>WEKW01004037.1:7160-17327 GCA_013389905.1 Sula dactylatra
GTTGCTTCCACCATTGTAAGCACATGGCGCTTGCCTTGGCGGGTTTGTGGCAGTGTGATATAATCAATTTGCCTGGCTTCCCCATATTGATATTTCAGCCATTGTCCTCTACACCAAAAAGGCTTTAACCGCTTGGCTTATTTGATTATGGTACATGTTTACATTCAGGGGTGTCCTGTGCAATGCAATTAACAGTCAAGTCCACCCCTTCATCACGAGCCCATTTGTATGTTTTATCCCGTCCTAGATATCCTGACGTGTCGCGAGCTGAGCGAGCTATATATAATTCACCCTTACGTTGCCAGTCCAGATCCACCTGAGCCACTTCAATCTTAGCAGCTTGATCTACCTGCTGGTTGTTTTGATGTTCTTCAGTGGTCTGACTCTTGGGAACATGAGCATCCACATGACGTACTTTCACAACCAGGTTCTCTACCCGGGCAGCAATATCTTGCCACAATGCAGCAGCCCAGATGGGCTTACCTCTGCGCTGCCAGTTGTTCTGCTTCCATTGCTGTAACCACCCCCACAGGGCATTTGCCACCATCCATGAGTCAGTACAGAAATAGAGCACTGGCCATTTTTCTCGTTCAGCAATGTCTAAAGCCAGCTGGATGGCCTTTACTTCTGCAAACTGACTCGATTCACCTTCTCCTTCAGCAGTTTCTGCGACTTGTCGTGTGGAACTCCATACAGCAGCCTTCCACCTCCGATGCTTTCCCACCAGATGACAGGACCCATCAGTAAACAGGGCATATTCCTTCTCATTTTCTAGTGATTTATTATACAGTGGGGCCTCTCTGGTAATTTATTATACAGTGGGGCCTCTTCAGCACGTGTCACCTCCTCCTCTGGCGATATTCCAAAATTCTTGCCTTCTCGCCAGTCCATGATCACTTCCAAGATTCCTGGGCGACTGCGGTTTCCTATTCGAGTGCATTGTGTGATCCACTTACTCCTCGTAGCATCAGTTGCATGGTGTGTAGAGGGGACCCTCCCTTTGAACATCCAGCCCAGCACCAGCAGTTGAGGTGCCAGGAGGAGCTGTGCTTCAGTACCAACCACTTCTGAGGCAGATCAAACTCCTTCGTATGCTGCCAATATCTCTTTTTCAGTTGGAGTGTAATGGGTTTTAGATCCTCTATATCCCTGAATCCAAAACCCCTAGAGGTCGACCTCGAGACTCTCCAGGTGCTTTCTGCCAGAGACTCCAGGTGGGAGCATGGTCCCTGGCTGCTCAGCAGTAACTAAAACATCCCTGTATTATCAACACTATTTCCAGCACAAATGCAAAACATAGCCCCATACTAGGTACTATGAAAAAAATTAACTATCCCAGCCAAAACCAGCACAACCCCCACCACACACTGTCTCACTGTAAAGAAAACCTAGCTGACTAGCTTAGAAAAAAGGCTACATCTTCAAACAGCAGTTGACATGTGAGATAAATTCTGCCTTTAATAACATTTGCAATTAACTATCTTTCTCCCTCATTTCTTGAGTTAGGAATTAGCACTTGGTAGCAATTAGTGTGTTTCCCTTACATAAATATCGTCTCTGGTTCTTCAGCAGATGGAGATTCTTGTGAAGTTTTCTAGTTTACTTTTTTTTAATTCAAAGTTCTTGCCACCCACATGCTTGAACATCATCTGGCATCAGAAGGCCCTAGTCCGGAAAGTGTCCTTTGTAACTGTCGTGACATGAAAAGATGATAGAGACAACAAGAAAAAAACCCCAAAAACCCAAAACCAACACAGACAGCTAAGAGAAATCTCTTCTGAAAGGACACCTGAATTACATAAGTTAAAAGACATACATAATCAGTTTCATCTAAGAATGGAATGTAAGAAATGTTAAACTGGCTCAGCTCTGGTATTCGTCTAAGCCACTAGCCTAAGCCACTCGACTAAGCCACTAGGTCAATACTCAGAGAAGAACAAGAACAGGGCAAGTATGGTATTTCTCTTGATGACTCCCCTAGACTCAACTATTTTCAGTTCAAGGGATTCTCTGAGACTGGTGTGATGTGTCTGTTGAGTAACCCTTAATACTTATCTCTTCCAATGACTTTTTTACACTCCTCTTGAATCCATGTAATCCCTCTGCAACCACAACATCCTTTGGCAAGGAGCACAGACCTGTACCCTGCTGCATGAGAACCACCTCCTTGTCTTGGGCCTGAACATGGCTCCCACTGTTTTTTGGTTTTGATGGCCATTAATTCTTGTAGCAAAAGTGATAGTACAGTCAATTCCTACCCACCCTTTGCATGCTGGTTATGATTTTATAGACTTCTATGATAACATTCTTAAATTGTATTTTTTGAGGGTAAAGCGACCTATTCTACTTAATTTTCTTGCATGAAAGCCAGCTCACCCCCATGATCATCCTTCTTGCCATTCTCAAAATTTTTTCTTGACTCTACTGTAGCCTTTTAGAGATGAGAGCACCAGATGTGCGCCCAGCATACTGATGTTATAGTAATATGAATAATTCCCTTCCTAATAATTCATAACGTTAATTTGCTTTTTTAATCAGTGCCAACCACTGAGCATACTTTTTATTATTATTATTATAACTGTAAGAGCTAACTCCTAAGAGGTAATGGATACATTACTTTATTTGTATTTGCCTATGTGTATCACTTAACATTGCTCTCCATCAGTAATTTCCAACCAGCCCATAATAAGTCCCTTTTAGTTTCTTTTTAACAAGCTGCTTCATCTTTACACAGTACCATTTCTGAAATTGAGCAGAGTTGTGTGAAGTTCTTGGCCTTTGTTGTTCCCATACATATTACAACCTAATGAGTCAGGTGTAAGATTCTGAAAAAGATCCTGCACAGTTGTTAGGGTTGCATCAAGAGTTGCATTTTGTGGCAGTTCTTGTAAGGGAGATACTCTCAAACAAAATAATGGAAAGCTTCTGTTAATGGATTTATAATTTGATAATAGTAACTGTATGTCATGTTTTTAGCTGGGATAGAGTTAATTTTCTTCGCTGTAGCTGGTATAGTGCTGCATTGTGGACTTAGTATGAAAATAATGTTGATAGCACACTGATGTTTTAGTTGTTGCTAGGTAGTACTTACACTAGTCAAGGACTTTTCCAGCTTCCCATGCTCTGCCAGCTGCACAAGAAGCCGGGAGGGGAGGGGATACAACCAAGAGAACTGATCTGAATTGGCCAAAGGAATATTCCATATCATGTGATGTCATGCCCAGTATATGAACTGGGGGGAGTTGGCCAGGGGAGGCAGCGATCGCAGCTCGGGGACTGGTGATGTTGGTCAGCGGGTGGTGAGCACTTGTGGGTTTTTTTTACTTTTCCCTTTTTTCCCCGGGTTTCATTTCTCTCCTTATTTTCTTTTTTGTTATATCCTTGTTATCATTATTATTATTATTATCATAATCATTATTGCTATCATTACCATTATTACTATCACTATTTTATTTTAATTATTAAACTGTTCTTATCTCAACCCATGACCTTTCTTGCTTTTGCTTTTCCAATTCTCTCCCCCATCCCACTGTGGTGGGGGGAGTGAGCGAGCAGCTGTGTGGTGCTTAGTTGCTGACTGGGGCTAAACCATGACACTGTATCTAAGTGAAAACAGGACTAAAACCAGATCAGTTTGGTACATGTAGACAGATTGAGTATATTTTTAGAGGAAGTATTTGCTCCTTTCAAAATAAATTTTAAAAATTATCAATTTGGTAACTTCGTTATTCTTCCCAGTTGTTATTTTTCTCCTTTTCCCCATTAAAACTTACTTCCTTTTGTGATATCTTTCCTTCTATTTCACATTTATCTTTAGAAATCACAAAACATTAGATGCTCTTTTAGACTATGCTATAATCCTATGAGCAAAGGATGAAACATCTCCAGAATTAATAGTATGAGGCCAAAATGTGGTGTGATTAGAGCACAGTAAGCTTCAGTCCTTTTTAATAGTGTAATCATTATGGTTTTTGGATACAGGCCATCAAACATTAAAATTATAGTAGAAAATCAAATGAGTTTATTAAAAAACAATAAATTATCAGAGTAAATATTAAATTATTGGAGATTCCAAATATTTTGCTTCCATAAAAACTTATGTCCATAAATTAAGGGTCATAAAAGACTGAGAGGTAATTGTTTCATTATAATCCACTGTGCATTTTTATATGCAGTGAGCCTTGGTATGAAGCTTAAAGAGCAGAACTAGGGAAAATGCATCAGAATTGTAGATGTAGTCATACAGGAACTCATTTATGTATTTCTTTATAAAGCTCTATGGATAGAGTGAATACCTCTTTATCTAGTGCATTAAAGGGTTTTTTCACACAGACATAGATAAAACATAACTTTAGTACATATTCTAGAGTACTGAAATAATGAATGAATTATGCAGCACATCAGTCTTGCAGAATAAATGCTGATATACCACAGGATTATTTAGTTGACAAATGCTAAAAAAAAAAGTATTGGTATTTTTCAAAAATCTTTGTAAGGTATGTCCAAATAATAGTCTAAGTATACAATCCTAAGCAAAGCCCTGAAAACCTCATAGAACGGACTATAAGTTTTTAAAATTAAAAATAGCAATAAATGGGGCATTTTCATGTTGGAAATGGGCAGACAATCACCAGGTGACTGGATTATTGTGTTTTAAGATGCTCAACCCCACCAGCTGTGTGACATGGTAACAAATTGTGCACACTCAAATCTGTTTCCCAGGGACCTAAGACAATGTAGTTTAATTTCCTGAGCTATAGGGAGTGTGTTTGCTCCTCGATTTCTGAGACACAGCTTTTGAATTGTCGACTACTTTTATCGCTGTTGCACGTATTCCAGAAACTTTTATCACAGTCTTTTATCACGTGTTTGACATACTTTGTTAGCAAATCCATCCTGAGCTGAGACATGCTTTGGCAAGTCCAAGACTTAACTGCCTCCAATAATACAGATAATAATACACCAGCAGTTCTTAGTAATTATGATTATGAACAGTCTTGCACCTACAAGAATCCTTTGTCATAATTGCTTAATAAATATTTCAGACATGACAGTTCTTTCATGAGCTCTTCAAGTATACTAATCCAAATCAAATCCACAAATCTTAGTGCAGTAGTTTTCTTTCATAAAATGGTAAGTTTGAGAAAAGTACCAGACTATTTAGGTGTAAATTAAATGCTGTGAGAGAAGTCAAAACCCGTTATAGAAGAGTAAGTCTAGTCTGTGCCTGCTCCTGTCTGAACTGCTACTCAAGCATTTGAAGAGCAGAATCAGAAAGGTTTTCTTGGGCACCAGGTCTGGTGCATTGAGAGAATAGCAGCTAATACAACAGGTGTGCTGTCCTGCAGAGGGTAATTTCGCACCATTGCCTCATTCAGTCTGTTCAGACCATGCTTCCAAGTGTCCGTCATGTCTCGATTTTTAATGGAGTGAAGGATTGTTCAGCTAGCTGATACCCAGGTAGTGTTAGGGGCAGCAGATGGAAAGAGGCAGGCATTTTAAATTTTTTTCATGTAGCTTCTGCTGAAAGCCAGGAAAAGTTACTACATATTAGACAATGCTTATCACAGCATGTTCATTCCTATTAGGTCTGAATATGCTATTGCAATTTGCTATTGCTGATTTTCAGAAGGTTAAAAATAATAACAAATTACTTCAGATGACTTCTGAGTTAGTTTTCCTCATGTAAACACATTCTTTTAACGCTGTGCTTGCTTTGGTTTGGCTAGTTTTCTCTCTAGTAGGATTTGGAAAGTTTTGGTTTACTCAGCTAAAACCAAATGATCTTTTGCCCTTATCCCTGAATTATAAGTCCTTTACATTTAAAAAAGCAAAAGTTAACACATGTTCCTCTGAACCCTTTAGAGAATAACTGAAGATAAATGAAAAATAAATAAATGAAAATTCTTGATGCAGGGTTGGAAACTACACGGTCTGTTTTAATTCAAGATTAGGAGATGCAGGATCTCACTACAGGAAAGCAATCTGGTACCTGTCAGGGTTCTCTGTTTTCCACTTGTGAGCTTCTGCAGTAAAAAGTCATTGCACTTGCATAAGGGGAGCATGGAAAGGGGAAGAGAGGAAGCAGAGGGCAGGATGCAGTCCTGATCCCAGCAGAAACACCAGTGCAGACAAGACAGGGATGCATGGTATGGGTATGCCCACATCCCTTTCCTGTAAATCTCATCCTTGGAGGTGGTGAGAAGGAACTTCTTTTCCTTCAGTTTTCACTGTGGAATTTAAATTCTGGATCCAGAAGCAGGATAAAGTCTTTTGTAGCATATTTGTTTGGAACTGGTTAAAGTGCTTTGGGAGTCATGTAATACAAAAGTTTTTGTGTTGAGTGGGCACCCTTTAAACGTGTCAATGTCCGTGAAAGTCACCACAAAAAAAGATTAGTGGTTGTGACTCACCACCAGCAAGAGGAGATAAATATGTCACAAACTGTCTGATGCAGAAGCAAATGCATGTGCCTATTTTTATGCACTCAGTTGCACACTAGGAGTAGTAGTAACAGCATACAGAAGGGTACACAGTATTTCCCATGCATAAATTTGGAGTTGCCTTTTAGAAGCATGTGATCCTGAAGGCAAGACAAGGAGAACAAAAAACAACAAAGCATAAAATGTGTTCTAAATGTACAGTTATGGACATAATTTCCAGTTGGTACTCTGGTGATTTAAGAAGGTAAATCTTTTTAAAGGTGTGGGAGATACCCAAGTTAAACTCTGCATATCATGGCAATGCTAGATCATTGTTTTGCTTTTTTCCTAGTGCCATTTGAACAAAAAAAAAAAAGGCATCTTTTTTTTGAAAGCAGCACAAAAAACTGTCTAAACTAGTTTTGGACTGTTGCTGTTATCTAGCAAATGCAGTAAGCAAATACTTATAATATTTGCTCCAAAAATTGTCTTGCAGGAAAGCCGAAGTTGGAATACTGGTTTTCTTTTCTGATGTCTTACTACCTGAAAAATTTGGGGTCTCCTCCTCAGTTGCAAAATAATCTTTTGAAAATGTAATGTCTATATAAAGCTCTCTTTTGATGAAGAGTCTTTATGTAAGAGATTAAATGGAAATGGGAATTGCAAAAAAAAATTTTTGTTTATTCATACACTGTTCTTCTAATATTCCATCTTTGCTTTTCAGTGGACTTGTTTGTGTTCTATATTAGTGCTTGAAATGACTTATAAATGGAGAGATAATGAAATATAGCATAGATATGGATGCACAAGATGTTGAATTGCACTTGTTTAATTTAAAGATAAGTGTCTAACACTGAAGGAACTTAGTGTTTGATATTTTTAGTGATTAACAAGAGCCTTCCTCACCTTGGAACTAAACTACTGTGATACAAGATTGTTAGAGATGAGTGGTTAAAAGCTAGTGCAAAATGTGGAGTATGACACTGTGAGTACAGATACAGACTTCCTGGTAGCTCCTGGGCTGAGTTCAAGGTAATGGTTTTTATCTGTTGTCTCTGTGTCTTTCATGATACCTTCACAGTCCTGCTCAGTGGTAGGACTGAATCCTCAGCCAGCCTCAGTAGAAGTAGAGCACTGACTGGCAAGGAGTTTCCCTAGGAGGATTTTAATCTCCCAACTTGTTCTGTGGAGTCTATGTTTGTTAATTTTCTTGTGAATAAATCCATTTTTCTTTTCCCTCCTTTGTGAAAAGCAAAAACTCTGTGGTTGATAGAGAGGATACTAATAAGGTGCCTAAAGAACATACAGTTGCAAGTTTTATGAGCTGATCATTGCATGTTTGTGCGCTCTGATCACTGTAGTACATTTGAAGCAATGGATGGTGCCTTGCTAGAAGGCTAAACTATTTTGTAGATAAAATCAATACTTGTGTGATTATTTATATTGTAAAGAAAAGCCACATTCTTTGTAATTTACAGGTTTCATTTTAGCCTGGACTGTTTCAGCCAGTCATTAGCTAACTGTGCAACTGAAAACTATTTAATATTTATTTCTGTGATCTTGTGAATGTCACTTACATGTAATAATGTCACTTACATGTATTACATAAGTTTATTTCATAGTGACGAATTTTTTCTTGTACTAAATTGAAACTCAGGAAGCAAAGATGGGTCTGTGTGTATTAAAAAAAGTAAGAAAAGAGTAGAACTACTTGGAATCATTTGAAAAATACACCTGATGAGAGCATTATGCTATGGGAGTTGGACAACAAATTATTTGGGAAATACAGTGGCTAGTACAGGCATCCACGGTCCTTGAAACAAAAATCTAGTGACTCGTATCACTCATTGCTAGACATTGTATTAACACTTGGGTATTTATGAAAACAACAGTTTTCATAATCATCCACATTTCACCAAGAGTAGAAAGTCTCCCATTAGTAGGGGTTGGAAATAAAATAGTTCATGCTTTTTAGCATATGGCACAAAATGGACTGTCATGGTTTAGCCCCAGTCAGCAACCAAGCACCACACAGCCGCTCGCTCACTCCTCCACAGTGGGATGGGGAGATAATCAGAAGAGTAAAAGTGAGAAAACTCATGGGTTGAGATAGAGACAGTTTAATAGGTAAAGCAAAAGTTGCGCACACAAGCAAAACAAAACAAGGAATTTATTCACTGCTTCCCATCAGCAGGCAGGTGTTCAGCCATCTCCAGGAAAGCAGGGCTCCATCAAGCGTAATGGTTACTCAGGAAGACAAATACCATAACTCCGAATGTCCACCCATTCCTTCTTCTTCCCCCAGCTTTATATGCTGAGCATGACGTCATATGGTATGGAATATCCCTTTGGTCAGTTTGGATCAGCTGTCTCGGCTGCATCCCCTCCCAGCTTCTTGTGCACCTGGCAGAGCATGGGAAGCTGAAAAAGTCCTTGACTACTGTAAGCAGTACTTAGCAGCAACTAAAACATCTCCTCATTATCAACACTGTTTTCAGTGTAAATCCAAAACATAGCCCCATACTAGCTACTATGAAGAAATTAACTCTATCCCAGCTGAAACCATGACATAGATTCACTACAGAGAGATAGAGAAATGCTGTCAATATTATGTGTGGACAGCTTAATATACAACAGACTTTGAAAGGAATTAAGAGGCAATGACATCTGTACACCTGTTGGGCAGAACTGGAAGTGTATGTAGGTTGCTTTGCCATTGTCTAATACCAGATATGTTCTTCATAATATTGATACTTATAGCAACGTGACAAACTTAGAAAGTGATAAAGAGGTTAATACCCTTCCTGAGCCATTATTTAAAGTTCATGGCTGGCCTATTTTTAGGCCACCGTGTGAGATGTTCACTGAAAATAGATACAAATCATGAGTCCTTGCAGAATATAGAACATCAGGACATTTCATTTCCAAAGAACATAATTGGGATTGGGAGCTGAATCTTCTTTCCTCTCACCTTTTTGCTTGTAGATTATAACTTCAGTTATACAAGCACACAGTCTTATATGAGTTATATTAACCTCTAAATATTTAACTGAAATTAATTTGAAATCTAGTTATAATCGGGCACATTAATTAGTTAAATTTGGGGGGGGTTTACATTAAATGTACAAATATGTACATTTGTACACATATAGGTATGTCCCTGTACACATATATGTGTCGGACTGCATATATATGCATATATATACATATAAACAGACTTTCAGGCACATACATGCAAACACGTGTCCAAGATGAGTGTGTGAGAAAAATACTATATAATACTCTGTCGATACCTTTGCATAGTACTGTGTAAGTACATAAATTGCATTATATACTCCAATATGGTCTTTATGTTTCTCACTGTTACAGTATATCTCAACATATATTTCCTATGCTGTGTTTATAATATATTACCTTACAATGAACTGTAATGACAAGGGTTTTAAGGGCTTTCCTATGATATAAAATCAATATAGATAAATTTATTCATAAAAGTAGAGATTAATATAGTCTTAAGATCATTTGAAAATCTTTCTGAATAAATTATAGGAACATATTTCTTATGGAAATAATCCTCAGCCTATATTTAATTCATAAAGTGAGTAATGTACTTATACTTAAATGCTATTAATGGTTAAATAAATATAAAACTTTGGGCAAGCAGATGAACTGAAAATGTTTTGAAAAAGAATATTTAACTTGTGTAAAGAATGTGGCACTGCATATGCACCTGCATTCTGTGGCT
>WEKW01004039.1:1041-11523 GCA_013389905.1 Sula dactylatra
TGAGATAAGAACAGTTTAATAATTAAAATAAAATAGTAAGAATAGTAATGGTAATGATGATAATAATAATAATGATAATGATAATATAATAAAAAGAAATAACGAGAGAGAGAAACAAAACCCAGGGAAAAAAGGGAAAAGAAAAAAAACCCACAAGAGCTGCAACTGCTCACCACCCGCTGACCGACACCGCCAGTCCCCGAGCCACGATCGCGGATTCCCCCGGCCAACTCCCCCCAATTTATATACTGGGCATGACGTCACATGATATGGAATACCCTTTGACCAATTCAGATCAGCTCTCTTGGTTGTATCCCCTCCCCTCCCGGCTTCTTGTGCACCTGGCAGAGCATGGGAAACTGGAAAAGTCCTTGACTAGTGTAAGCGCTACCTAGCAACAACTAAAAACATCAGTGTGTAATCAACATTATTTTCATACTAAGTCTAAAACGCAGCACTATACTAGCTACAGTGAAGAAAATTAACTATCCCAGCTAAAACCATGACAGTCTTGAAACAGCAAAACATCCCAATAAATACTGCCCTGGAACAGACCCACAAGTCCCCTTGTTTCAGTCAGAGTTACAAGTATCCCGACTTTAATCAGGGGATGAGAGTCCCAGTTCCTCTCCTCTGGTTACTAAACCATGCTTTTCTGCCACCTCGTCCTTCTCCTCACTAGGTTTGTTCTTCTAATAACAGCATTCTTCACTCTAAGTTTGTCCCTCTCCCTCTGTAAGAGCAGGCAGTGTGTGGTCCTTCATGTGATTTTATGTCAGTAGGTACTTAAAACCAAGCAACCACAGAGAACACACTTTTCAGGGTTGTGGAGTCTTTCTGAATAAGAAACTGTTTAAACCTTGTACCAGATACACCATCAGGTGTCTGGCAGTGTTTGCACAGCATGAGTACTGCAGGTGTATCCTTTGCTAGTCGCCACCAGGGAGAGATGGAGAAATGACAGAGAGTTTTCTCCATTCTTATTCCCCCAGGCTATCCCACTATGGACATGAGATGTGGGGAAATTCCCTGCCTGCAGTCAGTGGTTGGGGTTTGCAGGGACCCAGGCATAGCTGGGTGTTATCACACTTGAACATGAAAAGCCAACCTCAAAATCTAAGCCTGCTTCCAGGAAGGGTAGGACACTTCCATGGATGAGCACTGGATTCTTATCTGGGACACATTTTCCCCATAAATAGTGACTATCCTTGATATTCTTGCATTTTTTTTAACGTGCAAGTTCCTAAACTTCTGGATTTCAGTTTCCCCAAGGGCCATATCCTCTCAGGATTCACTGCTTGGAGGCAAACCATGCCATCTGGGGAGCATCGAGGGTGAACAGGAAACCAGAGACATCCAGTGCTTCCTGGCTGTAATGGTTCTTATCATACTAAAAGAACAAGAGGGATTTGAGGGGGATGCTATGGCCTTACTTTGAAACAACCTTTTGATATAAAGCAATTAATTCAATTCCTGAATTAAAAGGAGCCTTGGAATGCCTGGTGGTGTTGCAATACACCTAAGACTTGCCTAATCAGGATGAAATGGGGAGAATCATGCTAGAAGGAGGCCATTATCCTTATCATATCCAGGAAAATGGGAGCAGTTCCACCTGGTGTTTAATTCATGTGAGTGTTGCTTTAAAGCTCTTTTGGTTTCCTCATGTGTGGGGGGAAAAAACAACAACAACCAATGACAGAGCTCTCCAAATAAATTAAAGGACTTTCTTTCCTCTACTCATTTGCCCTCTCTGTCACATCCCTTGCTCTCACTCCTTCTATTCTCATAATCAGTGCAAAATAAATGAGTGAAAAGCTGGCATCCTACCAAAGCATCTTTGTGGAAAGGTTTAATTTCCTGCCCTGCTGTGGTTTTGTGTGTGTGTGTTTTTTCTTTTTCCCAAAGGAAGGAAGGAATTAAAGAAAAAAGCAATGGGAGAAAAAATAAAGAGAATCGAGAACTTGACATCCAATAAAGAGAAGGGATGTTTAGGAAAAGAGTGGCCTGATCCTGCCTGCATTTCCATGAGTATATTTTCCTTGCACCAAAAGGATCAGCTACCTCTATAAGGATCTGGAGAAGGGGGTTAAACATAAAGCAGATGGTGTCTATCAGAAAAATGAAGTTTGGCATTCCTACACCCTCCCAACTCAGAGCGTCTTTGTACAAAGCACCAGCAACCACGAGACAAACTATGGGAGTGCGTAAGGGGCTTGTAAATGGTTGAACTGATGGCAATTGGCCACCAATTACTGATGTCCTTCTGGCAGTCCAGCAAGGCAGATTTTGATATTAACACAGTCTGGCATTCTCTCACCATGTCCGGTATGGTTCCCAACACTAGCCATAAATTGAAAGGTTCCATTAACTGGGTATAGTGAGGATTGATCTTAATGAGATCCCTCAAGCTAAGCCCATCTGGTCCTGGTGCCACATTCTTACTTCTCTCTTTGATGTTTTTAGAGATCTCTTTCACCGTAGTCATGGCTTCAAATGCCGAGTTGTCCTCATGACCAGCAGTCCTGAAAGCACCAAGGCCCTTAAATGTTCCAAGCGATTCCCACCTCAACTTGAACACTTTGTGTACTTCATCTAGTGGCATACTGCACCTCAGGGATTCCACATCATCCAGGATGATACTGACAAGTTTCCCTCTATCCAGGTAAAACAGCCACTGGAATTGTAGGAATTGCCCCCGCTTCTTGGCCTTCTTCTTCATCCACTGCTTTGGAGGTTCAGAAGGAGCAGCCCTACAGGCCAATTGGTGTTTCCATACCTGGCTTGCCTTCAACTCGGTGCACTTCATAAACAGACAGGAATAGTAGTCTTCCACCGCTTCAGCAATCAATACTGATGGGTCTTCTTTCCTTTCAATCACCTTTTCAAAACTTCCCCAAAGAATGGGCAGTTTTTCAGGTGACAACCGATCAGAAATCACTCTCTGATAATGGGACCTCAGTCCTCATTCTACACACAACCCAGTGTCTACAGGATGCTCTCCCTCTTTTTTTAGATGTTTTCTCCATTCCTGATCTCTTTCCCTTCTTTTCACTGGACTCTTATGGAGTCCTCTACTCTTATCGCTTATCTGTTTTGTTGTTTTTGACAGAATATGTTCCGCAATCAATTTACTGATGTTCTTACTTCCCTCATATTGCTTATCCAATCTCTGCAACAACTCCACCTCCTCCTCCGTCCAGCACTGCCAGTGTACCCCTCTGACATTATGCATGTTTGCTAGTAAAGCAAGAACCACTGTAAAATCTTAATGTTTGATTGTAAATATGTTATATGATGATTTATAAATAAACTGACCTTTCCTCTCTATCTATCTAAGGCAAGAGCCAAACCCCCCCTGGAGCTACCAAGGGCAACAAAAGCTTGTAATGAGGGCGAGAGTAAGTAGGGACGAATTGGGGTTCGGTATCATGACGTGTCACCATTCCTGCCAAAAAGGCAATTATCACTGGTCTTTACTGAGGTGGATGGGCCACCTATACTTAACCTGGAAAAGGAACATGTATATAATTATATATGTTCGATAAACAAACAAAAAAAAAATTATGACCACTGGCAAGGGGGTCTTTTTTGGTCTCTGCCTATTGTGGAGACAAGTGGGGCTGGGTGGCATCCCCAACCACACAGTGTGTTAGTTGGAGTGCCACGAGCCCTCCCTGGAAAGAAAGCCAGGTTGCTCTCTTGCAAGATCAGAGTGCCAGGCAAGTGAGTGCGGCAGAACAGATAGGAACAAGCCACAATGTGGCAGCATTGTATCTGGTGTGTTGAAGAGACAGCAAGAGTCAAGCTAGGCTGACCTTGGTCCTGCCTATATCAAATCCGAGCTGATTTATTAGGAGAGGGTCAGTGCTGAAGGAGACATACAAGGAGTAAAGTCTGTTCTCAGGTACTGGTGCCTCAGTAACTATCCCTCTCTGGAGAAGAGGAAAAGGGAGAAAAAAAAATTGGGGTGGCTTGATTATTATTCACCAAAACAGGCTGGATTCCCTTGAGCAAGAATCTGGCAAAGCTCTGCCTGTTAAGAAATATCTGTTAACACAGTACGTGCAAGTCCAGCAAGGTCTGATCCCTGATACTTCAAGTGAATGTCAATTTGTTAACTTTACGGAAGATCTCAGAGTTCTTCATGGGGAAGTATTATTTATCCAGTTTTGTAGAGCAAGGATCAGAAACACAATGCCGACATGTTAAATACCCGAGTTTTTTAAATCGATCCCTAATTTACAGTGTCCAGCTTGAAACACCAATTGCAGCAGGGACCCCCCCTCCCCAAAGCACGTACTCAACGAGCATACAAAAAAAGTAGGCACTAAAAAAAGTGACAGCCAGTTTTAATTTTTCTCTAGAAATTACTTGCTCAGTGTCTACGGAGTAAACCAACAGCTGAGCTAGGAAAAAGAAAAGCCATCTCTCCTAACTCCCAGCTCTCAACAACACTGTAATGGTGCATTAAAAGTCTAGATAGATAGGGCTGCAAGTCAAAGACTGTCCTTGTGGCAGGACCCAGGCAAGGTGGGTGGCTTTTCTGGGCAAGCCCCAGCAGCTCACCTAAAACAGAGAGGGAATGAGCCACCAAGACAGGCCAGTTGCTCATGAGGTTCATTTTGTCTGCAGCTCCTTGGAAGGATTTCTGTGCCTCTCTTTCTCCACACCTTAGAGAGAATGGCTCCCATCAAGAAAAAAAAAAAGAAGGGAAAACGCATTTGGGTTGTATAATTTGAGCACAAAGCTGACATAAAAATAAGGGCTTCAACATCTGGGCTTGGTGAGGGAGGGGAAGAGGGAAGAATTGGAGAGGGGTTAAGGAAATAACAATTTGCTGTCACCTGAAGTATTGTTTAATGCTTTACTTAAAAATGCTGACAGCTTCTGCACAGCTGTATCCACGATAGAAGCAGTGTGCTGGCACATTGATAAAGTATTAAGATGAGCGCAGAGCTGGGCATGATACAAAGAGATGAGAGCTCCTTGCAGCTGAATTAAGGCAACGTGCACAAAGTAACTGTTACCTGGCAAAGGATGGTTTTGATGCCAATGTCTTTTGTTTTGATTTCAGATCAAAGGGAGGCTAGGTAGTTTAGGGCTAGAGCTCCGAGCTGCATGGCTAACTTATCTGTGCCATTCAAGCAGGCATCACATTGCTTCTAAGGAGAGAAAGATCTGAAACACATGAGGGAGGGATGGGGAGACAAGAGGGGAAAGCAACAACTCCATACTGGGGAGTGGTGCAGCCTCAAGTCCTGCAGAAGTGCATTTAAATACCTGGCTTTCTTCTTTACAGAAGTCCAGGTGCAATGTTCTCCTGCTGTTCTCAGTCTGGAAAGTCTCACTCCAGACTCAGATCTGGGTTTGTCTCTGCTCTTAGGAAGCTCTGGCTCCTGCACTGGGATACCCTCTGGGACCGCAGCCCCGAGCCAGTGTAACATCACCTTGTCACAGAAAACATTATCTCAGTAGACCCTGGAGGGTGGGCACAGCTGTATTGGTGTAAAAATGCCTGATGCCAGCATGCTTTTACTTTCCTTCTGCTATTTGTGTGTGCTTATATGCCAATGTAACCATATCTATACAGATACTGTAATGCCTTTAATAGAGAAGTTTTGTCATCCTGATCATGCTGCTGCAGTTAAAACAGTGCAATTTTTCTCCTTCAACAGACCTAAACACAGTCCTGCAAAGTGTTAAGCCCTGTCAGTTCCTGCTGGCTTCAAGGGAACCTCAAAGCATCTTTTGAGAGGGTCTCAGCCACTCTCTCTGTACCTTGAAGGAGAACTGGGCCCCAGGTTAATGAAAAGTGGGGCAGCCTTATACTATCAGCTGTCTGAGAGGGTGCCTGGCATTTTGAGAAAGAGCAACAGGGAAAATTCAAGTTACCAAGGAAATGGGCAACCTCAACATAGTGAAGGTAGACATAAAAATACAGGCATGAGCCAGACACAGCTGCTCTGAGACAGGCTCACTGCATGCTTTGCCTCAGTTTCCCTTTGATTTTGAGGTAGATGATGATGCTGGCTCACTGCAAATTGGCATGATGAAGATGTTGCAGTCAAGATTTCTGACATGCTGCTAAATGATCCACTCTCGCTAAAGTAAGAATATCTTGTTTGTGTTGCATCGGAGTCAAATAGATTGGCTTTGCTGCTGCCCCTGCTGGAGCCCTCAAGGAAATGAGCTGTGTGGCGTACGATCCCATCCCAGTCCATGCACACTGCAAGGGAAAAAAAAGAACTCCGACTCTTTCTCTCCTTTCTTTCTCCCACCAGACTGGGCCGAATCCTGATCTCATTTATATAGCAGTAATCCTGAAAGAAAATCACAGGAGTCAGTTTCTCTAGATTTACATGGGTATAACTGAGAGCAGAATTCATCGCCACATCTTCATAGATGGCTACTAAGCAGGGAAAAATACCAAGGCGGCCTCCTTTATCTTGACGGCACAAGATGGCTCAATAAATGTAAAGCACGTGTTATATAACAGTAGAATAATCTATGGTATTGAGGGCTCACAGATCCCAAAAGTCTTTTCCACCTGCAAGGCAGGGAATTAGATAAGGAGAAAAATATATATCGAATAAAGTGCTTGTTGCAGAATATTTTTTTAAATACTGAACTGTGAAACCTAAAGTAGGGCAATACCCTCCCTTTCAACAATACTTTGACTTCCTACAGTCAGCAGATGCAATATGCATAGGATTCAGAAAGATCCCATTAAAATTCATTAAACCGTGTTTCCACCTATTTAGTAAATTTTGAAGAAAAGAAACCTATTGCCTCTTCTGCTCCATATGATGCCCTCTTTGAATGTAATTAACCCTTCATTCATGGGTCTTTCTATCCAACTAATCTCCCACCCTGTGCCTTCCAATGCATTTTTAATACCACAGCTAATATCGCCACCTAAAATCCTCTGACAGTCACTGTGCAATAGAGCTCTTTGCATAGGCAAGGTACTGTAAATCTCCATAAACAGTGCTTGGATGAACAGCAAATTCAGATAAGCGATGTGTTCTTTTTCATGCCTTCCAGTTACAAACAGGGGATGCTCTTCATCCTTCAAGGTAGATTTTTATCTGGGAATGATGTTGGTTTCATACCTGCCCAGGGGATTTAGCCACTGGGTTTGGGCAAGCTGGGCAAGAAGGGGAGTAAGGAGGGGCAAGAGGGCATAAATAAATAGTGAAACGATAAAGAGAGGCCTAGCAATACACATGCAAATAAACCTCCAAAATTAAAATATAAACCAATAATGAATCAAGGAAAATCAAGAGATGTTACACAAAGTGTCAACTTTATGTGTATAAAGTGTAAAACACTGGACTCTTTATTACATGGTTGACAGAAACTCAGGACCCTATCTGGTCTAGTCCTGAGTGCGATAAACTGTGACCAGTTTCAGATTGGAGCTCCTATTTACGGAGGTGCTAAGCAGAGAGGGGGATCATATCATGCAAAACAGAAGAAATAAAAAATATTCTCATTCCCCCCTTCCTCTTTTCCCATCTGATAAATGAGCTGGTTTGTAAAAACAGGGAGAGGAGCTGGAGGGGCCAGGGAAAAGGGTTTCGTATAAAAAAAGAAAAGTGAAGATGAGAACTGAAAATATTCTGTGTTTCTCTGCTTAAAGCAAAACCCATTCCCAGGCCAAATCTAATCAGAATCTGTCCATGAAAAATATCAGGAAGAAATTATTTTGAAATATAGGAAGGGTCTCAGCCCAATCCCTGCTGCAAGGTGTTCAAGGTACACGGTGTTTTTTTCATGATTTCAGCGTTCTGTCACAACTATGAAGGAGTGTTATTTCTGAGTCACAGGATTATGCTTTTCACTTGGCTTCTGTAACATCCCTATGCTTAATTATTTCATCTGAACTGCAGATTTCTACGGATCCAGCAAAGCATTTAAGCACCTGCTCAACTTTAAGAACCTATTGCTTTCTGGGAGGCTTTCCACAATATAAATTAAGCACACACTTTGCTGGATGGACGGCTCTATACCAAAACTACATTTCATCTGGAAGAGATACAGGCCTTTTTCCAAGGGGTTTGCTGCTGTTTATTAGATCAGTCTAAAATTTGTCCATGAGTGTATGTGACTTTTTTATTGAAGACTTTGTCGTATCTGATTGAACTCAGGCACAGTGTTTGTGATCAGTCTTGGACAACTCAGAAAGGACTAATCCTGGCACTGCAGGACGGAACACGAGTGTTACGGTTTGTGTATCAGATGCGAGTATCACCCTAAGCCACTGGGAAGCCAATCTGAAGTTTGCCTGCTTAACAGAGAGACACTGCCATTGTCTTGCTCTGCCAAATCAGGGTATTTTAAAGAGAAAGCAGAGCGCTTCTGTTGAAAATGCACAAGACAGCTTTACAGAGGATGAGAATTTCAAAGTATGGCACAAGTCTTACTTTATGGGGAAGTATTATTGTCATTGTTCTAGAGCTGGAAAGGGAGGAGAAAAAATGTACAGGAGCTCAACTCTGCAAAATTTCCAGACCTGAGTGGCAGCCTAAGTGCTACACAGCAAGCTGTGGAAAAATATCAGCAATCAAAAGCCAAAAATCTGGTCTCTGAGCTCCCTGTTCAAAGACATGCAATGTACTATCCTTCTGCCCAAGAAAGAGTAGCAAGTACACACTAAAAATGTAGAGGTTAAACACCCGTATAGGGGGATATGTTAACTACTCCACACTCCACTGGCACTGGGCATGTTGCCTGTAATGCCATGGAAATGTGTGTACAAGTTAACAGCAAAGTTCAGTCGCTGTAAGAAGATGTGTATGGATTTGTCCGCTTTAACTGTTTCCATGATTTAAGCGTTAGGCACCAGGAAATTAATCTGTGCAATAGTCAAGAGAATCTGCACAAAGCTGGGTCCAATGTTGCTAAAACAAACTGGCTGAAATGAAAAAGTGCAGCCATGACACTCTGCCTGATACCAGCACACACACACACACACACACACACACACAAACACACGCACGCACACAAAAATGGCCCTGATTATTATTCTTATTATTTATGGACACAGATGAAAAGCCAAAGGGGGCATGGTAATGCACATGGATGCTGATTAGCTGGAGATTATATTGACGATGTAATAAAAATTCACTTTGTCTCTTAAACTGCACCAGGACAATCAAAGAGAGATTAGATAAAAATCAGAGAGAATGAATAATAGAACAGAGAGGTAACATCATAAACCATAACTCCCTGCAAAATGTTCTACCTCTGAGTGTCCCCAGTCAGAATAAATAAGGTCTAGAGGGTGTAAATACAGCCCAAATGTATGTAGGAAGGAGGCAGATGTGGCTTTGTATGTGTATTATTTATCAATAAGCAACCAGATATGCACATCTACCTGCACAGGTTTGCAAATACACACACATACATATCTACATGCACGCACCTTTCTGACTGTTGAATGGATGATGAGAGGGAGTGTGAGAGAGAAAGCATTGTATTTGGAGAGAGACAGATGGACACAGAAGTGTGTATGGGGTGAACGATTAGAAGTGTACGGGAAATTATCTGAGCGAGGAAGATGTGAACTTGCGGGGAAAAAACAACTCAGTCTCTACCTGATAGGGTAAGAGACACACATGCAACCCCCCCTGTGCACATGTATTTACCTAAACATACACCAGTGTGGGCCCCTGTCTGAAAAAAGGATCCCTCCAACCACAAAAAATCCCAGTCAGAGAGAGATGGGAGAAAACTTTCTCCTCTTAAGAGTGCTTGCTTGAAAAGGAGCAGAACTCTCACACGTCCAATGTTGGTTTAAGTTTACTGACCATGTTTAATATTTGATTAAACCTTTGGCATAGCTGACTATCCTGATCTGAATAGATCATCCAGTGCTTCCCTGGTAGTAAAGCCAAGCATAAGTAATAGCTGTCCTCTGACTACTGCTGCCTTATGCATATGAGCAGGATTTTGCCACGTCTGAAAACCTGCTACCTGTTTCTGGATTCTTTTCAGCTGCTCGGTATTTTAAGCTGTGTTTTATGAAATCAAACAAACAAAAAAACCAAAACAAAATGCTTCTCCCAGACATGGTGGGGGCTGCAATTTATTTGTAGCTGAGGGAAAAAATCCCTTCCTTCCAAAGTCTTCCCTGGGTTATTTTACCTGTTCTCCTCGCTGTAGTTTTTGCTTGTGGTTTGCATTATTACTTGCTAAATACATTAGAAAATGCTCATCAGCTTGCTCAGCAGTTTGGGGATGTTTGTGTGGTTGCCCACACACACGCGCACATACATATACACAGTAATTTTATAAATAAATCACAGTCACGGGGGTGAGGAAAGGGCCTGTGGTGCTTTGTACGGGAGCAGAACAGCAAAAAAGAAAGCACATCTCCAGGATCAGAAAATAGGGGCTGTCAGAGTTTCTCTGCACCTCTTAACACCTGTGAGATGGCCACTGGTGCTGATCACAGAAGGTGAGAGAAGGGGACACCAA
>WEKW01004040.1:310-17384 GCA_013389905.1 Sula dactylatra
TATTCCTCCTTGGTAGGTATGTTTCGAAAGACCAGAAAACTGTACTCCTTTTTTATAATCACTGTACATCATAGGCTCTCAGCAGTAAGCAGTTAGGCAATTGTGACTGGGATTGTTACCAGTGAGACCCCGATAAGTCTTTATGGCAAACAGGATTGGCAAGAATACTGTAAAAATGGCCTTTACAGTGGCTCTCTGCCATTTAACAGTATTGGGGATAGCAGTGTGGCAAAGTACATCAGCCTTTGGAAGATATCTCCAGAAGAGCTGTGTTTTATTTCAGTCTTTCTTCATGGAGAGGCAAGATCCTTAGTTTGGGGAAATTGTACTTGGGGAAACGATTGCTGTTAAAGACAATGGCAAAATTCTCAGTGATTTCATTAGCAGCCAGGCCTGACAACAACGTGCTGACAGATAAATCTATGGCATAGTTTATTCAAGTACTTAGAGTTCAGTGTTTAAACATGCTTGTATGAAATTTTTGCACTACTTTTTAAATGCAAAATAACTATGTTATTTATAAAACATTTTACCTAAGAGTTTATGCTCTAAACAAAATGCTTATAGCTGTTGAAAGACTGACTTTGCCTCTGCAAACTATCTGCTTTTGTTTTTCAGGCTGGCATTTCTTCTAATGTTCATTAAAAAGGATTCTCAATTTCAGTCACTGATGTATTTAAAACCATTTTAATGAGAAAAATTGTAATCCTATATCATAATACTGTAAATGTTCTCTTTCTCTTCAGAGGTAAAACAGCATAAAATTTTAATACAAGCCTCTGCCTGGCTGTGTTAAAAGTGTTTGGCCAGCTTTAAATCTGATTAGTGTAACTGTTACAGATAGCAGTGAAATAACTTATGATTGTAGATAGTCATAACAACTCAATATTAATATTCACAGTCCACACTGTAGTAACATAACTGTGATACTTAAATGGACAGACACAACAATTCATTCCAATAAAGAATTTAATCTTTTTATTAGAATAATAATAGGCTTATCAATTCTCTGCTGTTAATTATACTTCATGTTAATAAGATCATATACAAATACCCTTTCAAGCAATGCATTGTAAATATACCAAGCTACAGTTCCCTCTAGAGATGCACAACATGCCAAAAGTATCTGGCATCAGTATTTCCAGAAACGGACATGAAAAAAAAAAAAGAAAAAAAAAAATCCTGTGAAGAACACAGCTGTCGGCAAAGAGGCAAAATCTCTATATGGTAGTGTTTAGAAATAATTGGAAGAGGCTTGTTTTGGGGTTTTTTTGTATAATTGTAGTTCTCAGAGTGCTGAAGTATTTTATTTAATGATGATAAGGAGGATAATAATACTGATGTGCCAAGAAGTAGCTGGGCTGACAGAAGTTGTGCAGGCCTTTGTCAAAGTATCAATTCATTATTCCTCTTTTTCCTGACACAAGTCTCTTTTGATATTCAGCAGAGCAAATAAAAATTCTCTATTGTGCCAATTCACTCCTTCAAATCTCTGCTGTTAATCACACTTTATGCACAAATGGCAAGATATTTTTATGTATTAGCATAATTTAGAGTGGGAGTAAATATGTATTTTTTTTCCAAAAACATAAGCAGAAAGAGTTACAGATGAAATGCAAAGAGCTGACTTGAAGCTCATTCCTGTGTCCCCAGTTCAGGAAAGCTGACTAGTCTGTTTACTTGGCTGAAGGGCTGGACTTAATATGAGCAGGAAATATGCAGGAAGGAAGACTTGGGAAAAACTGATTCATGTAGGGAATTAAAGGAAATGTGTAATGTAATTATCAATACCAGACTCGGAGAAGGATTTATACTACTTTCATGCATGTTTTAACTTTTGAGTAACTTCTTCTCTCAACATTTATTTATATATTTCGCATAAAATTTGGACACTAACCAGAGCCTAATAACTGAACTTTGTCTTAATTTCTCTAAGGATCAAAGCTTTACATTTGAAAGAAAAGACGGATAATTTGTTGTAAAGAAAAAAGTGTCGTAATATAAGTGAAAATGAAGCAGAAGGACAAAGATGAGCTTAAGCAGCTGGTATTTTGTACTGTAACTGCACAAGGTGAAATTGTCTTTGTTGTCTTGTAATAGTCTTATAATTATCGGGTTTCAATATTATCTTAAGTTCAGGTATATTTATGAGAAAGTCTCAGACCTATACAGTTAAATACTTTCATTAAAATATAGTTAAGCAGTTCATATGTTGTAAAATACTATGATTATGCAAATAAACAACACGGATGACATGAGTTTGGAAAACGCTAGTGCATACAAGATCTGCAAGTTGTAGATGTAAATAAAACATTTATTACAACACTGGTAATTAGCGCAATTCTGTGAGAGGAAATGATAGAGCTGGAACAGAAATAGAATGGAATAGAAAATGATGTTATGTTTCTTAGTAGTATGTTTCTTATCTTTCTTAGCACCAAGAAAACCAGAACGACCACTTTACTTGTGTACAAAACACAGGCAGAAGGGCTGACACTGAGCCACCACAGTGTATGGTAGTATGGAGAAGTGAGAGGTGGCAGAAAGACTGGCTAGAACTCAAACTCAAGTCTAAGTTAGATTTGTGAAAATTTCAGATTCAGGGTTCCAGCTCAGCTGATCTCTGACTTTGCAGTGGATCTGAAATATGGGATCACACAGTTGGTACTCAGATAAATTTCAATTAAGTATGAATATGAATGATCCACATCATCTTTTTTACCAGGTGGGTAATGAGTTACTACATAACACTCAGTTTTCAGAAGAGCATGGGATATTTGCTTTTGGCAGTGATTTCTGAACCTCCCAATGGAGGGATAGCTGAGCTACAGTCTTTCTTTTTAGCCTATGATAATTTGTAAATGACTGGTAAGGATAGGGTTAACTCATCTCCCATGAGTTGAACAGATACAGCAGCTGCCTGCCCTGGTGTAAGGACTGCCAAGGAGGCCAGCCATACAAGACAGAAAGAAATACAGCTTGGCTCAGATGGCAAGTTACTTGCTCTGAAAGGGAACATGGCAGGAGTGATCTCTAAGAAGCCTTTCAGACTGGCGTACAATCAGACTTGGTTTATGACTAAGAGAAATCTTAACCACAAGAGGCACTTCTGCTGTTTTCCATGTGTTTCTTGATACATGGAACCCCTTTTCACCTGCAACCCCTAAAAAAAATCTGTTAAGAACAGCTTGTCTACAGACAAATTTTTCTGTTAATTTAGCACAGCTACAGACAGGAATTATTTTTCATGAAGAATCCTGGCATCTTAAATCCCTTCACGTAATGACTACCTATTTTATTGTAGCCAAAATTCTGCTCTTTCAACACTGGTATTTGATCAGGCACCAGCCACAAATGCTGGTGCTGTCTATGCTAAAACAGCATAGACAAATTATGTTCGTTTGACTACAAGTATTATTGTATGATATCTCATTTTATTATTTCCAATAATCATACACTATGTATATTGTTGCAAACATTTTGAGAAGACAAAAACAATTTAGTCACATCCAGTGTTCTCGGAAAGTTATACGATGGCAATGTGCATGGTATTAAACCTAGACAGTGAAGACATGGAGTTTTTCAGAAGTATGGGGTATTGGAAAGCCAGTCTTTTCAAGTATCACTTAGTGTTCTTTGCAATGAATTACTAGAAGGCTATATTTTGCATTCCCTGATTACCATCTCAGGGAGGTTGTGCACGTAGAGCCTCCTGGCTTCCCTCCAGCTCCTGGCCATCAGCATCGGCTTCCCAGGGGGAGAAGGTACGGCCAAAATACTGCCTGCTCCCCTCCATTGCTGCAGCTTGCTGACTGCCTGTCTCCCACACCCAGGGAGCGGAGGGCTGATCCTCTTGGGCACCCTGAGCTGCCCCAGACCCCCCACCAGCTCCCAACCCCACTGTAGAAAGCCAACCGTGTCCTGGGCTGCATCAAAAGCAGTGTGGCCAGCAGGTCGGGGGAGGTGATTCTACCCCTCCACTCTGTTGAGACCCCACCTGGAGTCCTGCATCCAGCTCTGGGGTCCTCAACACAGGAAAGACATGGATCTGTTGGAGCAGGTCCAGAGGAGGGCCGCAAAAATGGTCAGAGGGCTGGAGCACCCATTCTATGAAGACAGGCTGAGAGAGTTGGGGTTGTTCAGCTGGGAGAAGAGAAGGCTCCAGAGAGACCTTACTGCGGCCTTTCAGTACTTAAAGGTGGCTTATAAGAAAGATGGGGACAAACTTTTTAGCAGGGCCAGTTGCAATAGGACAATGGGTTGGTTAATGGTTTTAAACTAAAAGAGGGTAGATTCAGACTAGATATAAGGAAGACATTTTTTATGATGAGGGTGGTGAAAGACTGGAGCGGGTTGCCCAGAGAGGTGGTAGATGCCCCATCCCTGGAAACATTCGAGGTCAGGTTGGACGGGGCTCTGAGCAACCTGATCTGACTGAAGATGTCCCTGCTCATTACAGGGGGGTTGGAACGAGGTGATTTTAAGGTCCCTTCTAATACAAACCATTCTATGATTCTATGATTCCATGTGAGGAAAAACAATGCCCTTTTTGGAAAGGGAAATCAATTGTCTTACCTGAGTGTGAATTAAGGACATGAAAATTAACAGATTAGTAGGAAAATATATAAAATATAAGTTCCTAAAGAATAGCATTGTATTAAATCACTGACTGATGAAAGAGTTGTGAAAGTTTTTATTCCCTACTCTTCATGTCAAATTATCTTTAAAAGTATGAAGCCATATTAATGCTTGCAATGATCATTATGCTCTCTGCTTCATGTAGACAGAATAAACAGTCTTTCATACCTTAAAAATATGAACTGAACCCTGGCTGTTATGGTCAGGAAAAGATTTGTTTTGTTTTATTTTTCAGGAAGCCAAATGACCAATATTGCCATCCAAAAGAAAATAATTTTGTGTATACCAGTTCTTTAAGGTCTAGACTTTATAATACACACCTTTCCCATTGAAACTTTTTTGAGTATCTTATCAATGACAGATGCAAATGCCTTTCACTATTTTCAAAAGAGTTTTAGTATCAACACAAGACTATTCTGAAGAATTTTTTTAAAACCAAGTTCTTTTAATGCTTTTTTCTCATACATCAATAAGACTTAAAATGTAAATTTCTTTTTCTGCATTTTCAATCAAAAATTCAACATGTAAGATTCATAGGCTAAAGTTTAAGACTGAAGTCATTATATTGAGGTGAGTACAGTTTCTACTGCATATAAGCTGTTTTTAAGGGTTTACTAAGTTCACAGTCTTTAAACTTGGGGGTGAATTCTGCCCTTGGATGAGTGTGTGCAATTCTCTTTGACTTCAATGGGAATCCTATGTGAATGACTCAGGGCAAGAAATGGCCTTTAAAAGGGACTGGTTTGTCTTTTCACTACAGGAGCTTTAATCAGTCTCCAGAATAATTTGCTGTTCAAGGAAAATAGCAAAGCTCTGACATAAAGTTGGGAGAAAAAATGATTAATTTTCAATATAAACTAGAAGAGACATTGGAACAGGAAACTGAAGCCCTTCCCTGTGCCATGTCCTCTGCTAGAGACATTCCTCCTGCGGTGATTCAGGTGATGGGGCTGTGCTCCATGTTCAGCAGCATGATGGAAGCAGTCTGGGCTGGCAAAGATGTCAACACACATTCTGGCTGCTGCATAGCTGCTTTGCGATTCTTTTCACCTGCTTTTCTTTCACAGAGATGCTGAAAATGGGGACAAATACACAATGGTCTCCCCACCCCAAAATTTCCAATGTAGATTCACACTTAAAACAAGACCACAAAAATGTAGTATGAAGAGGGGAGTTCACCAGTATCACTGGTGCAGAGTTTTTCAGCCATCACTTCTGTGATCAAACAAAGCAGCTCCAGACATGATTTTGTCACTTAAAAATCAAGACTGAAAGACAAAACACTATTTGTGTATCTCATAAAATTCTGTCCTCAGCTTCTTTTTCTATTTTATCTCTTTTTGTTTTCCAGTTTCCCATTCATTATGTTAGAGGGTCCAAAACTGGTATAAGGTAAAAATGAAACCATCCTCCTCCCACCTGTTTGCGCCTTGGTGTCAGAGACTGTACAAAGTATTTGTAAGAAAAAAATATCTGCAAAAGACTTACTCCTCCAGTGTGTGGTTCCTTTGTGATATTCTGGAAGTATTCTGAATGGGAAATTACAATTATGATAGGTCTAAGACAAAACTAAGGTGAGAAAAATATCTAAGAGGAAAGGAGGAGGTAGATTTTTATTCTTCATTCCAGGAGACTGCTAAGCACAACCTGTTAAAAATGAAAGTTACTTCAGTCCAGGATGTTCTGGTGTCTTAAGAGGGGTTATTCATTCTTAAATCAAGAAGTAAAGGGAGACCTAAAATCCAACTATGTCCTCAGTAGCTTCAAATGATATTGCAGGTATTCAGAACAAACACAGTAGAAAGCCAAAGGAGATTTATAATTTACATGAGTTTTTGTTTATTAACAAAAGAGAAAAATTTAGTCAATCTTCAAAATCTTTGATTACATTACACACAAAATATTTTGAAAAACCACTGTAAAAGAAAACTTCTATTATCAAACAGAGATGGATGTAGATTATTTTGAACATCAGTTTTGGACTTCCAGCTCCCAATGAAATTCCAATTCTTTTATTTTAAAGATCCTATCAAAAGATCACTGTTAAAATATTTGTAATATAGCTTTGAAGATTTAAGTTGCATTATGAGATGAAGAAGGGCAGCTTCCTAGTCGTCAGGTTTCATGGTGGCATTATATTAACAGATGAAGTGGGGGTTATTAATAGAATCATAGAATCATAGAATTATTAAGGTTGGAAAAGACCTCTAGGATCATCAAGTCCAACCGCCAACCCAACACTACCATGTCTCCTAAACCATATTCCGAAGTGCCACGTCTACACATTTTTTGAACTTCTCCAGGGATGGTGACTCCACCACCTCTCTGGGCAGCCTGTTCCAATGCCTGACCACTCTTTCACTAAAGAAATTTTTTCTAATATCCAATCTAAACCTCCCCTGGTGCAACTTTAAGCCATTTCCTTGCATCCTATCACTAGTAACTTGGGAGAAGAGACCAACACCCACCTCGCTACATCCTCCTTTCAGGTAGTTGTAGAGATTG
The DNA here is from genome assembly GCA_013389905.1 of Sula dactylatra. Taxonomy (NCBI): domain Eukaryota; kingdom Metazoa; phylum Chordata; class Aves; order Suliformes; family Sulidae; genus Sula; species Sula dactylatra. The sequence goes on from WEKW01004040.1 coordinate 7,454, forward strand.
ATAAGGTCTCCCCTCAGCCTCCTCTTCTCCAGACTAAACAACCCCAGTTCCCTCAACCTCTCCTCATAAGACCTGCTCTCCAGACCCTTCACTAATATGCTAATGATTTTGCATGTCTTTGTGGTTGTATGTCTTTTGCTTCCAAGGGAAGGGGCAGAGCTGTCTCAAAGAGGAGCAACTCCAGGAAGGAATTTTGTATCAGACACACTTCTTTCAGGATTAGTGGCAGATTTTTTTCCAAAGGACTGTTCTCTGAAAATCTATCATCAAAAAGGGAGTACTGCAATTAGGCCAGATTTCTTTGGGATAGATAGCATGGTTTGGTGCTGAAAAAAATTTAAACCATCAAAAACAACCAGCTAACATGATAATCTTCTACATACTACATGATGTGGTTGAGAACATACAGGGCTCCATCCCTTTCTGGCAGCTCTCCTAGATAACATCCGGGGTCAAAGGGGCCAGAAACATGGCATTACCTTATCCATACTCTTTGTGCTCATTCATTCAAGAGGGAAGCCAATGAACCTTTGTGCTAGCTTGTTGTCTTAAATATGTGGACAAATTGCAAAACCCTATTCTGGCAAGATGACTATCAGACAATAGCTAATGAATCATGAACAGAGCAGCTGGAGACAATTAGGAATAAACTTCATTAAAATTTGTTTGAATGGCAAAGAGAGAAATTCTGTATCCAAAAACTTTGTAACTGAACTTTTACATATCATTCATTTATTTGCTTCTTACTTATCTGAACTTACCATTTAATTTAAGTTCTCTATGGTAAGAACTGATTTTTTATATTTGTTTTTAAAGTACATTACAGTAGGATACCTGGTACATTGTTTAAATAAATAATTATCTAATGATGATACTACTAAAAAATTGTAATAGAAGTACAGCCATCAAAAATTTAACTTTGGAATATATTTTGGGGAAGCATATAATGCTTTCCCCTGTCCTGTCTTAGTTCATATAAAGACCCATTCAAGATTATAACAAGTTTTAGATGGATCAATTTGTAAAAGCATGCTTTTTAGATTTTTTTAAAATTCATTTTAACCGTTGTTCCAGGAGAATGGGATTCCATTTCTTTCCTCACTCCTGTCATTTTCCATAGCTTAGTGAGTAAAGTTTTCTTTCTTGGTTTTATCTCATTCTGCCTTGTTACTCCTCTGTGTAACACCAAACACTTCTCAAACTATTTTTATAACCACTTTTTGTAAGATGAACTTCCCCCTATTAATCACCTCCTAGCTTTTTAATGTCTGATGTAGGCCAAGTTCTACAATGTTCCAATGCTTTAATTCCTCACGTCCTTCCAGTTTCTTGTCACTGTATGATGTTGAGTCTACACAACAAACGGGTGTCAAGGTTCTCTTCACAAAAACCCTGGAAAAATACAGGAAATTCATATTTTTATTATTATGTAAGGACTCCGTCTCATCCATTTCCTGATGCTAGTACCTTTGCACTCTCAGTGCAAGAAAGAAGGTTTTGTTACATTTGGCATAAAAGGATTATCTCTGTTCTAAAAATAGAAGCGCATCCAGTAGCTTTAAGACAAAATCCTTATGTGTTGATTTACACAGTATGATGCTGTGCAAATTTTAAGTCACACATAAACCTTTGCTTCTGAGGGTAATTTCTGAAGTCTTTTTATGGTCTTGTTCTTTAACCTCCTGAAAAGTTCTGACAAAAAGTGAAACAGAAGATTTGAGTCAAAAGGAAAAATTACACATTATTGCACTAAGTGAAAAGGCAACAAGTAAAGTAAATTAATATTCTGCTTTTGCATCTATTTTATAGAAAATTCCCATCACAAGAATGTAGCAAAAACAAACTTTTACCCACTTACTGCAAGTTGCTTTTGAAGTAAGATGAGTATACTGAATGGGTTAACTAGAAAAAAAAAACTGCCTTATAATACCTGCCATCTATGATTATTATAATCTTGCAGACAAATATAATTACAGTGTGTGATGTCTGTTTATGTCTGTGAAAGCTTTGATTGTGTAGGCTTGTCTGTATTACACTGCAAAACAGCATAAACAATTATATTGTATAGTAACTCTAATCCAGTGCTAATGCCCTGAGCTATGGGTGTCACTTCGAATTGCACGGATTTATGTGATACTTATATCTGCCTTTTTTGGGTGAATTTGACCACAATGCACTCAGTGTTATACTGATTTGTAGAATTTGGAAGCTGATTAATAGACTGCAGAGAGGAATGGAATTACTTAAATAAGAGCACACATAATAAAATCATAACTACTCCAGAGTTTCATTATCTGATGCAGAAATTAAGAGAAGCTGTAGTAACTTTGTAATGATTAAAATATTAAGATAGGACCTCTTGAATTTTAGAGACAGAGCTGATTTTACAGAGTAGGTTATATTCAAATTCATCGTAACATTTTGCCAATGTGCATGTTGCATTGCAAATAAAAGCTCTTAGGTTGCACAGACCATGCCTCTACTTGATTCTTGAAAAATTCTGAGCACTGGAAGGCAACAACCAGAACCAAATAAGTGGTCATTGTACTTTATTTATATTTGTAAAAATTTTTTTATTATTATTATTTATATGAGGATTAGGAAAGAAATGGATTGACAGAACTGGACACAGATTTTGTATGCAGCTAATGCCATCTCTCAGCTTGCGATGAAGTTGAACCTCTGATCTAGAGGTAACTGGCCCAATAGCCAAAGGTTTCCGGAGAGATAATAAGGAGACTTTAGAATATGTTCTTGCACTATGTGATGCACACATACAGCCCATATAAAGTGTGCAACCTATTTGATACATATGTGGGGTCACTAAGGGAAATAATGACACAGCATGAATGCTCACTCTAGCGTGCGTGACAAGTCACTTCTTTAGCAGTGCCCAAATTGTAAGAGATCTTTGGTTTCCCACTTCCCAGCTGCAATCACGGTATGAGAAAGGATGAACTAGAGAAAGTTGGTGTCAGAGCCCCCTCTTGGGGTTTGGCTGCCTGGGCTCAGGGCCAGCACTGAGAGTGCAGCTGTGTGGCCTTGAATCAGAGCTGTTTGAAGAGCTGTAAGAAGCCTTAGCAGAGGCTGTCCCCTTTCACTCAGGAGCTGTATTAAAGCTGGGCAATTGCCCTTGGTCCCTGCCTGGACTACGCAGCAGCCATGCGGGTGCCTGGCCACGTCCCTCACTGATCCAAACCTGGACCAACTAACCAGGACTTCTAGGCTTGACCTTGGATCTGCCTTACTGCTAAGGACTTGCCTGCTGGCCGACATGTCAGCTAATTGTCCCTGGACCTGCTCTGCTCTCCTTGTTAAGGTACTGTGGGACTGTGCCACTAGTCAGTCAGGCTACTGTCCCCACTGCCTTGCTGCTGCCCTTGGCTCTGGCTCACCACCCCGGCAGAACAGCCTGCTCTTGCTGCTCCTGCTCTCTTGGAGCCCAATGTGATCCCAGTTTGACCACTGCTAGAATGAAGAAAGCATCTGAAAATGATAGCGTTTACATTTTAGTTCACCTTGTTTATGCTTAGCTTTCAATTTATGTGGAATATAGGGATTTCTTTTTTATGTGCATTTCTTTTGTGTTATTAAAATTTTGCAGGCCCATGAATGGAGAGGTTGATAATTGGTACTTTGTAATGTTTTTACTCTCACTTAAGTGTATTTATTCAGAAGTAAATATGTAAGATCAAGCCTCTGAGTGCCAGTAATATAATAATGTTTCTAGGATGCTGTAGTAGCATTGAAGATGCATTCTCCACATCATCGTAAATGTAAATCAGAGCAGGTAACATTGATGTAGCATGCACAGTGTCTTGATTCTTTCTATATAAGCTTAGCATACAGTCACAGAACTACAGTAAGACAAAATGAACATCATCATTCATACTGTTTATGCTCCAGCTTGCTCCACGTATATAGAAATAAATTGAGACATTTAAATTAAAGCTAGCTTTGGCACAAACACTCAAGCACACTCTACTAAGTGTATGATTTTTTTGCTTCTCATGATTTAGAATCCAATAACTAAGAATGTTTTAAGACAGAGGAAATTGCTTACATAAAAGTGAGACTAGCATTTTGCTAAGACTGGTGCTTAATTTGTCTGTGCAGCATTTATTTGTTTGCAATTTGTTAATTTCCTCTTCGTCTAAAATTAAGCTGAGCTTTCATGAACGGTCTTTCCATTTTTTTTATACCTATTGTAATAAAAACCTGAAAAATACCCATGATACAGATACTACAACTAGTGGCATGAAACACAATTTTAAAAGTTGTAATCTAGTTTTCATCTCCTCCTCGAAAAAGCTGAAGTATTTCCTCTTTAACTGCCTTTTACAGGATTGACTGTGGTTCCTCAGGACCCTGCAAATTTCTAACAAATACAGTAAATAGTATTTATGCTGATATTGGTTTGTGTCATTTGTGGACTTTATAAATCAGTTGTTTTCATCAGTTAGATACCATATAAACTTTCTAAGTGAGATACAGAAACATGAAAGACTCATTGAGAACTGTGTCATACTGGAAAAACCCAGTTTTAATTTTACATGCAGAAGTTCAGTCAGTCGGTAAAATTAAAGTGCAAAAAAATGTTTTTTGAAAGTGAGGAGTACCAAATTCAGGAATATAGATTTTTCTGATGCAGTTTTTAAAAATGCTGTTCCTAAGTGAAACCAGGAATAACGTAGGCAAGATAAATAAAGGAAGTATATATACATCTATTAATTAATTAAATAATTGCTTTGAAAAGACTTTCATTTAACACCTGAAGACTGCAAAAAGGAAAACAGATTTTTATCTAAGTACAGGGCAGTTCTTTTCTTCCTTTCTTAGACCTCTGAATCTGTTCAAGAAGACAGAAAAAGAACAAAGTGCTGGTTTGCTGTGCCAAAATAGTGCAAGTTCTACACTTTCTGGATGTCAGCAGCAGATTGTTTGTGCATACTTACTCTGCATACACCTCAGTCCTTCATGGTGAGCAAGCTGGTGTTGCCGCATAGGAATAATAAGTGTAACAAAACCTACCTAAATGTTCAAAATCCCTTTCAACCAAGATCGTTAAGATTCTGCTCTTTGGCTCTGCGCATGTATATATGTGCCTGTGTGGATGTATCCCTGAGACTCACAAGAAAGCCTGATTAGCTCAATACTCAGAGGATCGCAGTTTTTTTCCTTAATACTAGTTTACCTTGTACTCCTAAGGGTGTAGTTTTGTATAGAACTAGAAACACATTCTAGTATATGAGTCCTCTATCTATATTGTTTGTTAAAAAGTGTTGCTGCAACTTTCTGCCCAACATAAGTAGGTCAGGTTTGAGTAAGATCTAATTACAAGCTTCATTTAAACATATACCAACAAAATTTCATTTTTAAATGAGGCGCAATTGTGTGAACCTTTGACCATGAAAGAACACACAAGATGCTACTCGACTGCAAAGATATGTAGCAACATAGTTATGCCTTTCTCCACAACTGGCATGATCAATTCTTTTCTGCTATTACCTCATGGTACATACACAAAGATACATATTGGTATTAAAGTTGCAGCAACTGGTGCTTTACCATTAAATCATACAAAACCTCACTTTTCTACAAATCTTAAAAAGAAGCTGCTTCAGTCTGAATGTCTAAGGTGAAGTATTTTCTTTTAATTAAGATGAAGCAGGCTGATTTTCCTGTTATTACGTTAAAGTCACTAGCAGAACAAGAAATACATGAGGATAGATCAATAAGCAGTATACAAAATTAAAACTGCATTCATAATAGAGAAAAACCCCACATTTCAAGTAAATGTTCTGGCTTTTTAATATGAAGCTGACCTAGCATTTTTTTATTCCTGAGTCACACAGAGAAATGTTGCTGCACAGTGGACCATAACAGCATGGAAGTCTGACCATTTTGCAGATTTATGAAATCCCAGTAGGATTTCTAAATATAAACTATGGGCTATACTCACAGGCAGACTCTTAAAACAACGTTAATGCTCTGATATCAGCATTGCCAAGAAAGCATTGATACTTTGAACCACTGCTGTTGCTGGGCAAGTCTGTCATTTCAAAAACTGAATGAAATCTAAGACTCTCGTCACAAATGTGTGTCAAACACTTTGAAAATGACCCACAAAAATATTGAAAATGAATCCATGATTTTTTAAGTTATTGGAATGCTATCTGAAAAGATCTGACTTCTTAACAAGCCTTTTTAATCACTAAAGTGATTACCCTCACTCTAAGAATGACTGAATGTGCAGAGTGCATAAAGGGAAAGCTATTTGTTTGCAGACAGCCTTAAATGTAAAGGTGATACTGTAATTGACTACAGGTTTAGTTTTTCCATCATCACCCTCACACATGAAGGTCTTCAGTGTCTATCAAAGCAACAGCCACTCTACTGACAGTTCACTGGATCTTCAGTCTAATGTAACTTTGCAGAAACAGTTGTGAAGAAAAAATGCATTCTCTGAATTATGAGCCAACTATAGATTATATATAGGATATAGTTGATAACATAGGTCTGCAAAGTCCTTTTATTTATTATATGTTACATTTCAGCAGAATTGCATCTGGGTTCCATTTGTGAGTTAGAGGCATGCTTGTGTACGTATCCTGTAATATTATTTTCTACAATAACCTGGGATTTGAAAATATGTTAATGTGGAACACTTTATTTTGTTAGCTTTTTGTAGTGGAGAGACATAAAGTGACTTTTTAAGTGAAATTTTCATTGTCTGTGATTGGGGAGGAAGCCAGAAGAGGACACAGTGGAATACTTTAGGAGAAGAGTCTTCATCAGTGATGACACTTCACACTGAAACATTTGTTCATTCTGCAAGGGGAAATGTGGCTGGATCCAAATGCCTGAGAGCAGCGAAGTCCCCAGCAGCCAGCCCCCCATGAGATACACAAACACCAGCAGCTCTCACCTCTAGAGACCCCCAGCCCCCACGGACGCTCTGGTCTTTCTCTAGAGCTGGTTGGGGTTCCCCTGGTCCCTCCAACAGTCCGCTCCTCCTGTGGTCTCACCCTTAAACACACACAGACACGGACACACACACGCACGGCTCCCTGGCCCGTTCACCCACTTGCTAGCTACTCCGCTTTGATCTTGGCTAGTGCTTACCTGCTCTCGCACATGCCTGCACACGCTCCAGTTGCTGGCACCGCAGGCACACGGACCCTCCAACCCACGGCCTGGCTCCAGCTGGTGCACTCAGACCCCCACACACAGACATGCACAGAGAATAGAGAGCCCCTCGCCCAAGAAAGGGTTGGGAAGGAATTTAGTAAGAAGATAGGACAGACTGCACTTATCAGGAGCAAGGCATGGCCACGCAAGCATTCCCACCAGCAAACTAATTACATGTGACAGGGCCTTTTTATCCCCTTATTCCTTTATTTTTCCCACACGTGTTCCTCCCCAAATCACCTAAATTCCTCCCTTTTCTTGCCTTTAGTTCCTCCCCTAAACATCCCATAGTAATTCCTGTGTAATCCCGAAATGTTCTTTTCCTGCATCTCAACAGGTGTCCCATACCCTTAGGCGGCAACCCCCATCAGTCCAAAAGGTGCTCCAGCATTGACTCATCTTGATGGGTTTCACATCTGGTCAATGGGGCTCAGGCTTTCCTGGAACAGGCCTGATAGGATGTCTTTCAGTCCTTAATTTGCGTTCCTCCCCTGCCTTTGTGCGCCTCTGCTCCTCTGGGAACATAGAGATGGACCTTTGATGGGCTGTTGGCTCCTGTGGTGGGCCTGAAAGAAACCTCCCCCACCTGCCATTGTGTGTCTGTGCTCCTTTGTGGCTGTGCAGATGGGCATAATGTAGCACATTCTGTCACCGAAACGGGGAATAAACCTCGTAACACCAATGTAGTGTTAAAAGGCAGGCAGTCTTTATTCATGGTGCCGGGAACACGGGGGATAACTCCTCCTCAAGAGTGTTCGCCTTTGCGTTAAAATTCACCAGCTTTTATACACTTTTTCTGTCAAGTCACTGTTACATAAACTGTTTAACATAAAATTACATACAATGCTTGCTATTAACATACAATGTTTACTATTAACTTTTAACCTTGACGTTGTTTGGTTTCTTTGATAAGGGTAAAGGGATTTCCAAGCAGCATTACTGATGCATAACAGGCGTATATAGCAAGTTTCCTAGTACAAACAGTAACTACCTCTTGAGGTTTCTACAGTCATGAGTTTCACAACACACAATATTCTACCATTCTGTTTAATTCCCCACCCCCTTTGTTACATTTCCCCCCTTTGGAAGTTTTGAAATAATCATTCTTTTCAATACTTCCATCACAAATCAGTATCTCATTAATACTCATTTATTTCACTGTATGATGGTGGGAGCGTCATTAGTTGAACGATTCAGACTTTGACGCCATCCTTTAGCTATTGCCAGTGTAATTCTGCAATCAACAGCAGCTCTCCTTGTGAACTCCTTTTTCAAACAATGATAAATGAGCAATGTTACCAAGAATATTATTAATAATAATAATGTGGTACCAATTAAGGATTTTACCCAGGAACTCAGGTTCCATCCCAATCCAGTGAAAATTTTGTCAAACCAATTCTCCTGCATGTCCCTTTGCATTTTTTGTGTGCCTTTTTTCTATCTGTCCTAATAAATCCACCCCAAGGAATAGATTACCCTATTGTTCTCGGGATTGGGAGACATGCAGTTATTTGGGTCACATTTTGCAAGTTAGCAAATTCTTTTATCAATCCCACCATTAAATTTTCTTCTGGAGTTCTCCCTGGGATGTGTATCAACTGTTCTGCTTCTATTGGTGGCGGATCTTCACTCTCTGCCCTCCTTTCTACTTGATCTGCCTTTCCCCCAAATAATGCTCCCATCATCATCAGTTGCCAGATCAAAATACATTTTCCCATATTTTGCAATGATAGCCCCCCTTTTTAAACATATTTTAAAGTAAATTTTGCAGTCCCTGGATCCCTATTGATGATTTTCCATGACGGGGCCTTCTTTACATACACTGCAATCAACGTAGGAGGAGTGTAGCATATCCACAGTTCCACTCCTTCTACTTTGATTGCAGTGTATGTTGTTAACAGTACCTGGAAGGGTCCCCTCCACTTCTCCTGCAGTGGTTCAGAGTTCCAGGTCCTTATATACACAAGATCACCTGGCTGATACTGATGTACAGGCGTATCCAAGGCAAGCGATCTAACCAGCACAATATATCTCCGGAGTGCTCCAAGGACTTTTCCTAAAGAAATCAGATGCCTTTTTAAATCAGTTTCCCCAGCTACCTTCATATCCCCTGGGATTAAAGGAGTCTGGTAGGGTTTGCCGTACAGAATTTCATATGGACTTACACCGTCTCTTGATCTCGGTTGGATCCTAATTCTCAAGAGAGCTAATGGTAAAGCCTGTGGCCACTTTAAAGATGTTTCCCGGCAAATTTTACTTATTTGTCTTTTCAGCGTTTGATTCATCCTCTCAATTTTCTCACTAGATTGTGGTCTCCAGGAGGTATGTAGGTCCCATTTCATGCCCAAAATTTTACTAATTTGTTGAACTATATCTGCTACAAAATGTGGTCCTCTATCAGAGGACATTCCAATTGGTACCCCAAATCTTGGTATTATCTCCTTCAACAATATTTTAACTACTTCTCTAGCTTTGTTGGTGTGGCAAGGGAAAGCTTCTGGCCATCCAGAAAATGTATCAATTAATACTAACAAATACCTATATCCATTTTGTCTGGGTAACTCAGAGAAATCAATTTGCCAATAATCTCCGGGAGAATTTCCTTGTTTTGTTACTCCTAAAGGTGGTTGCTTTTGGTTCAGGGGATTATTTTTAAGACAGGTTGGACACTTAGCTACTATAGATTTAACTATTCCTGTCATTTCTGCACACACTATAGATGTTTTCAGACTCGAAACCA
>WEKW01004041.1:0-36374 GCA_013389905.1 Sula dactylatra
AAGGGTTACAGAGGAACAAGGCTGTACTTATGATCTGACAGGCAGAAGATCAGTTGTATGGCAAGAAACATCAGGAAAATCCTGTGACAGCTACCTTGGACTTATCAGCCTGGGGAATGAAAGACATTTCTCAGGAATGAATTTCCTCTTATTTTTCTCTACTTTTGTGGAATTAAGCCAGTTTCTAATTAAGATTCTTTGCCATGTATCTCTATCCAATAATTCCTAAAGTCTTTTTTGACAATAACAATGTGTGTTATTTATCTGACTGCATCACTGCACATATTGCAGATGACATGAATTTGTAAGATACCTTTATTTAAGAAGAATTAAAAAGCAATTTATTGTTAATGCTCACCTTGTCTAAAAGTATATTAAAAGCAAACAGAGTATTTACAGACATACTGTATAATACAAAGTCATGCATTCATTCTCTTTCAATATTGCAGCACATACTATTTATTCAATGGCAATTTTCCATTCTAGTTTTAGAAACTTGTTTTAAAGTGCCAAAGATAGCTAATAGGCATTATTTTAAACTTCAATGAAGTGTTTACCATTCCACTGAATTTTGCTTTATTATCTTCTTGGTGCCATGAAACAGCTGTGGCATGTGCATATACCCATGGAAACTGGCCAGGGAAGCAGTGCTCTTACTCAGGCCAGGGTTCAGGTTTAAACTCACAGGTGTTAGCTGGAAGCTTGTAAACACTTCTTGCTGTTTCTTGGCCATAAATGGTGGGAAATCTCTTGAGATTAGTGTTTCTTATGAGGTGACTGCCAGTATGGTCTGAAATCCTGTTAGTGTGATTCTTCTCACATGATTGCTGTCATGTTCAAAGTAGAGAAGGGAAGCACATATCCCTTCCAGTCATAGCCATGGAGATACATCAGTTCAACAACTCCTTGCTGACATGTGGAACGGTTGAATGGGAGGTTCCCTTTGCCCCATCTCTAATTTAGGCTAAATGAAATAAATCAAAAATGTAGTTGATCTCTAGAAACAGGAAAATTGATATACTATACGTTTTTTTTTTCTTCCTGGTTGTGTGTGGAAAAAAGAAAAGAAGCATGACCCTAACTACAGTAATTTATAGATGCTGGATGGCAAAGGCAATATTGCTACCGTTTCGGCAAATGTTCTTAAAATTTGACATCACTCTTCTTTCTGAGTAAATGGTGGCTGCTTAAGTGCAAAATATGATTGCCATATTGGAGACTGCACAACTGGGAACAGAAAGGGCAGCAAGATTAATGAGATTTAGAGCTTATTTATACTACCTAACTACTCTAACTCACATTCCTTAATAAAAGAAAGAGGTGTTGAAAGACCAAAGCTAGTTCTTTCTGCCTGGAGTGTCCTGAGGTTGGTATAGCACTTCAGTTAAGAACAAAACCCAAATGTTACTAAACAAAATCAGAGGCTGTGACAAAGTCTGTATTTTTCCATTCAATATATATTTTACTGAGGTTTCATTTCCCCCCCCTTTTCTTATAAATTTTCAATTCCCATTTACTGCAAGTAAATTAGAAAGATGATTTCTATTTTACAGTCCATGACAGTATAAAAACTGTTCCAATTTTATAGCTCCATGTCCCTGAGGAGCCTTGGAGCTAAGCATTTATATTGCTTAACAGCAGGGTTTGGATAACATGAGACAATACGCTATCTCTAGGATCACGCTGACTTTTCCTTAAGGAAATATAATGAAAGCCTTGGCTGATGTACTCATAGCTGCCTTAACTGAAACATAGTTATTTTTTAATGAAATTATTAACCTTATATTTTAAACCTGAATTGAACAGTTTAAAATTACTCACAACTTTGTTTTCTGTTTGCATATAATATTTGTATATTATATATAATAGTATCTGTATGTATACAAATCCTTTCAAAACAAACAAAAAACCCGCCCATTATTTAACAGTATTGCACTTAAGAGGTATTCTCCAACACACACTTTGAAAAATCTCCATTTCTCCTACTTTAAGAAGCTATTCTGTTAAGAGCAAGTGCAAGGAAGTCTTGACTCCTGATTAAATATTTATGTGTGTCTGGCCAATAGGTCATGTTCTATAATACATTTTATAACTTGGTTATTAAATTGCAATTCCACAATCAAACATTTTTGCACTACACCCATTGGTATTCATGGCAGCAAATCATAAATTCTTAATAAATGAGACCTATTGTACAGGCTTATGACACTGTTAAGAGGATTGGGGGGGCTTAGAGGAGAGAGCCTTGGCCTTTAACATGTTTATGTTTCAACTCCAACCTGGAGCACTGAATGAAGCAAACACTCTAGTCTCTGTGCAGATCCTTCATAGTGGTTAATTGCACCATCAAAGCATATAAATCTTTGCACAAGGGTTAGAAATGTGAAAGATTCCCTACTGAAGCCAGCACAATTTTTTATATCCCTTTTTAGCAATATATATTTAGTTTAGAATTGAAGAAGCACATCAACATTTTTTCCCCAGTGAATTCATGTTGTGGTAAGTTTGAAGTAATCACAGTGTCTATTCTTTTCCTTAGAGATAATAATATGGCATCAGTTCCAAGTTAAAAGCATTCATATTTAAACCCATAAAAGGTTCAGAAACAATACATTTAATGCAGACATTAGCTCTCAAAGCTGCAAGATCAGTGAGTGGGAGCTTGCTTTCCAAGGACTTAATGCTCTTAATTCCCTTCTGAGTGAATGCAAGTTGCAGAAACTGGGCACTCCAGGGTGGTTTCCTCTGCACCTTGCGAGGATCAGCCCCCTAAAGAAGCATTTTCAAAACTTTCATAGCACTGAGCTGAGGACGGCACTGGTAAAAATTCTTGCACATTCCTGGCATTCACTCTTTCGGTGCCATGGCAGACTGATTAGGAGAACACTGCTTTAAAGTGAGCCATCAATCAGTGTGACTGTTTCTCAGTCTGACTTTTAGTTTATTAGTGAGCTAGGGAAGCATGTGGTATAATGACAGATGTACTCTTCTGTATATTTTTTTTCATGAAGATCAGTTAATACCTTTGACAAGGAAGGCCTTTTGGAAACTGTTGAACCAAGAGTTCTCAGAAGAGCTATTGTTGAACTTTAGAGGCACGCATACATATGCAGACATAGCATCTCCCTTCTAAAAATAGTTGATCCATGAGCTATTGCATAGGTGTATTCAGAGTCATGTTTATCTAATGAAAAAATAAGTTTTCAGAATCCCTTGCCTATGACCCAGGGCCCAGTCTGGGAGATTCTGTCCTTGCTCATGTATCAGCAGGAGTATCATCATGGTTTTAACCAGGTAGCCAGACAGCAGAGTCTCATTGTGTGTGACTGAAAAATGAACAAGAGAGAAAAAACCAGCTTGACCTTTATAATCATACAGAGTTTGTTTGGGCAGGTAAACTAAGAAGATATGGAAATGTTCATGTAACCAGAAGCATGGCACTATAGGAGGCTTTCTTTTTTAGGCTCATAAGTAACTTTAAAATTCTAAACAGAATAATTGCATATGTTATAATTTGGTTTTATTTGTATTCAGACATTGTTGGCAAAATGGTGAACCTTTACTTAAAAAAGATCCATATATGTTATGCATCTTCTTTATCACATTTATCTCTGAAATAAAAAATTAAACATTTATTTCAGTGAAACGTATCTGGAAATAAATAAATGAATTCCTACTCAGAATAAAAGTGTCATTCCTTGAATTCCTGTAGTAGTTAGTATTGTTTAAATAGCTGATCAAGCACAGAGGCAGATTGGATTAAAATGCACAACACATAACCAGGAATGTATGCTGCATATTTTAGAATAGTAGGTTCAGGCATAGTGGTGACTTACAATGAGTTCCTAATAGCCTGACACTGCAATTCTTGAAACAAGGTTTGACAACAGGCAGGGCCAAGAGAGCTGAATGCTCCATCGAGCAGTCTAGATGTATATGTTACCTGCATCTTTATTCTTTCAGTAAATGACTTTCTGAGAGAGTCCTACCAAGAAATCTTCCATGAGTTATGAGAAATACCCTAAAAATTTTTCCTCTCCTCCAATACCTGAATGTGGTTTTAAGCTGTTATTCAGCAACTGTGAGACAATGTTTAAACTATACCTTAGGGAATGAAAGCTTATTTTCATATCTTTACTTCTTAAATTCATATGTATGGTAAAAAGCCAACAGTATTACCAGAAACTTTGGGTAAGCAAATAATTTATTTTATTGTTCTCCTCTGTTTCTTTTTTCTGTACTTGATTACTTCCTTATTGTTTCATGTAGAATGACATGATAATTCTGGGACTGGAAGTGACCTCAGAAGGTCTTTAGTTCAACCTTTTGCTCAAAACAGGGTCAGCTATGAGATAAACCCAAGTTGCTCAAGTCTTTTTTCATCTGGGTCTTGAAAACTCCCAATGATGGAGATGATACTAACTCTCTGGGCAACCTTCTCCCCTGCTGGACTGTCCTTATGGGGAAAAAGCTTTTACTGATACCCAGCCAGAACCTCCTGTTTCAGCTTGCTGTCATCCTCCTGCAAGACACCACCGTAAAGGTCCTGGCTAGGTTTTCTCAATAAACTCCTCAAAGGTATTGAAAGGCTGATATTAGGTCCCCATTAAGCTTTCCGAGAAAAAAGGGTGCAGGAAAATGTGATCTTCACAGTCTATTGATTTGTTGCCCAGTCAATGATTAAAATAGCACAGCTAGATAAAATTCGTGGAAAAAACCAAAGCCCTTAGCCATGTTATTAATGATTTATTTCATTGCCCCCATGATGGGAGACAATATTCTGAACACATCTCACATTCTTACTTTGGCTAAGAACACTTAAGAGGGACTGTAACAATCATTTAGGAGTACTGACGAGCATAAGAATAAAAGATGAAAAAACCTGCTTGGGGTAGTCCAATGGGACATAACCGAGAGTGATGTGATACACTAAGCAAAGAAAAATTTAGGCTGACAATTAGCTCAATTTCTTGAATAATTTAAATCTAGTCTAGATACATCAGTCAAGAACATCCTGTAGGCCTGCAGTAAAATGCACATGACTGAATAAAGGGGTTTTGCATCTCTTTCTTCTTATTTTACCACCATCCTGAGATGTATGGCAATATTCAGATACAGTCAAGGTATCAAAATACGTATGTTAAAATACATAATTCCCAACAGAAGAATTAGCCAAATATTCTACATATCTTTTGTACCATGGAGACATTCTCTAGTATTGAAAAATTGATCTGGAGGCTTCTGAGGTCTTGTGTAGACTAGTTGCTTATACAGACAGTCTTGATGGCAATCTTTTTTTTATTTGCCTCTGGCAACAAAGTCTTATCACATAGGTAAGTTAGCATAGTGTTTCATCAAATATATTCTCTCAGTAAACAGAGTGGATAAAAGTTACCTTAAAAGTTGAGAAGCAAACCAAATATTCTTTTTAGAGAACAACCTATTTTTTGTTTAAAGGTACCTCAAATGAAAAAACCATTATAGTCAAAGTGCAACAATAAGTTATTAGCTACAAACTTGCTGTTTGCAGGGCAGTTTTTTTTCTTTTACTTCCTGGGTTCATTGCCAAATGCAGGTGAACACGTGTATATTATTTACTGTTGTGTATTTGTGTCCACTGGGGCCTGACTGAAATGTATTAAGTTGATGGTAAGAATTCTGTTGACCTGAATATCTTTTAGACCAAGCCCTAAAAAATCTAGGAAACAGAGACTGATATTGCAGGGTTTGTTTACTAAATAGGCACTAAAATGTATAGTTGTTAAAATATTTTTTCCTCTGCGGACTACCTGAGAATGGTAATGATTCAGTTATTGGTGTTTTACTGATGATGGAAAATAGTCTAGCTAATTAGGTATTGCTGGAATTTCGTGTTGATTTTTAAAAGAACAGAGAGAAATGAAACAGCGCCAACTTTTACAGGATTCCTGAAATTTTAACAAGAGGTAATCCTACAGTGTTGGAAGAAAACAAATCTCTTATAAGCACAAGAGAATCTATTCTTTCATTTATTAAATTAAAAACTCTATCTTCTTTCATATGAAAAATATGAAAAATATTTTATAAACTAATATATATACTAGTAGTGCTGACTCACGAGGTCTTCACTCCTTCTTGCAATATATGTAATAAGCTCCTTAATGGAACAGGTTTATATTCTAGACTGATCAAGGCAATCTATAGGTATAGGTCCTTCTACATGAGAAACCTTCTATACTAGGTGTTAAGTACAGAGCAACTGAGAAGATTGGTATCATGCCCTTTGCAGCTTGGAATGGGACAACAATGCTCCCTTGCAAATTCTGGCTGCCTTGGAGGAGTGAGGGAGCCTGTGTTAGATGGTGAAAAGGAAAGCCTGAAACTGCTTACAATGCAATAGCACTCTGCACTCATTCATTCTCCCACTATCAAAATATCTCTTAATATTCAGCTGTTGTACTCCATGGCTGAATAGAGAGCACAGAGAAGCATCTCCCAGCAGAGGAGTTATATGACCAGTGGAGCAGGAAGCTTTTGTTCCAGCACCTGTCTGCTGCTGCCTCAGCTCCTATTTAATTTGAATTTCTTTCCTGGAAATGCTACAGGTCTGTGGCCAGGGTGAGTTTGGACCAGATCAGCCCTGCCATCCTGGTAGGGAGCTGCAGCTTCTGGTTTCTTTTGCTTACTTCCAGGGCTAGCACAAATTCAAGGGCAAATTCTCAAGGGGATGAAAAGGGTGAAAATTCACAAAAGTTGGCCAGGTCTGTTGTCTAATAGATGGATAAGGCACATGGGAATAAATACAGTGGAACATTTATCAACAACACTGAGAAAGAGGAAGAACAGGATGAGTGCAAGGTTTTGGGGTGAGAAGAGTCAAGTGAGAATAAGAAGTTTTATGGTAAGAGAGAAAATATGGTAAGATTGGGGTAAAGAACACAGGATATTGGAAAAGAAGTGGTGAAAAGATAGAAATGGAATGTCTCTTCCATCACGTTCTTACCTCCTCATTAAAATACTCTGAGACTCGTTGCTGTTATTAAGCCTTATCTTTGGTGAATAATTGTGGTTTTATGTTTGTAAACTTAAGTCCTTGTCTCCCAGCAGACAGTGGCTAACTTCTTCTAAGGTCATCATTGAAGAAGGCAGAAAGAGAACTTTGAGAAACAAACATGTTTTATGGGAAATTTAATGTTCTGGAGGGCTAATACAAAGAAAGGGAAGATATCATTTGTGCAACTCTGTTTGCAAAAGAGAAGTAGTTTTAGGACTCATTAGGGATCCCAGGAAGGAGTGACATTTTATTACTCCAGCAAAGCCCCTTTCTGTCACCAAAGTTCACCAACTTTGTAGCCAAAAATTGTTCTATAGCTTCTGAAATGTCTAATCTCAAAATAATAATTAAAAAAAAAAAAAAAGCCTGAAACTCTCTCATATACTTAAAATTCTTTCAATGTTTCTTGGACATGATTTGAAAAATCAGTCTACTGCATAACAAAAAGCTTTCAGAGATTCTTTTAATTGAGCTCTTTATTTAGCAGATATATTTAATGCTGTGTTTGTTGTTTTGCTTGTTGGACTTGCTTTTCGTGCATTAGGGAAGATTTATGAAGAAAATAAGTTCAAGTGCATTGAATGTCAGAGTACATGTGTGTTTGTGCAAACCACAGAACTTGGAAATTAAACTTGCCTGGGAAATTATTTCATTTCTCATATATAAAGGAATAATAACATAGATTTAATAAGGCCATATTTTTGCAATATTTTGTCCAGTTCTGGTTTCCAGACTTCAAAAGGCTGTCACAGAATGTTTCAAAAAATACTTGGAAGAATTATTTGTCTTCTCTAAAGCTGCCTAACATTGGAAAATAGTGAAACCCATAAAACTACCCCTTTCTCCAAAGCAGTTGGTGGGAATTATTGATAAGAAGATGTTTCTGGGCTAATTTAGTTTAGTTACTATCTACATACATTCTGTTATGGGTTAAATTGGACAGTTGCATGTTATTTTTTCCCCTCAAATTTGTCTGACTCATTGCACAGGCTAATTAGTGCTTACTTCATGCACACAAATATTTTGCTTTTTCCACATTGTGACTTTATAGTGTGATTATTGAATACTATTCAAATCCTATATTCAAAGTTGAATTAATGGACATTAATAGCAGGGACTTCTGTTTAACTCATCATAGTAGTGTATGAGTACTTGACAAAGTTTATTTAATTTCACAATCCTGTAAAACCAGAAGTAGATGGTACTATACGCTTTTAAATAGATGAATGAAGCTCCAAAGACGTATCATGGTTTTAGTTGTCCCTTGTCCTGATGTTCTTAGGGTGTTGCTGTTTACATGTAGCATTGTATGTCCAAATTACTGCTTTCAGTGTCTTTGGTTGTGTTGGGAAATATTGAGCATTTTTGCATTTGGACCCCACAGATTCAGAAAACGAGGACTATACAATTAGTAAGCAGTAGTGAAAGAATTCTGTCCTCAGAGATATTCAAATCCTGACTGGACATGGGCCTGGGCAACTTGCTGTAGGTGACCTGGCTTGAGAAGTAAGATTGGACTAGATGATCTCCAGAGGTCCCTGCCGACCCCAACTATTCTGTGATCCTATGATTCATCTTAGCCATGAGTCTATCCCTTCAGTTCCTCAGACCCTCACCTAATCTAGTGATACAGCATGATCCAGCAAACTCCTACAGTGTGAAGCAAGAAGCCAGACTGTTTATGCAGTGAAACATCTTTCATTTTCTTACATTCTTTTTCAGGAAAGCCTGAACTTTACCTAAAATTTTAATCCTGAGTCAAATATATGCGATGCAAAATGGGTAACTTTTGGCAAAGACTGAAGTAAGCAAAACCAGGCTCTTAGGAGTGCAAAAGATCAAATTGCTTTGAAGGTAGAATACAGTCCCAGTACTCTCTGTATAGCAAGAATGTTTGACAGCATCTACATGAGGACAAGATTTCTGTCCACAGAGGCCCTTTAATGGAGAGAAAGCATAATGAGAACCAGGAGACAGAAACTGGAAGTAAAAAAAGTGCCCAAGCTGTAGAAAAGGTGCATATTTTAGTAAATGTAACTTTTAAAAGATATGCTTGCATTTATTTGCATTTTCAAATTAAGTTTTGATGTTTTAAATACATGCAGTCTCAGCTAACCAGAAATTGCGCTTGATATAGGCTTCGTGGAGTGAAAGATATGGCCTGTGCTATGCAGAAGGTCAAATTAAATTATTATCATGGTCTTGCCTGAACTTAAATTCTATGTTTATGAAGATATCTCTCTAGAGAATTTCCAAGTCAAGACTTAAACCTGCAATTAATACTTTAAGAAAAACTGTTGCACTGGGTTTGATTTCCTTAAGACTCATGAGAGATAAGAGGTTAAACAATGACAGCAGCACTACTCTTAAGAATGTCTCAGCCATAGCCTCAGGTTCTTGGACAACCTCCAAATACCACTCATATTAGGTAAGATGACCCTGACCATTGCTTGGGTTGTTTCAACTTTCTGAAGTTCCAGTCACTTTATCCTAACTAGAAGTCTAGTCCTGTTTCAGAAAATTCAGGATGATGACTTAAATATCAGTATGATAGGATAACTGATGTAGTTTTTTTTGCATCCTGAGTACCTGTAATTCCTTTTAAAAATAAATAAATAAATAAAAAGAGCAGTTTTAGTTAACAAAGGCTGGGATTTTCCATTGTATCAGCCTAGATGCTGCTTGTCAGGGACACAGTTCCTACTTAGAAATAGTGATTTGTTCTTGTTTGGTTTTCTCTTTGCTATGATATTATGGTCCACTACCCAGTGATTCAGCAAACTAATTCTGAGTTTGCTCTTGCTCTACCTTTGCTGTATATCTGAAGAATATTTATTTTAAATATAATTGCCTTCACTCTTGGTTTCTCATCGGGAAAGAACAAAGATAAGCTTAGAAGGCTAATCAATCAAAGAAAGACATTTCATCTTAATGAGGAATATTGTCCAAACCTCATCATGAGAGAGGCAGAGACTGGACTAGGATGTACAAGTAATCTGCTGCAGCCCAGTTGCATCCCAGTCCCAACAAGTGTGCTGTACACATTTGAAGAAGAGCAAGTCTTTCTGTACCAGCTAAATTTAGTGTTACCTCAAAAGATCCATAGGTTGTCTTAGTGGCAAGGACATCCTGATCAATCACCATGACAGATGGACATGTAATACACAAGCCATTGCTTTAGGATGAAATACTTTACATTCATTAGTCCTCTCAGGTGAGTTACAACCATCTGATAATTTTTAAATACTGATACTATTATTAAAAGAATTAATAAATATGTTAAAAATAACAGACTTGATACTATGATTAAGAGATTGAAGGGGAGAATGAAAGTCTTACCCAGCAGTTCCATAGACCAGCTGTGCTTGGTTTTAATTAAAGAGAAATTGACTTTCATTGTGATATTCAGGGTGCTATTATTACTTTTACCAAGACCCAAACTCATTTGCACTATTAGCAGGTTTAGATAAATTCACATCAGTTTCATTTTTTTCTCTTGGTTCTTGGATGTGTTGATTAGTCTTGTTTCAGTTCCTGTCCAGTGTCTGAAGGTCTGAATCCTGGTTCTAGTGACATATGATAGACTGTGATCTTTGCAGACACTCATTTGATAAAATAAGTACTAAATACAAGGGGAAGAAAACATATTGCTGCGTGAACAGTTTTTCTGCAGGTATTAGGAGTATCTAACTGTAAGTGTTAACCATTCCTAAATTTGAAAGGAAAATCCCCATTTCTTTATTTTATTACACCAGCCTATTGTATGTATGTATTCACTATTTTATACATATATATACATTACAGAGTCATATAAATTACTAAATCTTAAGTGAAAACAACTTATATTAAGCACATTTTTGGAGACTGTATTTGCAGATGTTGATTCAGCTTAATTTATGTGCCTCACAAATATTTAAGCAATGCTTTATCACTTCCCCAGGTTTTGAGTCACTTTTGTCATCTTCCCTATCTCTCAGATCTCCCTTCTGCATTGGTTATACTATAATTTGCTGTATTAAATTGCACTTTCAGTAAGTTCCTTGAAGAAAAAACATATATATTCTGTTTTAGGAACAGTGCATCCTGGAACTGTAGGCTCCAGAATCCAGAATGGTATGTGCAGAATACATTAAAAGGAAAAAATATATTTTTACTACTGAACAGAAGGACTGCTAAAAATGCAATTTTTTGGGGGGGTCACATATTTCTACAAGTGGCTAACAGACTAGCCACTCTCAAGCTCACAGAAATTGTAAAGATTTACACCACTTGCTCAATTTTGAGATCCTACCTCATGTCCCTGACCACTTAATATTTTCTCATCTGCTGTCTTGCAGGATTGTTCTGCAGTGCACCTATGTTCACATTTAGGATCAAGTCTTAGACACACAGTCATCTAATATTAGCCGTATTTTTTCTAAAATATATTGTGTCTTTATAGATCTTGTAACAATTGTGTTTGTTGTCTTTCTGAGGCAGTTCCCATGAAGGAATTAGTTTTGTCTTTCCTTTCATTGTAATAACTTCAAAACATAACTTACCTTTCTTTTGTTTGTATCCACAGTTGTTCTGATCCACAGTGTACTAGGTGGATTGCAGTCTTTGTGGTCTACTAGATAAACAAATAATAAAGCAGTATAAACACAGCTAGCTGTGCAGGGAAATAAGATTCTGTTGGGCAACATAGGAAAGTTGGACCCCATGGGTCTAAAAAGACCAAGGCTGGCCAGGATGGTCAGCCTGGCCAAGATGATCAGTCTGGCTGCCTGCCTGGTTTCCTGATTATTTCAGTGAAATTGCTGCATTCCCACAGAACATTGATTCTCAGCATTTGGCACCGCAGAAGGGAAAAGCGTTTTTTTTAAAATACGTCATCCAACTTTAAGCAGCAGTATGTGGATAACAGGCCTTTTGTGAAATATTTGTCTCTAAATCTTTTTTATTGGTGAATAATTATAATTTAAAGAGAGAATTAAACAGAGATTAGAGTGTGGGAAATCTAAAGCTAAATAAAAATTGTAAAAAGCTAGAATATCATTCCCTGAATCTAAGCATTAGTTAAAATATTAGTAAAGTAGGACAACTAAATTAATTTAGTACAAAACCTGATCACTGAGTGTATCAGAGATCTTTTAGAAAGCTTTTAGTTTTCTATCAGTGCTCATCATTGGAATTGCCTCATTATGTGTCCTGTGTTGTTAGACTGAAATTTCTGATTTTGTCCTCCACTGCTCGTTTCTGAGTTATTTTTGTTCCACTCCCTTTTTCCCTCATTATTTTGTATGGTCTTTAATTCATTTTTATATTTGAGATTATACACCTGCAGGGTACTCCTCTCTTCTATGCCTTTGTTTGCATTTTATGCAACATTCATCTGCATTGTCCATATATTACTCTATCTTCATTGCTTGGTAGCCTGTTTACCCCTGAGAATACATTAACTAATCTGACAACTATTTCCTTCTGACATTAAGCACCCTGATGTTTTTTTCCCTTTTCAATCTCAATTTATTTCTAATTATAAACCTTAATTAGATCATGGTTCCTACTGCTTAGGTATTTTTTCATTTGCTACATCTCTAATTGCTTTCTGTTGTACTTAAAGGGAGTGATATTTTTTCTTTTTTAGCTTCTCTAGAAAATAATACCTCACAAAGTTCATAATACCAGCAAAAGAGAGGCTAACAAATAATGGATTTGCTGGTTAGTTATTTGGTTTTAGCCTCAAAGTGTGTGATATTAAAAAACATGTATCAGTAATATCTCCATCACAGATCTTCATCCAAATGCTTTGCCAGCTCTGATGAGGAATAGGGCGTTTGGAGGTTGTTCCTGCCATGTGAATCAGAGACGTGGATTGTGCTTGTTAAATCAGAAATGGGGGAGGCAGGAAAAATAACTTAAGCATTTCTTTATGTTATTGGCTCTATATCACATAGACGATGCTTATTATTTCTTCAACGTGGCCAGTGTCCAAAGGTCTTCAAGCTATGTGATTAGAGTAGTAAGAGACCATGTTTGCCATGGGGGTGTGTATCGGCTGTAGGTTGTGTCCAGGTGTTGGCAGCAGGGCAGGGGGCTGCAGGGTGGCCTCTGTGAGGAGAGGCTTGGGCTGCCCCATGGAGCTCCAATTGGCTCCACAGACACACTGCAGGGCACAGCTCACTTCATCAGCCAACCTAGTGATGCCTCTGGGAAAACATATTTAAGAAAAGACAAAACACTGCATGGCAGTGAGGAGTGAGGAACAAAGCGTGAAAAACAACCCTGTGAGCACCAAGGTCAGAGAAGGAGGGGAGGAGCAGAGATTCCCCTGCAGCTCACAAAGAGACCATGATGGAGCAAATACCTGCACTGCAATCCATGGATGACCCCATGCCAGAGGAGGAGGATATTTCCTGAAGGACTGCAGCCCATGGGAGATACCCACTGCTGGAGCAGGGCAAAAGTGTGAGGAGGAAGGAGGAGCAGAGAGGAACCATTACACACTAACCACAACCCCCTGTTCCACATCCTCCTTGGACTGCTCAGGGCAGGAGGGAGGTAGAGGAATCAGGAGTGAAGGTGTGTATTTGAGTCTGGGAAAAAAGGAAGGGTGGGGGGAGAAGGTGTTTTAGGATTAGTCTTTGTTTCCCACTACCCAAATCTATTTTCACTGGCAATAAATTAAATTAATTTTCCCCAAGTCTGTTTTGCCTGTGATGGTAACTGATACATGAGCTCCCTGTCTTAGTCCTGACTCATCAGCTTTTCCATCTTGTGTTCTCCCCCTGTCCTGTTAAGGAGTGGGGCTGAGAGAGGAGCTAGGTGGGTGTCTGGCAGCCAGCTAAGGTCAACACCCATCACAGGGTGTCAGTCCTCACCTAGGAACTGAAGGTCAGTGTATTTATTTTAAAATATATACTGAAATATAGTAACCAAACCCATAATTTAATACGTTTCTGTTCCACCTATGTCATTACCCTCATTTTAATCCTTTGGATACCTAGTGACAGGAGCAATCTTTGGATAATACCCATTGTAAGAATCATAACTCTACTGGGCTTAGTTTTACTTAAAACTATTTTGCACAGTAACACTTATAAAAACAAATAATAAAATTAATGCAGCACCATCACATCTGGGAAAGCTGAGTTTTGTTACAGAGTTGCGCAGGCAGAAAAGTTGAGACAGAATTTACAGATGTACATTGAAAAGCAAGTTTCTGAAAATACAGAGATGAGATTATGGGCTATGGCATCAAAGAAAAGCAGCTTTGTGTGAAGAAACTAAAAATTTTACAATATGGGTAAGCAACACAGCCCAGCATTTTCATGATTTAAAATCTAAATGCTTACCACTGTTTTCTAGCTTAACATACATTTTCATTGGGGAGGCAGTGGTGGAAAAGAATGAACATACTGTTTTTCTAATCTTGTAGGATATTTTGAAGATGTTGTGAAGATTTCAAGCGTTCTCCATACACAATCTTTTGCAACATCTCTGTTTTCTTCAGTTCTTTATTGAAAACTGTATTCCTTAGTGTAAATGTTAGAAGGCATTTTAGTCTTTTTCACCTGAATATGCCATCCTGTTTTATCTGTGTTCTTTCTTTTGTTTATTTTCTTGAAGAGCCTTTGGTGATTTTCTAATTAGGTAGATCCAGGTTCATAGAGACCAAGTCTTATTAAATGTTTGATGCTAAAACCATACAGTTCATTTATAGGTTAAAAAAAGAAAAATAAACCAAAGCAAAAAGGGTGCACCTTAGAATGCCTCACCTGGTTAACCATCTTGTATAATCTTAAACTACAACGCTGTGTTACATTTACTTGATAAATACTACCTGCAGTTTTTCTCCTATGGGGCATAAGTTTTACCTTTGTTATTCTGATATGAATACCATAATTGCTACACAATTGTCCTGCAGAACAGCCTGGTGAGTGCTGGTGGGTTTTTTGCATCTTTATTTTTTTTTTCTTTCTTCCAATATTTTTTGCAAAATTTGCAAGTTTCCAGCAGGTAGGTGGGGAAAATTTCCAATTTTAACCTATATCAGAAATAAGAAACAAAATCATGGTGCCTGTGGAGGAAAACCATATGACTTGAAAAATGATCACAGCTAATTAGAAGAATTTGATGGTAAATCTATGTTTGCAGTACAGCTGTTAGTGTTTTATTTCAATGCATCATGTGTCAGCATTTAATGATAGTAAGGTGTTATGTTTATAGGCATAGACAACATTATTTTCTGCTGTTATTCTGCTTATTAATATTCTAAAACTATGGTAATCCCAACTCCTTAGGGTAGCAGTCAAAAATCTGTTAGAAATTCTGAAGTTGTAAAAGACTTATTCTTGCAGCCAGTTTGTGGAAACTAATTAGAAAGATATTTCAAATGGTTAACAGGACCTCATTTAAATCTGTTAAGTAATTAATTTGTGTCACATATTTTTCTATCAAAACATACCAAAATTCTACTTACTAAGGTTGCAGGAAAGCCGACTTCAAGATGCAATTATCAATATGGAAAATGTACCATTTTAACAATAAGGAAATATGTAAAAGGCCCAGTTCTCTACTGTTATAAATTGGTTTCACATTGTGGGAGTCAGCATAACTGTTGTTTCATATAGGTCAACGGTCCAACACAAAATCTTTTCGTGAATCATAGCTTCACAAGCCTTGGCCTCTTCCACCCACTTATTAATACCCATTTTTAATTCTAGCAATGGTGGCTTGGTAACATGGCCAGAGAACCACCCACTGTGATCTGTAGGTTTCTTCTGGGCTAACAGAGCTGTACTCAGACCGTGCTGTCTTTGTCTGCCACTGCAGAGGTGTCTGCTGCCTGGGGCTGCTGTGTGCTCAGATCCTCTTTCCTAAGTAAAATTTATCCAAATGTCTGTCTGGAGCAGAGCTTGATCTCTGTTGTTGTCCAGAACCATGGAAGAAAAATGAAGAACTAATTAGGAAGATCAGCCTTTTTTAAGAGGCTCTGTCTCCTAGTTGTTCCCAAAGCCTATTGGATCCGAGAACTGAATCCATCTCCACATTATTTGCACAGTAAAGTCCTGTGCATTACAAAATGCCTTGTAGAAAGATTGTTCCTAACTTTACATTCCTTTGGTCTTGTCACATGTGCTCCTTTAGGCCCTAGGTGACTTGGTCCTTAGTCACTTGGGTTTTTATGATGTTGCTATGCAAAGGAAGTCAATGTGACAGGTCAAAGAGAAACATGATATAAGGTAACATATTATTCGATAAGTGCTACCAAATTTTTCTTAATGGATTGCATTATAGCAGTTGTCATATGAATAGATGTCAATTTGGAGATGTAAATAGGAATAAAATACAGTATGAGTATCCAAGATTTTTAAAATAGACTATCAAAACTAAGTTGACATTTCAAAAATTCTGTGTTCCTTCTGGATCTGGCATGTTTAACGTTTTCAGGCTTTGGTCAGTATTTTTATTTTGATGCCACATTTCTTCCAGGGATTTAAAATTCATTTTTAAAAAACAAGTGTTTTACTATTTCAGCATAGAGGATTTTATTTGAAGATTGTTCTTTATGGTTACTGTACGTTGCATTGATATGTTTGATAGCTTGCAGCATTTGTGATGAAAACAATCTTTACATAGCAAAGGCTGTAGAAACAAGAAAGGGAGATTAGTCCTTTGAATAACTACATCAAAATGATTTAAAAAGTTTTAGGAGTACTACCCAGCTAAAAGCCATCTCAGTGCTACCTTTACACCTTTTATGGTGTAACTTCAGGCTACACAATAGTTAAAAATCTTGTTAGTACGTTGATAAGCCTATTAAAAAGCTATTCTGTGTGGAATTGTCTCTTACAAAGTGTACGTACATAAACCTGTTTGCAGACTGAAAATGTTGTTGTGAAAAACAAATAGTAAGAAAAGAGATCTGGTATTTTATTACTGAAATAGCATTGGCCAGAATGATTCCAAGAATTAAGAGTCTTGTGTGAAGTGTTTCTGTAAAGCAGATCAACAGAATGGATTTTGATGACTTCTAACTAGTAGTTTCTTATCATGAGATATAAAAGTTTTTGTTCCAGTGGTTTTTAATTCATATTTCACTCTTTGCTCTTGTAGGTTTGGTTAGAAAAATGCTATATAACAGGAGAGCTTGGATTCCTGCACTATTCAGA
Organism: Sula dactylatra; assembly: GCA_013389905.1. Classification (NCBI taxonomy): domain Eukaryota; kingdom Metazoa; phylum Chordata; class Aves; order Suliformes; family Sulidae; genus Sula; species Sula dactylatra. The sequence goes on from WEKW01004041.1 coordinate 17,191, forward strand.
TGCTTATGACAAGTTTGGCTAAGAAAATATGAAATCTGCCCATACCAGGCTATTTTCAAAGAACAGGAAATCCTGAATGGCTCCCCAAGACAGGCTTGGAGGGATGGGTCACTGCCTGTGAAATATATGTTCAGGGCTTGAACATTTGGCAGGACTGTTGGATTATGCACTTGCTTTAGGGAAAGGAACTAACGGTGTCATGGTTTTAGCTGGGATAGTTAATTTTCTTCACTGTAGCTGGTCTAGTGCTGTGTTTTGGGCTTAGTATGAAAATAATGTTGATAGAACACTGATGTTTTAGTTGTTGCTAGGTAGTGCTTACACTAGTCAAGGACTTTTCCAGCCTCCCATGCTCTGCCAGGGGCACAAGAAGCCGGGAGGGGAGGGAATACAACCAAGAGAGCTGATCTGAACTGGCCAAAGGGTATTCCATATCATGTGACATCATGCCCAGTATATTAACTGGGATGAGTTGGCTGGGAGAAGCAGCGATTGTGGCTCAGGAGCCAGCAGCATCTGTAGGCAGGTGGTGAGTGGTTGCAGCACTTGTTCGTTTTTTTTTTTCCCCTTTCTTCTGAGGTTTCACACCTCTCTCATTATTATTATTACTGTTTTATTTTAATTATTAAACTGTTCTTATCTCAACACATGAGTTTTCTTGCTTTTGCTCTTCCGGTTCTCCCCCCACCCCACTGGGGTGGGGGGAGTGAGCAAGCGGCTGTGTGGGACTTAGTTGCTGACTGGGGCTAAACCATGACAATTGGTCGACGACAAGAATACATGTTAAGATAAAACCATCTGTAGTAACTGGTGTCACTGAAAATAATTGGTTTACTTTGCAAACCACTCTACCAGTTTAGCGTTATGAACTCAAACTTTCCTGGTAGTTGAGCTGAGATTAGTAGAGTCAAGACTGGTCACAGCTGGTCTAAAGAGGAAGGAGGCTGCAGTACACCCCTGGGTCCCATGTTTTAGTCCAGCCTGTGACTGATGACTGTGGAGAAAAGTTTTAAGGTTTTTTATACAGCCTACGGTCTTTCCTTTCAAAAATAATAGTTAATCTGCAAAGCACATTTTACCTGAGAATACAAAAAAAGTACGTAAGATCTCTATCAGTCTGAGACACCAATGCTACAAAGCTTACAGACAATGGTAGTTTGGATCACTTCATTGTTTCTACTGAATCAATTGGACTGGCCATGCACAAGTCTGTTTACACAGCAGTGCAATGGCAAAATTTAAGTTTACAGTCTGTCTCCTAGATTCCAGCATCTTGTTCTTTCCTCCAGTTATGCCTCCTCGTCTTCCTCCAAATGTATCTTATCAAATGAAACTCTTCTGCTCTATGTCATGGAATTTCCCTTTTAAATCACTCTGACATAGAAAACGCACAAACAAAGCTGTTAAAAAAAGCAGACTGTGCTAATGGAAATCTTATTTCAGGATGAAACATCACTGAATGATGGCACTTCTGTATTCTTATGAAGCAAAAAGAATATCTTCTAAAACCTGCAGCTGTTTTAAGTCTGCCTTTAAAATTCTCTCCCTTGAGTGTGTGTATATTTGAAAACTGACTGCTGTACATAAGAATTATCCCAATGCTTTAATGTCTCAATATTTTAGTGCTTTAACACTATTAATTGACATGATATGATAGATTGCTAGATTCTATTAAGTACTTAATATATACTTCCAAATTGCCTCAGTACTGCTGTAATGACTCCTCCCACCTAAAACCCTCAAAGGGAAATAAATGAATGTAATGATATTGAAGTAATAGCTAGGATATGAGCTATTATAAAGTGAAAAAAAATTTATAAAAAAGTAAAAAAGAAAACCCCAAAAGTTTTTGGAACTGAAACTGAAGTGCTACATTTTTTATGGTAGGTGGAGTATTTTTTGGCTACTGTAGAAGAAACTGCAGAACTGAGAATGGATAGGTAGCAAAAGTTCATCCTTGAGTCATGGTAGCCTCAGTTTCGTCAGTCAACTGGATTTAATTTATTTCTTTGTTTGTTTGTCTGTTTATTTTAAATCTGTTTTTTCTTCTTGCAGGGAAAGTTGCCTTTTATAAGCAAACATGGTTTCACTTAAGTCCACTTCATGTTATCTTAGCAATGTTTAAGTAAACCACCAGTGGTGGTGAATAAGCCCAAGATAGCAGAGAAAATGTGAATGAGAATCTGTTCCAGGGTGTAATCTGTTCCAATCTTACAGTATCCATGTAATTTAACTCTGTATTTACACAGGAAAGTCTTGATACAGCAATCACAGTGCAGTCCTGTCACAAACAAATGTGTTTACATGGCGATGATTCAAAATCAATTTCAATCAGGTGCTGATTTAAAATCCTCCTATTAAATCATGTTTCTAGAAAACACACTGGTTTTGGACCATTTTTTGAGTAGGAACAGTAATAATGTATTTAAAATTTACGATATATTCTGTCCTCACAGTTCAAATCCACAAATCTTGGGATGACTGAATATTTCTAATTTCAAATAAGATCATACCAAAGAGCTGTATTTTGGATAATGTATAATCTGCATAGCTTTGTAATCTGTATAAACCAGAATTTGCCCTCTATCACAAGTCCATATGGTTCCACCATTGTCATGTGAAGTATGGATATTTCTATGAGCTGAGTGTCTGAAATGTTATTTACTGTTAGAAAAGCTAGGGTCTTTAGAAAATATGTGATTGCTTCTGTACTAAGAACTTGGTTTTTGTCTCGTCCCAGTTCCATTTTTCTTGCTAACAAATTACTGACTCTTAACACTGCAATTGTCTGATAGTTACATTGTGTGTTTCATACATGTATTTTCACATGTCCAAATACATCCATGTGCAACACTGGCAACTGATATTGTCAGGAGGTAATTTGTCATTTGTGCTGTAAAGTAGTTACTGAAATAGAATGATTTTTAGTCAAAGCTGATACAGATTTATATATGCATACCTATAGGAAAATTTGATTAGAAAAATTGTTTCTTACCTAAGCATATATATGCTTATGCCTATACGCATAAATTTATGCTTATGCACATAGATCTATTGGACCCGATGGGATTCAGTCCAGGGTACCGAAAGAACTGGCTGATGTTATCATGGGACCTCTCTCTGCTATTTTTCAACAGTCCTGCAAATTTGGAGAGGTCCCAGTTGACTGGAAGGTGGTGAATATTGTCCCAGTGTTCAAGAAGGGTAAGAAGGAAGACCATGGTACAGGAAGGCCTGCCAGTTTCACTTCAGTGCCTGGTAAAATTATGGAGAAGTTTATTCTGGGAGTTATTGAAAAACACTTGAGAGGTAATGCAGTCATTGGTCGTAGCCAGCATGGGTTCACGAGAGGAAAGTCCTGCTTAACCAACTTAATTTCATTTGATGACAAGGTCACCCATCTAGTTTACCAAGGAAAGCCATTAGATGTGGTGTTTTTGGCTTTTAGCAAAGCTTTGATACTGTCTCTCACAGTATCCTTCTGGATAAACTGTCTAGCACACAGCTAGACAAGTCCATAATACGTTGGGTGAGCAATTGGCTGACAGGTCGGGCTCAAAGAGTTACAGTAAATGGGGTTACATCAGGCTGGCAGCCAGTCATCTGTGGGGTTCCCCAGGGCTTGATTTTAGGGTCAGTGGTCTTTAATGTTTTTCTGAATTATCTGGACACAGGAATCAAATGTACATTAAGTAAGTTTGCAGATGATACTAAACTAGGAGGAGCTCTGGACACCCTCGAGGGTAGAGAGGCTTTACAGAGAGCTGTATAGACTAGAGAGCTGAGCAATCACCAACCGTATGGAATTTAACGCGAACAAGTGCTGGGTTCTCCACCTGGGATGGGGTAATCCTGGTTATACCTACAAACTGGGAGACAAGAGGCTGGAAAGCAGCCCTGCGGAAAAAGATCTGGGGGGTTGGGTTGATGGCAAGTTGAATATGAGTCAACAATGTGCCTTGGCAGCCAAAAGGGCCAGCCGAGTCCTGGGGTGCAACAAGCACAGTGTAGCCAGCTGGTCGAGGGAGGTGATCGTCCCACTCTACACTGCACTGGTGCGGCCCCACTTTGAGTACTGTGTGCAGTTTTGGGCACTTCAGTATAAGAAGGACAGTGTCCAGAGGAGGGTGACCAAGATGGTGAAAGGTCTCGAGGGCAAGACTTATGAGGAGTGGCTGAGGTAACTTGGTTTTTTCAGCTTGGAGAAGAGAAGGCTGAGGGGTGACCTTTTCACAGACTACTCCTTCTTCAAGGGGGACAGAGGAGATGGAGGTGCTGGTCTCCTCTCTCTGGTGACCAGAGATAGGACACGAGGAAATGGAATGAAGCTGTGTCAGGGAAGTTCAGATTGGACATTAGGAGCAGGGAATTGGACTCGATGATCCTTATGGGTCCCTTGAAACTTGAGATATTCTATGATTCTATATGGTAAGTACTTTAAAGATACCTGGTATTGAGGCTTCCCTCTCCCTTCCCTTTTGTGTAAGACACTGATGTATTAGACACCTCTGACACTATTGAACTTCCAGGTAGATTAATTGTGCATATACTAGAAGGGCATGGTAGTTATGCATACTATGACACTCCATATAACTGGAACTTAAGGCAACCATTGTGTTGTGCCTCTAGGCTAACTCAGTCATTATGAGTTTAAAAAGAAATTCGTGAGGTTCTCAAGGACCGAACAGCATTTAAAAAAAAAAAAAAAAAAAAGAGAAATGAATTAAAATCAATTTTTGTTTTTTTACAAGTTAAACCAGATTCCTGAAAAGAAAAGTTGGTAGAGTAATCTTATCTGAGCTGCTGGGAAATTTCATAACCTCTCAACTTGCATAGTTTTATCTCTAAAAGGAAAATACATATATGTTTTACATGTATGTATTTTGCTCACATTGGTAAAATCTTTCATTCGTGGAAGTGTGCTATTCTGCATAAAAATAAATCATAATAGGAAATAACCAAAGTCCCTGGTTTTTCTTTACCATTGGTGTTTTTGTGTCTTCTGCTTACAAAGATGCTGAGAGGAAAGGTTTGAGCTGTTATTACCATCAACTGAATTGCAACATCCTATTGTTCAAGTGGGTAGGACCATTTCTTCCCTTGTATATTAGGGTCAAAGTATGACTAAAAAAGACTTTTTTGAAACCCTCCAATTGCATACAGACAGGAAAATGTGAGTCCAATTCTTTGCTCCCTTATGCCAGTGTTATACCTCTGCAAGTCCACTGACTTCAATAGTTATGAAGTCAACAGGGTTAGGGAAGAATAATAGACTCTTAGTTTCCCACATTGTAAGAAAAGAATCAGCTAGCACCATGACCACATTAGAATTTTGCTTATGTAAGTCATAGACTTTTTATAACCCTTCTTTCCAATGGATAATTTGTGATATTTTTCTGTCTTTGTATCTTTGCCACTTCTTCAAAATCCATTACTTATACAATAGCTTTCCCTACAGACCTCTGCCATAAATAACTAAATCCAGGCACTGATGGTACCCTTAAAAAGCATGTCTGAATGAGAAAAAATCACCTTTCCTTTGGTTGACTCATTATTTCTAATTTCTATAGTGGTTTCATTCAGGAGTCTCCAGCAGGGATCAGGAAACTGTACAAACAAATAACACAATGATAGCCCCTTTACTAAAAGCTCAGGTCTGAATTGAATATTGTTACCATCATGCAGATAAATGCTGAATGTCTTTTATATCCATTGTGCCTGCAATTGCTAGTCAGTATGGTTCTTGCATCTTCAGAATCACATGAATGTGTCAGTCACTGATTGAGATGACAGCTCTGTAGACAGATGGGGAAGGAACTGTTCAAGACTTTTGTTTTTGTTTCTTTCATATATTTTACTGAGGAGCAAAAGACCAAGTGTAAACACAAACTCAATAGGAATACAGCACAGAGGAAGATGTATTAGATCTGAACAATAGTGTTTTATCAGAAAATGTCAAAGAAAAATATGAAAAATCCTTCTTTTCTAATTCATTGTGAAAACTTCTGAGCATAATAACAGATACAGGAGATTTTTTAGTTCCGGCAAAACCAGGAACTTTCGTTTTGGAAGTCTCCAATGACATGAGCCAGATTTTTTTCCCCCCATTAATTCATGTCATGAATAAATACCACTTCACTCAGCAGATTAATTAGAAGAAGTTGGCAGTTGAGACAGAATGGAATATAGAGAAATATGATTACTTTCTATTTCATATTATTTTTTTTTCCTTTCTTCTTGTCTAATTTCACTTACAGCCATAGTGATTTTCCTGTTTCTTCTGGTAACAGGATCTCAAATGACACTTTCATGTTAGATGGCACAGAGTTATTGAATTCCCTGAGTATAGTAAGCTTAACAAGGAAGAAATTGTACTTGTGTTCCACTCTTCATCTGCCTACCTGAAACTCAGCATTTTATTCATATCACTCTTACAAAAGTGACAAATTTATTAAAAAAACAGACTGGGTTTGTAGTTTTCAGCAAATATTAAAATAAAAAGAAATAAAAAAGTTATTGACTTTTAAGTATACAAATACATATAAGTATATAATACACATATATTTTAAAAGGTATAAAAATATTTGCAAAGAAAATGTTGCCTTTGAGAGGCACTGCTGGGAAAACATAGGAACAACTAGAAACAAATTATATCCAAATTAACTTTCAAAATCCATATAAGAAACTTTATGAGAAAAATGTAATGAAGAAACAGTTGCTACGTTGTTTATTGGAAGCAAATTAATGTGTATTGTTTCAGTCATCAGAGAGGTTGGTAGAAGCTGCTCCTGCTGATAGCACTACAGTTATCATTTTCTAGCACAGAAGACCTTGATCTATTCTTTGCAGTCTGATAAGCTTATTTCACAGACTGAAACTTAATAGTATTCTTTCCATGTGAATACATCTATTGGCAAAATGACCTCCATATCCTCAAACTTGACTGGGCAGCATGATTTCTTTCTACCTTTTCTCCTTGTAAACAGGAGCACGGACATAAAATTTGAACAATATTTCTGTATTACTGATTTCATCTGTGCTTTGGCTCTCAAATCCAATTGGCATGACAGTTAAAATTAGCAGGACAAGGTCAAACTGTCAAGGATGAGGCTGGCTGTAAGCAGAGGGACTTCTGTGGCTTTGTTTGCTTGTCATTTCGGCTGCTATGTCAGCTTAAATACCATCAGTAAAAAAACACAGAGCATAGCTTAAGGAGTAATGGGGCGGGGAGCATATCTAAGCAATGATCAAACAAGAATAAAATCCAGAGAGGCCACACTCTCAGGACACTACAGCATGAGTGTATTTCACAAAATGTCAGTACAGGCTGTTTAAACAAATGCTGCTGCCAAGGCAAAGCTGATCAACCTGCAGTTTATAGGAAAAGTTCACATGCACTTGGGTTATTCTGAAATACTATAAGTGAAAAATTTTAGAGCATTGTGATAAAACGGAATGTTGCACGAAGCTTGAACATTTGCTGCAGCTAGCATATCAGTGTTTCACGTTTTTGCTTGATTTGCATTCTGTTGATGTGATTTAAAAGCCGCTCAAAATGGCTCTTTGCCCAGACACAGCTTGAAAGTCCAAGCTCTCCTACAAAAGCAGGTGAAATTAGTTTTGCCACACATACAGTTCCATTCATAAATCTTTGCTCAGTATACTTCAGTCAATTTTTTCCATTAATAATTGCCTTTACCTGAAAGTTAGAAGATATTAATTTACCAAAGATCTTCTCCAATTCTAACTCACTTTTTTTCTCTTTCTAATCTATACTAAAACACATACATTCATAAAAATAATCTTTTCCCAGGGACAAATTATTTTCTTCCTGTAAACAGAAGAGATACAGCACAGTACAAAATAATTGTAAAGGAAACTGAAGAGGGATACATACCTAATTTTTAAAGTATTAAACTATTTAGAAAAATAATAGTTCCCACTTATTTCCTGATATTACATTTTAAAAACATAAGGATGTGGAAAAGGGCAGGAAAAGATGCATAGTTAAAATACATATTTTTTAAAATCAGAAAACAGTCACATTAACTGGAAGAACCTTGTAACTTTCTGGATACAGGCAAGCTTCATGTGTATTGTCAGACATCATAGATCCTAAGTTCACACTCCTTAATCAAGTCACTGTCCTGTAAGTCATTGATTAAGGCCTGCAGTAATTGGCTCAAGTCCCTTGATCTCAGCTATGACAAGACAACAAAGGCCCACTTGTGTCTGAGGGAAAAGGAGAGACAGGGAGTGTAACCTGCACAAAGGGGAAAGGGAATAGCTGTTCAAATAGGTGCAGCAGTCAAGACAGAAGTAAAGAAAGCTATTTGCCAGAGAGAGGGAGAGAAGGGTTAATAGTTAAGGGGTTAAGCTAGATAAAGACCAAACCAAAACTGATGGATATAAATTATATTATTAATTAGTTATTACTAATTAGTTATGCAGCAAAGCAGCAAAGCAAAGCATAGGGAAGGCATAACAGGACAGAGGACATCCCACTGCCAATAACCACAAAGAGACACAGGTGACAATCAAAGAAGAAACATGATAAAATACAGAAAAACCCTTTAGAGCAGACTCCCTCTTCTGTGCAAATGACATAGTGACAGTGCTAGGGCGTCATCTTCCCTTTCTGGGCCAATGAATCTCAGCAGAGCCTCAATAGGATATATAAAGACAGATCCTGCAGCCCTTCTTTCTGGGGTGTTGTGTTCCTTATAATCTTTTCTCCTCCTTAGTAGCCAAAAGAAAATATGATCAGAATGATGCTCGTCAGCTGAATGCAAGCTCAAGAAAGGATCTAAAATCTCAGATATGGGACATGCACCACATAACCAAAGAGAGACCTGAATCCACCACAGCTGCAGAAAAAGAGCTGAGAGGGGCTATAGCAATTGCTTTTGTCCATTTAACTCACCTGCATGCCCAGTGTGGCCCATCCCTGCCACAGGATCATGTCTGGGGATGCTGTCCTCACCCTTCTGGTACCAATTCCTAGGATGTCCTACATATCTCCTACGTACCTAGTTCTGAGTTACTTCCTACGTCTGTGGGTCTTGGACTAGACAGTTCAGGCTTACCATTCCTGGAATTCAGATTGTGGCTATAAACCTGTCAGGCTGAAGACATTTCAATGCAAATTTCTGCATTGAAGGGGAATGGATTAGCCACAGAACGATTATATGAAACAAAATGGCAACAATGCCACAGCTGTGGTTTTGAACAAAAGCTCAAGTAGTTGCGGTTGTTTTGTCCAGAACTTAATCAAATTATCAGGTTTTAGGTGTGCTGTGCATGTGCCTAGGCTCAAAAGCATTATACTTGTCTTTTAAGGTAAGAGAAAGGAAAACAGAAGTACCTATTTTCAGATCCTCAAGAAAGTAGTAGCGAAAGCAGTGTCGTTAGGAGACTTAATCAGCTGCTTGGTCTTCTAGGAAGTATTTTAGTTTGTTTAAAGATAAAATATTTACGGGGGGGGGGAAGCCTACTTAGGTGCAACAATGTATGTTGCTGGAGTGCAACAATTGGTGTTCACTGTATTAGAGATAATTTTAATCACTTTACCTCATTCTCTCATTTCAAAAGAAAAAAACCCAACAAACTGTCTAGTGTCCCTTCTGAATTTGTAGCTATATTATCCCTTTCCCATGTGGTAGGTCAACAGCACTACATTGCCTTGTTTTGCATGTCAGAGTCCTATTAACCTAATGTAATACTTGGCACAGATTTCTGAACAAGTTTTGTCTATGAAGTCAGGAGGAGAATCTGAGTGGAATATAATACTCTGCTAAAACAATAATACTCTCATAATCTAACCCTCATTAACTTGTCAAGCCTAGTGACAGTCTTTAATAGCATTCATTCTTTTCATGTTTTATTTTAAGTGATTTCTTTGTAGCTATTTGAAAAACCTAAAATAAGATTGTTACTCTATCTGCATTTAATGGGAAGACATTCTGCCTTTTTTTTTCCTTTTTTTTTTTTTTTTTTTTTTTTTAAGCTGGGATGCACTTATGTTTCTTTTCTGGGCAACTTGTCGTAGACTGCTTTAAAAAATGGATGGAAGTAAGTATATTTAATTTATTTTTATTTTCTCTCCTCTAACAAATGCTAAAATACTGCAAAAGCAGTTACAAGAATCCTGTTAGAAATTTATGGTCATTGTCTCATGTTTTTGTCACCAAAAGGGAGATTGGGAATTCAGGGAAAGAGTTGGATTTCCAAGGCGCAGCTTGTGCCATCTGACATTGTCACTAACAAAACACGTTAGAGAGGAGACAAACGTGGATTTGTTTGGTGGGGGGAGGCACAGAGTGGCTTTGTTTGCTTATTGTCCCCTTCCATTAGCAGCAATGTGCACCCTGCACTTTCTGACCTGGTGTGGTTCATGCCGAGGCAGCCCCTGCCTCTCAAACCGCGACTGAATAAAAACCCTGGCAGATATTAAAATGTACAATGCGCTTCCCTCAGTGCAGTGAGTATTTGTAGCTCACCATGACTTGAATGCAGGTTGGGGAGATCGGCATCTGGCTAGAGTAAGCTTTGAATCCCTCCTAGTACCCTTCCCTGTGCGATTCGCTGAGGGTCGATACTCATAGCATTGGGCCCACAGGAGTTTAATTCACCCACTGACTGAATCACCACACATCACGCTTCTCTATGTCCATACCTTTAAAATCTGAAATGACGTAAAGACCTTTGTCACTGATTCTAAAGCAGAAAAAAAAAAATGATTGCAACTTCACTTTGAAAGAAATTAGAAGCATCAAACATTCCACATCCAGCTTAGTTGCTGTTTCAACTCAGAAGAGTGTGAAAATATAACTTTTTTTTCCTTAAACTTGATTCTTTTGTACATTTTGTTACATACCTCAAAAAATAAATACCTCTTCAAACTGATATTGCATTAGTTTCTTATTCATTAGGTCTCAGTAACCACTTTCTGCCCATTTGTTTCCCCCACAACATAGCAATGAAAAAATAATATACAATTCTTAATGATTTTCTGAAATACTGCACAGGTGCAGGCTGCAGCTGTTATGGGTAAACTACATTTTGCTAAACTAATTCAAATCCCATTGGGGAAATAGAAGAATCACTGCATTCCCATAAAAAGAAAAATGTTTTCGTTGTAGGATACTGAAGTTCCTATGTACATTCTACCTAGTCAAAAGGTCTTTTACAAAGAAAATTAAATATTATCTTATAAATGCTCATGAATATATACAACACCTTAGATTCTGACTTTGTTAAAAGTAGCAGGGTATTAGTTATCCTTTTAAAAAAGCCTCACTAACATTTTCAAATTTGGATGAGACGGCAAAGATTATGTTCCATATACTATAATAAATTTGATACAAAAAGAAACTTGTCCCCCAGACTCATATTTAAAATATACAACTTTTCATAAAAAAGGTATATTACAGTGAAAATTGCATTTGCTGGATTAATTGACATTTCACTACACATTTAAAAATGTGTGTTTACATCTGTTCATATGCTATATGCACTAATTTTTATTGCCAAGCTTTTAAATAGGGAAATAGTCTGAGGGATTTAGGTGTTATTTTTATTTTAAAAGCCATATTGTGTACAATGAGAAAGGTTTCATGGAGGGAACACACACACTTTCATCTCCACATCAACAGTGGCTAGTGGTGGGTGAAATTCAAGGTGTAGGTTTCTCATCTTTCCCTCTCAGCACCCATTCAGGGTCAGAGTAAACAATAACCCACGTAAGGTATAGATACCTTAGCTGAGGCATGGACATGTGTAACTGAGAAGTTGTTCTCTGTGTTCATTGGCACAATGTAGGTTAACTTAAAGTCTCAAAGTTCATTTGCAGAGAAGAGAGAGATGCCGAATAGGCTTCTGTATTAACACAAAAAATACAAATCTTGGAAAATCAATAATTTTTTCATTAGAAAAGGAGATATTTTGAGGCAAAACTTTCCCTTCCTTCTCAAAGTGTTAAGCAGCCCTGAAAGTCTGGAATTCCTTAAGCACACTTTTGCCCTGGGACCACTGCTGGAGATCCCCACCAGTGCTTGGGCACCTGTAGCAGGGTACTCCCTCCATAAACATCTGCAGGAGTGTCTTGATTTACATCAGTCAAGGAACTGGTGGTTTTATTAGAAATTTAATTGTGCTAAATATTAATCTACTGGCAGGTTCCTGGTTTGTAGACTGGTATGTTGGTGTCCCTGAGCCTTTTCATATAAATCTGTGTTAGGGGAGAGGTCATTTCGGAAACAATTTCATTGCTAGCCTTAGGGAGAGCCCATTCAAAGCAGAGTGAATTACTGTAACTGTAATAATTTTATTAACTTACAGGCTATTAAAGGCTTATTTATGCATTCCATAGGGAACTCTTCAGCTTCCTATTCTGTATATATTATCCCTTTAAAAAGTAAGAACCTTCTCAGACTTTGGATTTACACTATGAAGAAACCCTAAATTAATATTTTAGCTTCCTGATGACACTAGCACGAATGAATTCCTTTTTTGTTTTCAGCTAATATCCAGGATCAGAACTGTGGAATGTATACCTATTTGAATTAGTCTTGAGACTGTTTCACACTGGTTTTGCTTGTTTTTAAATTAACTGAATTAATTTAAAATCAGAGTTTCCTCTGTTAGGACTTTAAGATGGCTTAGTTTTGTAAGAACATCAATAAATTAGTAGATATGTTTTGAAAGTGTAATGTAGACTACTAAGTCATGTGTAACATTTGCTTATTTTGCTATTGGGATGTTTCTATCCCCAAATCTGTTTAGATCACCGTAAAAGTAATGTATCTTAAGTCACCCTAAAAGGGGTTCTAGTCCAAAAATGAGAAATTTCTTATTTTTCTTCTTTAATGCCTGCAATATTTTGTAACTTTATTTTGGGGCATAACACGTATTACATAGAAAATGGGTTTGAAATGGGCTTTAGACTCTGTGGGAGTTCTTGGTTTTTTGAAACAGTTTGGAGAAGATTCTTTCCATCCTGATGGAATAAACCACTCCACTTTGCCTAATAAAAACAGCTGTCAGTTTTTTCTCTGGTTCTGGGCAATCCTATCACCTTTGATTGTCTTAGGAAGAAAGATCTAAGGCAACGGACTGAAGAGCTATGGAAAGAGCCGATGTGCTGGTTGCAGCCCAGGTATTCAATTTTCAGACTGAATATCTGCACTCTCCTCAGACTTCAGGTACACTTTGTTGCACATTTCCAGACTAACTCCCGTGTAAATTTTGTCATGCTGCTAGCCAAGAAAAGATGAATGTGTGCATTTCTGATGCCACATCAGTCTGAAAGGAGTATCCTAGCCAGTCAGAGAGACTGGAAAGAGTTACTAACTAATGCTTGTTTGTGAAAGGTTAATATAAAAGAAAACTCTATTATTTTCTTTATGAAAAATCATTAAAGTACATATGTCTCAATATGCAAACAGTGAACAGAATTAGTAATGGGTCCCATTATCTTTAGTGTGTTTATGTACTTAGTGTAAAGCTAAATATCCTCATAAATATCTGCAAGAATGAGACTGCAATTTACAAATTTGACGTCTTGCAGAAGTGCTTCAGCAGATATTAAAGACTATGCACACACATGTCTTTATGGATTGCATAGTTTCTATGTGCTTTTAAAGATCAGGAAGATAGATTAAGAATATCAAAGAAAAATACAGGCTCCCTACCATAGAACATTTTAAGTTTTGAACAGCTTGGAGAGCATATAACCACTACAGCCACTCCATATTTATTTTGATGTAATTGTGCCACATAGAATGTGCTTCTTTTCACCCAGTGTTGTAACACTCAGAAATTTATGGTCTACTGTGGAGTAGCAGCTCCAGAATGCTAGAGATGGACCAATTCCAGCATTTATTGAGTCATTAGCCTTGGGCAGGAAAAATTTAGGATATCCATAGCGGAAAAGGTTTATTCAAATAATATATAAGAGGCTTGACTTAGACTAGGGAATTATAATTGTCAAGACTGACAGGTGATACTGCTTTCCTTCACATCTCTGTGACTTTACTTTATATGTCATATCAATCAGTTCCCTTCTACATTTATTTAAATAACGTGTTATTCCTTTTTAGAGAAGTTAACCCATTAGTATATACTGCCCTACTAGTGTCTAACTAGACCAGAAAACAAACTGTCAGTAAGAATTACGATAGCAGTCAGAAGACAAAAGACCATGTGATTAAAATTCAGAATGCTTCAAACAGAGTTTACTCAATGACAAAATATGATTCTGGAAACGAGAAAGAGGACAACTTGGCTACATGTGCAATATTTGTATGATGGTGAAATTAAAGCAGAAGTCAAAAGGTAAACACAATATATAAAAAACATTAAAAACAGAATCACATTTCAACCAATAGAAATAAATGTTTTTAAGTGTAGATTATTGATAGTGAAACTAAATATTCTGTGCTAAGATTTATATAAAAAAATATATATTAAGTTCATTAGAACAACAGAAGTCTTAGGAAAGAGAGGTCACTTACTAAGTGGAGAAGATTAAGATGTTTTAAGAAATAAAAAAGTCAAAGGTTTTAGGAACACTCCTATATTTGGAAAGAATTAATTATCTTTCTAGATAGATAGCTATAGTCTATTAATAACTTAAAAGATGTTAAATAACATCTGGTGGTGCTAAACATTTGAAATCATCAAGCTGGGAGAGTTGGATACAAAAGAGCTGGTTGATGACATCTTTGGCTTGATAATGTTGATCTGTAACAAATCTCAGAGATAGCAGAAAAAATGCAGAAGACTGGAGGACAGTTTATATTGTGCCAATATTCAGAAATGATGAGTATGAAGAGTATGATATTTATAAGCCTATAACATTCATCCTTAATGATGAAAAAATTGATAAACTTTCACTGTTGAGGACATAAGGGAGAACAATTCATGTCAACTAACATGAATTTATGGGAAACATAAATTGTACAACAAACCAAATTTTATATTTTTTATTAATTGGAGATTATAATAGTGAACATCATGATTATTGTAGTGTGTAGGGACTCTAGGCATGCAAACTGAGGATTTTGTTGAGGATAAATAGAGAACAAATCCAAACCGATAATAAATGTTCCACCCAGACCTCTTGGTGACCCAGGCCTTTGGATGCCCACAAAATAAACTCCTTCTCACCAACACACTGTCTGACCAGTGAAAATTAGTGGTTAGCAATGAATAGGGAAATAAAGAAAACATGCTCATTGATAAACTGGGTGGCTGTAATATCACCTCCCCACTGATTATTGCCATGCTTTGGTGGGAATCCTAACAGGAGAATGCTGAAAGAGGATTTTCCATAAATATCTTTGTGGTAAAAATAAGTTTCTGTTAATCCTTGTCCTCACGGCCTTACCAGCCTAGAGAGAAAGCAGAAGGCCATGCAGAATCCTTTCCCCACCCTCTGCAGGAAAGTCTCAACATCATGCAATGAAGAAGAATATTTGCTCTCTGTGTTCCCTGCCTTTCATTCCCCATTTTCCTACAGTGATCCCAGAAATATTATGAATCCCGTAATTTGCAAACACATAATATGTGTGAGGGAGATTTTCACACATAAAGGGACATGAAAAGCTTGAAAAAACCTGTTTCAGCTTATGGTTTGCTTCTGCCTTTCATTGATTTCGGCTACCTGTCAGGCTCAGCTGTTATCTTTGACATTATTAAACTCAGCTGTGTTCAAAGTTGTAAATGATAATAAAACTCTTCTATTCTTCATTTCAGAGCCACATGTATAACAATTACTCTAACTGCACAGTAAATGCCAGACCAAATTGGTTAGAGCCTTGTTGTGGTTTAGCCCCGGTCAGCAACTAAGCCCCACACAACCACTTGCCCACTCCCCCCACCCCTGCGGGATGGGGGAGAGAATCGGAAGGGCCAAAGTAAGAAGACATGTGGGTTGAGATAAGAACAGTTTAATAATTAAAATAAAAGAGCAATAATAACAGTAATAATAATAATGAAAAGGAAAATAATGAGCGAGTGAGATATAAAACCTCAGAAGGAAAAGAGGGAAAAAAACCATCCAAACTCAAAACTAAACCACAAGTGCTGCAACTGCTCACCACCCGCTGACCAACACTGCCAGTCCCCGAGCCGCAATCACTTCTTCCCCCGGCCACCCCCCCCCCAGTTAATATACTGGGCATGATGTCACATGATATGGAATACCCTTTGGCCAGTTCAGATCAGCTCTCTTGGTTGTATCCCCTCCCCTCTCGGCTTCTTGTGCACCTGGCAGAGCATGGGAGTCTGGAAAGGTCCTAGACTAGTGTAAGCACTACCTAGCAACAACTAAAACATAAGTGTGTTATCACATTATTTTCATACTGAGTCTAAAACACAGCACTAGACCAGCTAGAGTGAAGAAAATTAACTCTATCCCAGCTAAAACCATGACAAGCCTTTATTTGTATATTTAAGTGTGACTGAGGAACATTGGAGGAAGTTAAGGATATTGCTGAGTCCAATGATTTTCTAATCTCATTCTATACCACAAAGGATTTTCAGGGATACATTCTTTTTTTTTTCACAGAATAAAGCTGCAAAGCTCTCTGGGACTAAGAACTTGGTGTTTTTTCTACTTTATTGGGAGCCAAGTCAGTTTAAGAGGTTCATTTTTAACAATTTCACTTTCTGAAGCAGGTTGTCTCTTCCAGGATTACAGATCTAGCAAGTTTGATAAGTGATATATCATTGGAGTCCTTTGAACATTTTGGTAAAGTAATAATTGTGTATAGGAACAAGCCTTTACTCAGAAGTCTCTCACAGAAGTCAAGAGGGAGCAAACTAAATGGTAAATGGTCAGATTTTGTCACATTGGCTTGACAGTATAATGTTTCAAGTCTCCATGAAAAGTCCAGTGTTAATATATTTGTAAATTTTAAGAGTGAATATTAGTGATGCAACTTTTCTTGATGATCAGAAATTATTTCATTAATAGTCAAATCCAGAGAAAGTTACAAGGAAACATTATAAAGGATTATGTGAATAGTAAGTTGGTAGCATAATGTGAAACAGAACTAAAAAATGCTAATTAATCCACAATAGAGGGAATTGTTTGAATTTCCTGTGCTCATTACAGGTGCATTGTATCAACTCAGGAAAGAGTCCTGGGAGTCTCTACTCAGAGACACATCCTCGAAAAGCCCACAGAGTTGGGGTGTCTGTATGGGAAGGACGAGAACATTTGGTCTGTTTAGTAAAATGGCAGTAGGGTAGATAATGCGACCTCTACAGACTGGTGCTGGACACCATTTCAGACAGCGTGCAAGATTAGAGGCATGATAGGTATGATCCAGGCTGGCAGTTCCCAGCTTTCTGTAGAACATTCTTTCTACAGCAAACAAAATCTCAAGGAATGTGTCTGGTTATTTTGGATCCCGTTTTGGTTTTTAGAAATGTATAAGTATATTCCATTATTTTTAGTAATTTTTAAAAGCTAAAATTTCATGGTTTTCTAAAAAAAAGCATACTTGGCACTAAAACCACAAAGATAGCACAAATCTTACTTTGTCGCTATATGAATTTGTTTACGTAGGTTTGGAAAGTTGTATTAAACCTATAACTACCAAATAGCAGAGGTCTGCTTTTTAAACAACATGAAACTCTTTAAATGACAAATGAAAAAAGATTTAATCCTTGGGGAGCCAAGTGAAGGTTGAAAGAAGAACTATGAAGATGTGCTTATGATTGCTTGAGTTTAATGACCTTTGCATCAAAAAAAAAAAAAAATTCAGTTTTGTTTACAACTGTCTTCCAAATTGGACATAGTGAAATCTCTTCCCTCACCCAGAAAGTTTATCATGGCAATTGCTGCTGCTATTGTACCAGGGTGAAGTGCTCCAGAAAAATGCAGACTTCTACTTTTCTGCCTGCTTGTGATGCAGAGCATGTACAATGCCAGGTGCAGAAGCACTATCTCAGTTGCCAAACCCCTTGGATCTTGTTATGACTTTTTTCATATGAGCACACTCAGGAATTAACAACATAATTGAGATTGGACAATCTTTTAAAGGTTTTTGTCCTTGAAATACGTGCCATAATTCCCTTACAACTCTGCCCTCAAACTGGAAAAATGTCTTTAGTTTTCTGCACAAACTGGATTCGTGCATTCAAATTGAGAAAACATTCTGATTAAAATACAGCCTGCCCCATTTAATTGAAAATACACTTATAAATACATTTTTTTAAAATCAAATGATGCTGCTGTTGGTTTGGGTGCAGAAGAAAAAAGAGCTGGCATAGCCATCTGATTAACCTTTTTTATCTGATTGGAGAGGACTCTGAGTTCATTCTATCAGCGTACTTGCAAATATTAGGTTAATTACTAACACCGAAACTTTTATAGTAATACAAATGTCTGGTTGCATTTTGATCACATGAAAGCTCTTAAAATAATGTTTGTTAAACTACTGCTGTGTGGGAACATCTCCAATACTTCTCTAAAGCTCAAGAAATGACTGGGTAAAAGACACTGATTCAGCCACCACCTTGGTCTACTTTAGAGTTGCTGCAGTATGGTATGCCACCACAGTGTATTGCCATAAAGAAGACTCAGTTCAGCTCTTCATTTATTGTGAAGAATGCAGTGGAATGACACTACAGGATGTGTCTACATTGCTGTTCTAGCTTGGATCATGAGTGCGTTTTTTCAGTGAATCCACTAAATGTTACCACTCACTGTGTTTTGGTTCAGAGCGAGGAGCCACAATCTTCTTTTTTGAGCTTCATGTAGACTTTCTTGCTTACAATACTGAACCTCTGCAATACATTTTTGGTACCCTGTACCAGAAGTTTGACGCAAATCTAATGTTCAGAGGTCTTGGTGTTGCAGTGGTTGCCTCTGATTTGTTCTCATTTTGTAATAGTAAAATGTTAACATGAAATAGTTTTGAATTTGTAATTTCTTGGAGGTTACTTTTAACTTTTCTTTTAACAAATAAAGCATCTTATTTTCAATGAAGAGAGGAAAGAACAATGCCAACAATTCTTGCTTAAGGTCAGATATTAAACAGTGTAGTCATTAGCCACTGTGGTACATCTTACTAGAAATTTATTTTTTCATTTGAATTAAACTTGAAGATAAGAGTTTTAGAAGAGCTGTAGTGAATCCTATGGAAAGTTATAGCCTTGATTCCATGCCACTA
>WEKW01004042.1:14920-52800 GCA_013389905.1 Sula dactylatra
GGTGGGCCAGGCGGCCTTACAGCTCGCAGCTGCCTTCCCGCCTCGTCGCGCTCGTCGTGTCCCCCTGCCGTAACAGCCGCCGTCAGGGCCCGCTCCGCCGTCCCCGGGGCCGTGAGGTGGGGGGTGGCTGACAGCTTGCCTCCCCCTGCGGCCGGGCCCTTGGATAAGCGACTGTCAAGTGCTTGGTACAGCCCCGTCCTGGGTTTTCGGGTCAGGGGAGCTGCAAGCGCTTGGCCGGGGGCTGAGGGCTCGTGGGAGTGAGCCCTCGCGCCTCCTGCAGGGCCCGAGGCTTTCGGGGGTAGGTCAGTAAGGTTTCCTTTTTGTTTGTTTTGGTTTGGTTTTTCTAAACATTTTCCAGTCCCTCAGAAATATTTACGGCTGACAGAAGGCCCTGGTCAACCTCTTGCTCAGAACAGCTGGGGTTGGCAAACTTTGTTTGGGATTCAGGCGGCCGCCTACAAATACACCTGCCTTTGTCTTCCAGGGTTGTGTGTGTTTGAGTGAAAGAACAACTATTCCCTCTCCTCAGAAAACTGACAGGAGTTACTCCGGGCTATGCTAAGATGAATGTGATACCTGACACCAGCTTCAAAAAGAATATATGGCCTCCTTTAATTGAAGCAACGTAGCTAAGTTTTGAAATATTTGGAATACTTTACAAATAAGATAGTTTTAGAACCTGCTATATGTGATTAGACAGAAGGGAGTTTGGTGACACTGTATCCTTGACTAGAATAAATAAGGGAAATGTACTAGAATAAGCTAGTTTAGTATCAATAAGAATTGTGTAACCAAGCCAAAAAAGAACGGAGCGTGCCCAGAGGCTGAGTTCAACCAGCAGACACGGTGAGGAAGGCTGTTGATGACCACCAGAGGACCCTGGAAGACCACTGATGAGCATGAATGCACATGTGTTAAGGACGTTTGCATATATTAATGAGTTCCAAGAATAGTATGAATATGGTAATAACTTCCTAGAAATCTAATGACTATGTATATTTTTGATTGCATATAGCCCCTGTAGTAGAGCAACTCGGCGCGCACATTAGTTGGAGCAATCCCCTGTGCTCCCAGCGCTGCAGTAAAGAATGCCTGCTCTCTAAAACTACAAACTGAGTTTTAGAGGGTTCTTATACTTGCCAGCTTAGGGTATCAAATGTGTTGCCAGTGGAAGTTAATTCTAGTTTTTGTAGGTACCAGGTCAGGTTGTATATGAAGTTTTTGTCTGAGGTAAGTAGTTACGTTACAAGATCTGGAAAAGCTGTGATATTGTTGAAAAACACTTTTTAAGTGTTCTTCGATTTAAAGCATTTGAAACTATTCCAGGAGCAGAAAATATTCCACTTCTGAACTGACTTCAGGCAAGTAAAGAGAGCTGCTTACTGTAGAGAGCTTCTGTTTAGGGCATGCCCAAGGCCCAGGACTTTATTTAGTTAGTTAATAAATGTTCCATTATCTGTTAATCTTATCAAAAATGAATACCAGTTTCTTATAAAGAAGAAGAGAAGTGGCTGAAGGAGGTATTTCCCAGACCTAAAATGGATGCTACATCTTTCATATGGCTTAAAGGTGCTTGAGTACTTGCTTTCCTAAAACTGTTGGGGTGTTATTTCTGCTTCAGTCTAAAAATTCCTATTTTGTGGTGATTAATATGAATTGGTTGAAAGGCTTAAAATTGTCTTAAGGAGTGAACTGACATTTTCTGTAAAGCAAGGTTTTTAGGAAGGCAAACCGCCTAGCTGTATTTGATCTTCTGACTTCTCAAAGAAAATGTATGTTGATATGTGACTAATAAATGAGGTGATAAGCAGCCCTAAACTTTTTTTACCATTAAGTCTATAGACATTGGAGATGTATGCATCTTGCAGATGGGAGGAAGTTCTCTGGATCTCAGAAGGGCTTGAAACAGTTCAAAACCAAGTGGGCTTTATGGTTTTTGGAAATTCTCTCAGGAAGTCCAAGATTTCCGCACAGCCTAGGTGACAAGAATGCTTTTCTTCAGTGAGGTCTATCAGCTTGTTGTTCAAAAATCTTCCTGAAAGGGAGGCTGAATGATTTATTTAGCTTTTAGGCAGCATTCCTGGCACCATTTCTGACTAGCTCTACTGATAGTCTACAGCTGAACACACAAGTCAAAGAAAGTCAGCTTATGTCCTCTAAGACAGAATGTTATTCTGTCTCTATATCTTCTGCTTATGAACGTGTTCAGTTTGCATTTGCTGTAAGCATTATTTCTAAAGTGCTTTATATCTTTCTTTAAAAATGGAGGGAGGACGAGTTGCACTTAAAGTGGTGACAAATTGCAAACAGCCAACATCTGTTCCAAGCAGTATTTTATCCTGCCCTACACAGCGTTTTCTTTATAATACTCATAACATTAGAGCTTGTCACATCTGCCAGGAGTCGAGGACAAGTTGAGTTTAAAGCCCTTTGGGGTAAAATTAGCATAATATTTGTGAGACAAAAGAAGAAAAGGCATGTATCTACTCATCTGAGACAGTTTAGCTGACAGATGTGATAGATAATACGGTAATGGTTCAGAACAGGTCACTTTTGTTAGCCAGGGGTATGTTTAATATAGTTGTACCCAACAACGAACTGTGATCTGGTGTGCATAAATTCTGGTCCCTTCTACCTGAAATGAACATCATCGTGGATTTGCTCTCAGAGGTAGGTCTTTGCATTATAGCTATAAAGAACTGCAGTTGTTTTCATTATCTTTATGTCTTGCAGTAGTGCTGTGGAATTACTTTCACCTTAGAGCAGAGTGCGTAGGAAAACAAAGATGAGCTAGAAGACATTTTTGTTCAGCAAAAATTGTTCGTATGTGTGGGGTTTTTTACTGTTTAGAAACATTAGCTAAAAACTGGGAAGAGCATTATATGTGTTTTTGCCAAGAGTGAGACTCACCAAAGCAGCAGTTAGCCTGAGTTGCTCTAAACACGGTGGTGATCCAAACTCGATTTTAAAAGCACTTTGCACATCGTCCCCTTTTCTGCGTTAATGGCTGTCATTACCAGTATTCACTGATCTGTTGTCACACAAGGAGAGGAAGCTGCGGGAGCAGCTTTCCTGGGAAGCCTCTGCAGTTGTGCTCCTTCGTGTGAAGGAGTGTGAGCGTAAAACAGAGGGACAGTTTCATGCATCAATGAGCTTTATCTTATTTACTCCATATATGCATCAAAAGCTGTATTCATCCTACTTTCTTCCGTTGTGCTTCCCTCTGATTTATTCCGGGTTTGTTTCATTTTCGCTATGACTTACCTTTGGCAATTAATTAAAGTTGGTTTTATTAGAAGAATCTTTGTACTTCAGAAGGCTGGAAAGAATGACAAAAAGGCAAGACCAGAAAGAAGCATGGTTGGAGATGTAATTTTCAAGTAAAGTGTGTTTTGCATAGAAAGTGCTTGGATTTCTAGAAGGCTCAATGCAAGTTGGCATAAGGGAACTTGAGGGAGTCCTTGGCTGTGAAGGTGGAATGACTAAATAGTGTGTCTATCTTTCCCCTCTAAAGCACCGTTCACTTGCATAATATCTAACTTTTAGGTCTATTTAACTTACTTCCTCGGACCTTTGCTGAATATTGGTAGAGTGAATGCATCCAAAAATCACTGTTTTGACCCTCATTGTAATGACCTTGATTTCTATGTCTATTAGACAAGAAAAAGTAATTTGTTCAAAAAATGAGGGAGGAAGCATCAATCCCAGATCTCATGCCACAGCCCTTCTGAAAGAAAATGAATTGGCTTTCTGTGCTACAAACTCTTAACTATAAATCAATCTGTTGCTACTCTATGAGATTCCTGTATAATTGCCCATGAATGCAAACTCAAGTGCTTCAAGTATTCACAGATGTAGAACATCAGAAATAAAGATTATAGTAAATCAGATCTCATGAATATGCATATTTTTGTTGCCAGTAAATAATCTGAGTTATCTAAATTAAAATTCAAAATTATATATTGCAAAGGAAGCGTTCTTTTTTTTTTTAAGAGTTGGAAAACATTTGCAGTAGTCTTCCTGTCATTACTATGCACATAATAATCATGTGAAGCAAATTATACTTCTTTTTATGCTGCTTGTTTTAAATAGCTTTTATTTCTTAAATTGCTGTTAAAAATAGACTGAGAACTCTAAAAAGCAGTGGGCCATGGAGCTGGTTGGAAGCCACTGACAGCAGCCAAAGACACTGGCCTATTTTGTGTTCTTGCAATAAGGATCCTGGACTGAAGTGATACTAAGGAAAACCAATTCATGTCAATTAAATGTAACGTGCAAGTTTTGATTTAAAAACGTTCCTAGGGTTTTGACAAGCGGCAAGTGGAAGCCCAAAACACCTACATCAGTGTGTGTGTTGTTAATATCCCTGGTGCAGAGTCTAGGCTGCTGTTAGCCGCTTGGGCAGCAGCTGTGAGAAGTGGCTTGCTCCAAGCTTTGTGCTGAAGTAGCTGAAGAGAGTGCACGTCCTCTGTCTGCTCTACAGCCTGCTTTAAGTGGGTAGAAGACTCTTCAAGAGGGTGGCAGCAAACAGTGAGGGCACTAGTAACTTCTTGAATGTTGCAGCAGTTCCCTAGCAGCTCTGGCAGATATGAGACAGAGGATTAAGACTGGATAGCTAAAGGTGTTAGATCTTCTAGATCTCTATTCTGCCTCTTTGGTGGTTGTCATTCCTGAGGCAAGAACAAGCAGTTTTTCTTGTGGATCAGTCTGGTGGCTGAAGGCACGCTGATCCCAGTGTGTACGGCTCTGCCAAGCTGAGGAGTGTGCTAGTCCTGGGACTGCTGCAGGGACGAGTGGTGTTCCTGCCATAGGAGCAGAGTGGATAGTTGCAGGAGTGACATCTTCACCTCCTTTCTATTTAATCTGTATGTCATTCAGAAGTCTGTGTAAATGTCTGTTTAATTCCTACTGCCAGAGTCAGAGAGCACCAGTAGGTCTTAATTACCTGGACCAGCCTCATCTGGGACTTCCATCCACACTCCCTGCCCAGGGGTGCAGGAGCCTCACTTAAACTCAGAGGTCTAGGAAGGACTGTGGTCAGCCCTCTCCCCTGCTTGTCCAGACTTGTTGATTGGATGTCCCGGACTGACCTTGGACTTGCCTTGTCACCTCTCATTTGTCTGGTAATCACGGGACTGTGAGGGCAGCTGGTGGCTGCCACCAGACCGGCTCTGCTCACTCTGCTGTAGGGTGGTGTCCTTGTTGGTGAGGTCCTGCCCTGCCTGTGACAGGGCTGTCCTCAGCTTCTGACTGGTCTTCCCTGGTGGAGCGATGCTGCTCCCTGGCTCTTTAATCTCTATGAACTGGTCCTGAAAACTTTTGTTTTGATTCCATAGAAAATCCTGTGTCCTTTCCACTTCACTTTGCCTGGAAAAGCCTTGTATTAAAGGGAAAAATCCTGTATGTCTTGCTGTAAATAGTATAATTGTAAACAAAAGAGCTTTAATCTAAAGCATGTTTTCATGGGGAAATCTTAGTACTTTTTAGTATATAGTTTTCTCATTACCCTTCTACTGTATTTAGGTTAAGTGACATTGACAATTCCCCCTACATGTTCATATATGATTTTTAAAAATGCTTCTGTAAATATATTTGCTGAAATGAATAGGGCTTCCTTTTCTGTGAGCTGTTCTGGACAAAACCAAGAGTGTTTGGTTAATAGGCAGAGGATAGATCCTATAGTTAAGTCCTTTGAAGACTATAAACCTGTTGTTATCAGTTAGAGGAATTTCTGCTGTAGCAGGAATATGATTATTTTGTGGTGGGTTACAAACAGGTATTGACTTGCCTGAACATCGTCAGGAAGTGCTGCAACATGGTTGTCTTAATTGTGTGTTTGCAGTCTGAGTACTTGGCAGTGGGAAATACTATTTCCCCCTGACCCCTCTGTGGAAAGAGGCCAGTGTATCTAATATCACCCTGTTCTCAAGACACCTATTGAAGTTAAGGCTGGCTTATCACACTTCTGATGCTTTAGTCATAAAACCTTATATGGTGAATTAAGATCAAGCTTCTTGAAACTATTTTTTGCTGGGATTTCAGTAAAAAAATGAAAAAGATTACTGTAAGTGCTGGAAAGGCTTCTCTTGTGTTTCATATAAAATTCAGATAGACCTAACACATGAGGAGAATCAGGGGTTTGATTACAGTTGTCAGTAGTGATGTAGTGCTTGTTTCCTTACTGTAATAATTGTCTTGAGTTAGTTCATTAACATAATTGTGAGGAAGTGCACATGAGAAAGAAAGGGAAATAAAAGGAAAGAGGTGAAGCTTCCCAAGTAAATGTGAGGCCCTGTAAGAGATTTGCTTTGTCTGATGTTATTCCTTTACTGAAGCTCGTTATATCAAATATGTCAGAGGAGAGAGTAAAGGTCTCTTGGATGGATTTAAGTATAAGCACTTGTGAATACAACCTGG
This sequence comes from Sula dactylatra, assembly GCA_013389905.1. Lineage (NCBI taxonomy): Eukaryota > Metazoa > Chordata > Aves > Suliformes > Sulidae > Sula > Sula dactylatra. Next base: position 21,338 of record WEKW01004042.1, read on the forward strand.
GAGGCTAAGGAGACAAGACTCTAAGCCATTTGGACCTGCTTTAGGGAAAGTCTGTTCATAATTTAAGGTACAGCATAGGCACAGGAGAACTGTAGGATTCTAATTTCAAAGGCCTCATTTAATCTCTGAGTTCCAGGTTTTCAAAGGTGTTTATGCATCTAACTCCCACTATCCTTAATGTAAAGGATTTGGATATCTATACTTTACTGGAGAAGAAAGGTTATGGAAATCAGAGGGGACATCAGTTAGCCCTGACATTGATACATTGAGTGATTTGACTGAAACTTAGATTAAATGATTTCAAAAGTTTCTTATGACTTTTGCTTTCCACAGCATTCTTCAGCCTTTAAACAGAAAGAACTCTACAGGCCAAAAAGAAAGGCAATGAGCTCTGCATTTCCTTGCTATAAACCCGTCAGGAGGATGCTTTGTCAGACTGAATGTGGAGATTTTAACACTTTCCATAAATACCAAAACCTAAATGGATCTAGAAGCTGTAATTAACTTACTTGATGTTCTTGTACTGATCTTAGTCAAACATCTGTTCCGTGCTTTCTTCTTCCCTTATTTTCTTAATATAGAAAATTTAAAAGGTTAGCAGACTATTGTGTGTTTCTCCGCCTTGATGACAATGATCATGCATAGAACCCTGGTTTGGATAGGAATAATAGCAGTCCATTGGCTTTTTTATTAGTGTATTGGAATAACATGTAATCTAATGGCCCAGTCTCTTGTTTGTATCTGGTATCTGATTTGTATGCTTGCTTCTGTTTATTGTGATTTCTTTGAGTTGTTTTTGTGATACATTGACTTTAAAAATAATGTCCTTTTACCCCAAAGGTATTTAAATTGAAAGTCATTGAGGAAAATTCTTTGCCGTTTCACCCATCTTTCCTCCAGCCTTTGATAAAACAGTCAAATAGCATCATAAAGAGGACTAGTGTGTAGTTAGCTGTCCTAGAAGAAAAGGGCATGGGGTATGAAATCATAGATGCTATGGTGTAAATGTAAAAAAAAAATAGCAGCAGTCCTGAGCTCTTTGTGATTACATCTTCTCTGCCCTTAATTTTCAGCTAGGTATTTCCTCCCACTTTGAGAAGACTCAGGACTGCTTTTCTAGGACGAGTAGCATCAGCTGGGTTCAGAACACAGTAGTTTCCTGAATAGATAGGGAAAGCTGAGACCAGGGATTTCTGATTATTAATAAACCTGCAAAGGTGTGTGTGTCTTTGTTAATCACCATGTGAGGAGCAGTCTGGGGACAGTGTCAGTTTGCTTCAGAGAGAACTGCTTGAAATACTTCAGTTATTACAAGACAGTACAAAGTCATGTCTCAATAATTTTTATTTTTTTGCTTGCAGACCGAATGTTTCCAACAGTTGTGTGGGTGCTGCACAGTTGCTCTAGGCTTAGTGATTATTCACTGATTGTTCCTGACTACCCTGGAACACCACTTTGTGAACCCTGTATCATGGAAATATGTGGTTTGTTATTTTTGTTAAGAAAAAAATTAGGAATTAAGAAGCTTTTTCACAGAAAATCTACTTTTCAATAAATCCCAAATGAATGTAACTTGAAAGACTAACTGAGAGCTCAGGGCCTTAAAAATGGTTGAAAATAGTTTGCTAAAAGCAATACCTGGGGATCTTTTGTTCCATGCTTGGTTGATGAACCCAAAGAGGAGGACTGAAAAAATATTTTTGGTTTTTGAGTGGCAGATCACTGACAGATCATGTAGTACATGGAAATAAGCAAAACTACACAGAAAAGATTGTTGGGGGGGGGACGGGGACGGACCTAACTGGCTGAAGTCATTCTTCCTGCCACACCCTCCAAAAGCAAGGTAACACCCTGGCAGTACTGGCCAGGGAAATTCACATTTATTGGTTTTGTGTCACAAAGATTAGGTGCTCTATGAAGCACTGGAGCTGAATGCATTATTGCTATGTGAAGTTAGGCCTCCCACCATTCACTCGTCTTCTCAGTTCTAAGCTGATCCTCCTTCCCACCCCCAGGATCTGATCTCTCTTTTTTTTTTTTTGTTAAGTAAATAGTGCCTTGATTTCACTATAAAGTATTATTTACAGCTTAAGCTTTTTCTTCTGACTCTAGTTCCATCCAACCTCAAGAGCTATTATCTTGGATGTATTTGCAAATAAATGAACCCTATGGTGAAATCATTTTAAGATTTTTGATTGATATGCAACTGTCTCATGATTCCAATGCAAATTCCTTTTCATTACCTTTAAAATTATGGGACTGAGAGTGTGTTTCCACACTGATGTGTTGGCCGTTTTCCCTGGTTGCACATGAACAGCCTCTCTTGGCCTAGCTTTAGCACTTATGTAGCAAGTTAAACTGGAGAGCAGATTCAGTTGAAACCTATTCTTTTTCTAGAACACTGGATTAAAGCGACCGTAGAACAGTATCCTTAAGGGTTGGATCCTGTGAATGCCTTGCTTAGCTTGATGGAAAGGAAGAAGCCTCTCAAGCCAGGCCCATACCCGTACCTTGCTGAAGACAGTCCTCCAGTAGATCTTGTTGCTGTTTTTTCTCAAAAGTGGAGCTCTGTCACACTCTGCAAAGTGTCCCATAAATAATCTGAGTATACAGAAGATTGCTTTGTGTCAGGTTGGAATAACTCATTCTCCCAATGCCTCAGGAAAGAGTGATATTTTTTTTTTTTGAGATAGAAGAAATAGTTTGATTCCTGTCACCTGTATTGGATTTTCAGGATAAGAAGGTCTATTAATTGATTGTAACTGATAATGTGCTTTACCAAATGAAGTAGTTCAGGTAGTAGTTTAAACAATCAAGAGTCAAATATCTTTTTCCAAACCATAGGTTTAGAGTGCAGCAGCATGCAAGTCAGTTAGCGTCCATGCTATTGTGGGAACTCGGTGGTTAGTACAGAGCTCAGAACGTGAAGCATTAGGATATTTCAGTTCATGTGCAGAGCTACATCCTTCTTTCCAAAAGCTGTTTTAGGAGAAAAATGGACTCGTTTCACAAAGGCAGAGCTATGATTAAAGGGGAGTCTGCTTCTCTGATGGACCCTTTTGGTTTAGTGGAGGAGATCTTCAGATAACATAATGAAGCGAATTTTGGTCTTGCAGAGGGAAACCATAGCAACCTGCCACTTTAGAATGCATGGTATATAATCTGTCTGTCCTTCAGTTAGTATTTTGCAGTCCAGAAATAGTCATCGTTTCCTAATGTGTGAATGTAAAATATCAGACAAATGTAGCTGGAGTGACAGTGTTGTCTCTGAGGTAAACAGGACCCCTGTTGTGCTGCTTGTCTGATGCTGCACATTTGGAAAGCAGGTTCCAGAGGAGGGTAAAGGTAGTCTGTTATTTTTTATTTTACTTTTTAATAAACAGGTTACAGGGGTGTTTTGAAAATCGGTAATTGAAAGAGCTTGCTGCAGTCCCCTTAGTGCCACCCTTACCTTGCCCTCCAACCCATATATGTCCCTACATATTTTTGGCACAGTTTTCTTAAATTATGGTATTTGGAGTTCAAATTTTTTTTGGTCACTGGTCTCTTTGCTATCACTTTGTTCAGGCTCAAATAACCATAGAAGTACTTGGTAATTATGTAGTGGGGTAAGTGCCCTGCAACTTGCTCGCAGCTGGCCAAAGCTGCTGGCTGTGCTTGATGAAAACACAGAAAGCATTCTTCCTTGGTTAAATAAATAAAATGTGTGTGAACAATCTCACTGACTTCTACCTGTGTCTCCTTCCCCCCTACAAGGTCTGAAACAAAGCTGAGAGAATTATTTCCTGTAGAAACCACCCTTGATTGCTAAACAGTTTAATTTGTGGGTATTAGAATCTGCTGCCGGTTTTAGAGACTGGGCTACCGGTCTGGAAAGGGATGATTTAGTCAGCTTTTGTGTGAAGAGGTCTGAATAAGTAGTGCATTGAAAAAATAAATGGCAAATATTTAATGATATTACTAGGGATTGATTTAGACTACACCTTGTACTCCCTTTAAAATATCATGACTCCAGCTTGTTTAGGAATGTTTAGAAAACAACTTTAATAGCACAGAACGTTTTTTATGAATGTACATTTTGTGGCATAGAGGCATTTAAAGTGTTTTTTCTATAAGTTGAATGTTAATAGCCAAATGTATTGTTTAAATGTAAAATTATTTTGATAGGGCTGTGATTTACTTGAGAAGAGAGCAGAACGATATTTGATCAGTGTTTCTTCTGTTGATCATTCTACTGTTTCTGTGTCATAGGGGGCCAAGGCTATTACATTCCTGCTGATCCTTTAAACTGATCTGGCTCCTTATTGTTTTTGACACATCAATTTCTTTAAAATTATGGTTAACTGAATTTTTCTTGTCACTTGTGCCTCCATTTCTCTGACTTTTCTGACAATTTTTTAAAAATCATGTCTGTTCAATAGCAGTTTTTATCCCCCCCTGCCCCCTTTAGGTTTGTTTTTCATCCACCTTTGAGTAATTATGCCTTTATGAACAACAGTGGAGCATATTTAAACTATTTCCATTGTTAGTTTTTGTTCTAATAGCTCTTTCTGTGTGATCTGAATCCAAGCTGTTTTCAGCTTTTGAATTTTTTATTGTACATTTGGTACTTGCATTTGCACATAGATGGATTCAGCACTGAAATCACTTGCTTGTAATCACTTGTGTCTGAGCAAATGGTGTGGGTTTCTTAGTTCGTTCTTGTTTCAGTGTACTAGCAGGTTTTTCTCCCTGTCTTGCTCAGGCATCTAACAGAAACCCCTCTTGTTAGGAGACGACACTTCAAGTTGAAAGAAAATGTAAATGACAGTACGTGTGCTCAGATCTATACTATCAAAACTAATAACAAAAATAATTGTGTGGAAAACTATAGTCTTTTGAGAAAGAAGAATGTGAAATTCAGACTTCTCCCGAATGAGGGCAGTAATGGCACATGATTGGTGTAGTCCTTATTCACGTTTAATGTAACACTCATTAAAGACTGTGAGCTTCGGTATATTTATATTAGGTGTTTCAGTGAATGTGTTGTGGAATTACTTTTATAAATTCAGAGCTGAGAAATAACAGAAAAGACTGTGAAGGGAGATATTTTTATAAAGAGGACTTTCAACTTAATCTCCCACTAGAATGATTTTCAAGTTCCGAAGAAAAGCAAGACAACTTGCTGAAGGGAAGAAAATGCTATCACTTGACAAGCAGAGTTGGCAAATCTGCATTTAAAGTTTTCTAGGTTTTCAGATGGTCAGGTTTTACAGGAATGAAACTTAATTTTTACTGAAGAGTCCTTTTCCATACACAATGTTTGATTTTACTGTTTAGTTCAATACCCACCAAGTCTATTTGCATGTACTTAAATCATGTGCTTATAATTGTTATATCCTCATGTGGCTGCTTTGCAGCAGCAGTTATGGAAGTATTAGATGAACAATTACCCCTCCCTCTGCCTTAACATGGGACCTGTCATGTTTTCTTAATTGGTTTTCAGTATTGAGTAGCATTAGTAGATTTGTGAGAGAACAATATATGTCATTGTAGGTGTCTTAATGAGTGTCGTCCTCTGAAGCATGACTTCTCTGCCAATTGAGGACATTTGGATACGACATCTAGTGACATGATTTTGGGGGCAGTTGATATAGCAGTAAAGATGAGATTATAACTGGACAGGTATCTTGCTGATATGGCACAAGAACTGGCCTAGTGGATTGAATAATAGAGTTAATCGCGTAATTAGATAGCATGATTTTAAGAAACTGCTGATATGATGTCCAATTTGCTTTTGTTCGTTCTCCATGTCTGCTCAGCTTTACATAAGCTTGTTGTGCTTGTGCTCCACTGCGTCTGGAAACTCTGCAATTGCAAGCCAATAATCATGCAGAACAGTGAATTGAGGTCTCTCTACAGAAGACTCTGTAGATCTATGAAATGAAGTGGAAAGAGTAACTCCATGCAAGCACAGCTGCTGCTGACTTGTCAGTGGTGGGGTATTTATATTTACATGCCTGCTAACACCAGTGCAGATGATTAGAGTTTTCTGAAGGCTTTGCTAAAGCAATGTGGAAGATGTGTGTCTGATCCCTGGGAGATGAAAAGTGGTGGAGGGGAGTTACCGGCTTTGGTGTGTCAGGGAGCACAAACCACAGTTCTGTTCCAAGTGTTAACTGTTAGGTGGAGCTTTTATTTTAGGCTGAAGAAAAACAAGTGTATTAGCATTGCTTGCACATAACTTCAACTATAATTTAAGAAGTTTATCTAGCTAAATTTTCCTTTGTTGGATTTATCTACAAGTATGCCAATGGAGTCTTAACATACCATAGAATAATGCTTCCTGCTTTATGTGCGTGGTAGGCAATGGAATGGTTGGACGGACCTGGGGGTTAGGAATCTAAACTACATCTCCATAAAAACAAACTGGCAAATATAACATCATGTTTTCAAATGTATGTAGGCAGCAAACTTGATGGGATGATGAAAATGTTGGGGGGTGTCTGTAGGCTGTCAAAGGGTAACTGCAGGCTACATGTTGCACTGTAATGTGTGGCTACTGCCTTCACAACGTGTAAAAGGAGAAAGTGGCCCTTTTCAATTGTACTTTGCACTCTTGTGTGGGAATTTATTCCTAGTATAAATATACCATGTGTTCTGAAGCTGCCATTTTGGCGTTTGTTATGTCTTCAGACTCTCTGTAGGCCTTCTTTTTATAAGGCATGTGTGGGTTATAGCATTCTTGCCGGTCACTTCTTGCACCTGAAGTAGTGTGTGAGGCATGGTCTGCCACACGTGCTGGAGCCAGGAGGGACTGGCTTGTTCCTTTGAGGCCGGTATATACATGCATGGTTAGGACAGAATGGTCAGTATTGTGAGTATAGGAATCTTTTCTTAGAAACCAGACAGGGAAAACATCCTTTCCCTGGTTTACTGATCTTTGTGGCTGCCTGGGTAATCTGTGCTTCATTAAGCAGACCAGCTGTAAATTGTCAAGCCAGCAGAAACAGAAAACCTAAATGGATGAGTTAAATATTTGCGGACTCCTGACTGCATGTTTGTTACGTTGTAACACAGTGTGATTTTTCTAGTTAAAACTGTGAAATGCCATTTATCCTTACATTTGCTTGGGAAGCCCTTGCTAATTGTAATAAATATACCAAACCAGCAGCTGGTCTGAATCTAGCACAAGTATAGGGCCAAGGAACTGCAGCAAACGCAGAGAATCTAGGAAAGCTACACTTTGGTGCATGCTTGAGTTGCTTTTCTTTGAATTGGGGTGAGGAGAGGTGGTTGGTCAGTTCACTGGAGGTTTGGCTAGATCTTGCTTGAGTATTACCACGATTAAGGTAGGGTTTTGCTTGCAAACCTTCTATTTAACGTTTATCATGAGGTTTGGGAATATGCCTAATGGCCAGAAAGCCTTGTACCACGTTCCATATGTGGTGGGGGTTTGTGGGAGCGAAGCCTGCGTTTTGGAACTTTGACAGGTTATCTGTGTTCAGTGGGCTCAGAAACAAGGGGCAGTACTCTTTCTTGTCATTTTGGTTGCTCTTCATTATCTCTGGGAACCACAATTTGCAAATTAAAAAGCTATTTATCAAATGCCTGCTCTAAATAAATGGAGTTTTCCATAAGGTTAAATTTCCATGATGTTATCTATCTTGACAAGATTACTGTTGTTTCTATCAGTTTCTTCTGTGTCACTTTTCCCTTTTAGATTTGTTCCTTGCTTCCTGTAAACGAGCATATACATTATGCATTTAGAAGCTATTTTACCGGTGTTCCCATTCAGAATAACTTAGAATACATGGCAATCAATGCTGCTTAGGAAAACTGTCATATTTGTGTTCTCAGACATCTTGGAAGGTTAAAACCCTGTAGCTGGCTCAAAGGTGATAGCATTCACTGCGATGGATTGCACAGAGAATCGATAGGAAAGAACTATTGTTTGAAAATGTTATTTCAAGCTAATGTCAGATTAAAAAATGTATGTCAATAAAGCCTCTTGTATTGGCTGGTGACATGAGAATGTATGGTTTATTCAATTACTCTCTATGCAGTTTCATTTTTCTTTCAGAGTAATAAGCATCTTTAAGCTTCTGCCTCTCTAGCCTCTGCTTTTCTTGCATGTAATTTAATTTAATTGTAACATGGAACTTTTTTGAGATTGACATAAGGAGACCTGTAGAGGCTGCCTTCATAATCATTGCCATGAGATAAAGGCCTGCAGCATGTTGGAAGGAGTTTTTGCTTTTCTTCCCTTCTGTGCTCACCCATTGAGGTCCCAATTCCTACTGAGGAAAAAACCATCATTTAAGGAATAAGTGCTAATTACCAATACCTGTTTTCTTTATCCCAGTAGATAAATGGATAAAATGTTTCCAGCTTGTCTTGTGGAAGAAAGAATTTATTTTGTTAGGAAGTATTTCAAAACTTTAAACAGAAAGAAAGGCAAGATCAACAGCTACTTTCGTAAACTTGGTAGCAACTAATGTCTCAAAATTTATCTAGGAAAGGAATAAAGTGAAAAATTGCCTAATAGAAATAATCTGAGGGATTTTAAGTAATGTGATCTAAAGACATCCTAACCTATAATTTTTTGGGTCCTATGGTGCTAACTGTGTCCCTCTTTCTGGCAGGATGAAGTAGCCAATGACAGTACGCTATACACACACACTCTCTATACATATATATACACACATTATATGTACATATATATGTATATATAATGTGTGTGTGTATATATATGTATACATCTATGTATAGTGTGCTATATCAGCTACCTTTGCCTATCCTGGTCCAAGACTTCTTTTCAACCTCTTCCCTAAACTTGTGATTTCCAGTGCTTTTTATGTTGATAAATCTGCATGGACCCATATTTATCCATCAAAACCCACTTCGCATGGTGTAGCGCGGGCCCACCCTGCTACTGGGAACATGACAAGGATTTCTGCTTTGCCAAAGATTTTCACCTCTGACTTTGTATTTCCTTTCACCCATAGCTTTACTCAAAATCAGTATTGCTCCTTGTCTGCTGAGCAGGAGCAGCAGCAGCATGTCAGTGAGCTGATGGCACCTAGTTTGTAGCCAGGTAAATTGGCCATAGAAAATGGAGAGTTTACTGAAGTGAAACCATTTTGGACACTTGTATTCGATTCTTCCCTGTGCATGGAAAGTTATGAACATCCCAGGATCCAGCCAGGAACTATGATGCTTATGTCTGTAGTCCCATCCTTCTAATAGTACCTGTAGTCATCACTGTAACAGGTACTGACTGGACATAATGCAATAATTTCCATCCTTAATAGTTAGTAACTAGGCAAAACTTAACTATGGGTGAAGTAAGATAGAAGCTTTTTTGTGAATCCTTAAATCCTTATTCAGTATGCTTCGTCAGAAACATTTTTTAAACCAATGTTTCTACTTAGCAATCCTTGTACCTGTATCCTAGTTTACATATTTTCATAATTAATGAAGAAATGAGTCACTTGCACTTGATACATCTCTGAGACAGCACTGAAAGCATGTCTGAAATTTAAGCCCTGAGGCCCAATCAACCTCTTGCTGAAATCAGTGAAAAGACTGGCAGCAGTGGGAGCTGGACTGAGGACAAAAAGTCTTTTGAGGCAAAAGTCAGAGTAGGAATATCATGAAATAGTGGGTTCCTGCCCAGCTCCAGTGCTGGCTATTGTCCAGAGTTAGCCTGTGCTTGCCTGCCCACCCTCTGTGCCTCTGTTTCTTTGAACAATCATTTTAGCACTTTCAAATGTAACATTTGAGAGCTCTGGCACAAGCTCTGTGAAGTGCATGTGTGGCAAATGTTTTGTTTGTGTCTTTTTGATGTTGTTCTGTGAAAAATGATAAAACTTAAGTGTCCTGTTTGTTGGTTTAAAAACTGTGGACTTCATAGGATTTTCCCTGGGAGACAGAAGCAGACAGGCCCTTGCTATAAAGTGAGTGAATATATTATCACATGGAGACTGCTTTGCACTTGTTCCCCTCTGCAGTTATTCTAGATCTCTCTTCGATGTCCTGTTCAGCACGCTGTGTCTGAGCCAGACTTTCTGGTTAGTGTTCAAAAGAAGTAATTACAGGGGATGAACCTGAATTCTCCTCAGTACTCTTGGACAGACCTTTGAGTAGATGAACACTCTTATGCCTCTTTTGAATGCAAAGCAGCAGCACAAGGGTTTTCGATGCAGTCAGTAAACATTCCAGTGTACCTTTGGGGTTCTTCTAAATAGAAAACAGCTCCTGTTTCATACCCTGGAGAGCTGAGTTGCAGTGGGACCCCAGTCACTCATAGGCACAAGGGGTTTTTTTTGGTTTTATGTTTTTTGCTTTGCTTTTGAGAGTCAGTGTTTTACTACAATACCTGACCTGGGTACTTCCAGAACCCCAAACCGTAACAGCTGTATAACTTTGAGTCACAAATGAAAGGGCATTTGGCCAGTCTGAACCAATTTTCAGGTTTGGTTCCTTCTGCTTATTTAGTGATATTTAAACTTTTAATTCTACGCTTCTTTACACTTTTGTCAGCTATCAAAAATAAATCTTGGTTTTTGTATATACAAACAGCAACTGCCAGGCTCATACTTCTCACTCTTTGATGTGAAAATGCATTATGTTCAAATGTGTGTGCTGAATTACTAGGCAGTTGTGCAAAGGCATGCTGGTGAGTGAGTCTTGAGCTACTTGAGTGAAATAGGGGTATTCTTACGGAAGCTGTATGGAATAGCAACAGCACTTAGCTTCAGTGCCTAATGATGGATCCTTCCCTGGAGTACCAGAGGAAGACTGGGAGGTGTGTTATTGCTGCTCTGTTTTTTTCTTCTCTCTTCCTGATAAGCTTCTTGATTACCGGAAGCAAAGGTAAGTAAGAACTAGTGCTGCCTTAAAGCATTAAATCCCATTCATCTCTTTCCTCAGTCTGGTTGTGTTCTCTCCAACCAGATGAGGGATTCCCAACAGAAAATGTGTTCCTTGTGGATGCTTCATTATTGGTTTTGCTTCTGGATCTTGTGGAACTCAGTGACCATAGGGATAATGTACCTGCAAAATAAATACTGTTTGTTCAGGAGCTTAGCTAATGCTTGTTAAAGGAGTGTATAGATCTCCTAAAGGTATTCTGAGTGCCTGAATTATTTGCTCTGCTTTGTTCAACATTTTGCACAGTCTGGAAGCATGAATAAAGCTATTAGAAGAAATTGCTGTACAAATGACAAAGTCACTGAGATGAAAGCGAGAATAACAAAGAATAGTGGAAGGTGGGGTGTGGGTGGGGGAAGCATGAAAATAATATTCTTAGCACTCAGTGGAGCTGCAGCTCAGCTGAGATAGGATAAGTGTTTATGTGGGCTAGACAAAACAAAGTAAAATATACTGATATAAATCGTGTTCATGATATAACCATAGGTTGATCACGTTTTGCTCTGAGTTTGCAGTGGACGATAAATATGCATGTAACTACTAAACTGGCCATTGTAAGTCACTGAGCTGTAGAAACTCTACTTGTCTGTAGCTTTTCTTGACCATGGAGCAGATCTTAAGGTTCAGATTTTTACCCTGCAATATTTTGAACTTTCCCTAAATTCATGTATCAATGTCCTCCTAATCTACGGAAAAAGGAGGCTTTAATGTGCTGGCTTCCCCTCTCTAGTATCGGTGTCATTAACAAATTAGACCTGTATTTCAGATACCGTAGAGCAAGACAAAGAAATTATTTTAAGCCTTCCAACAGCTTCTGCTTAAAAATCAGAATATGATGCCAAGTGGCATCTTGTGTCATTTGCTGCCAAATATCATTTTGCCTCATAGAATTTGAATCCACTCAAGTGGTGTGAAAGCAAAATTAAAAATCAGCCTACCACTGTTACTTAGAAGCTTTCAAGTGTACTTGGAAAACTGAGATCAATAGAAACCTTTACCGAAATATCAAATTAAAAATAGGTATTATCTCACTTATTTAAAAGCTAATTTAAAATAAACTATCTGCAGTAGGGATTCCTGTTCCATAGTAGACTTGAAAAGTTCAGGTCACCTGGTTTCTGGTGAAGTTTTTGTGCTTTGGTTTTTGAAAAATGGGTATGATTGTGGAATAAAGCCTTCCATGTTTATAAACACAGTAACACAGACTGGAGAGCTGGGTACAACAGCAACCTGTTTTCTTTCTTTACAGCTAAATCCAGGTGAAGAGATTAAACTCCTTTAGAAATACTATGTAGATACTCTAAGAACTCCCCAAATTAGCTCATGTTTGGTAACATCAAATATTCTATTGGTGCATATACACAAAACTGATTCTTTAATGAATGGTGCCCTATTCTGATAAAATCCTTTGGGTGGGAAGAAAAATGTTTCTCTAAGGTATCACTCTATAAACGAGGGAACCTAGTTTCAGAGGAGGGATCCATGTGCCGAATTGCCACAGAGTGCTCTTGAATGTGTGAGAACTTTCAGCCAGGAAAAATTATGGATGGTGCCCCATGTCTGACAGAGCAGCTTTTGTTTTATGCAGTTGTGCTTGGGTGGGAGTCGGGATCACTACTGCTGGTGTGCGCTGCCTGTGGTGCCCTCCTGGCTCCATCTGCACAGGCACAGCAAGGAGCAGTGGGATGGGAGGATCCAGCTGAGGCCACCCTGGCATATCTCTCCAAATGAGCATCAAAGTGAAAACTGAGAAGTATGCAACACTGCCAGCAGTAACTGTTGCTGTCATGCTGTGCATAAGAGACGGATGTCTTGCTCTGATATACGCATCGGTCAGTTGAGCAGTAAGTGTGTGCCAAAGGAGTTGAGGAGTTTACCTTTGGAGGGGGTGGTGGGTGTGCAGGGGCAGAATGCCGCACTAAGTTCATGTTAATGGAAAGTTTTCTTCTGCTGTGAGGAAAGTAAAACACTTGATGCTTGTGCTGTTTGATCAGTGGAGTGTCTCCAGGAGTGACATACGGAGTTATGAGATTTCAGTGTTGAAAACAGAGGAGCTTTTACCAAAGCCGAAAAAATGGTGTTCAGTTCGGTTCATGTTAGGAAAATGCGGTATTTTCCAGAATGACAGAATTCCTTGCAGAAGGAGACTATGTCTTTTTAAAAGCTATGAAACTAATGTAGAGCTATTGAGTTCTTAAGACATGAGAATTTTAAAAGTAATCTACTTCATCGACTAGCTCTGCTTGCTAGAAAATAAAAAAATAAAAATAGCTCATAATTTGTTCCCAGGAAGTTACATAAACTTTTGCTTATTTTTGAGTTAAGTGGAGAAAGAGCACATGAGCACCTCTTCCTGTACTGTGAAAGAGTGTGCATGGGGAAATGTATTCAGAGGAGCTTGCACAGAGGGATGACTTTCTGGAAGGCAAAACATCCCCTGGGAAGTTCACTTTCCTGTGCTGGCTTCTATTTTTGTTGAACTTCAGTGTCACCACTTGAATTAGAACTTGTTTCTTAATGTTTTTCACAATTAGACAGATAATCCCAAGCAAGATGTGGGCTTTGGGGGGATGCCACACCCACATGACACTTGTTCTATGAGTATGTTTGGATTTAAATTCCTATCTTTTTTTCTTCCCCCACCCCCTTTACAGATACCCCAAAGTATGGCTAAAGCTCCGATCAAAAGGGAGCAGCCTTTTAATAAAAAGCTGATGTTAGAATCAGGAATTTGGTTTCTCTGAACACCTCCTAACACTACGCAGTTCAAAAGCCTCTCTCTGCTTTTCTTAAAACTGAAGGTTTAAATGCTTATTCCACCTGTGCCCTTGATTTATTCTTTCAATATTTCTTTTATTGCTCTTGCTTCTCTTGTGCAGATCTGCATGGTTTACCAAATGACTTCACCTTTTTCCATCTGTGAACCAGTATGAGAAACAACCTTTAGGAAAAAAAAAATTGTAGGTATTATGTACAGGTAATTTAGAAAATAACTTCTAATGCTGGTTAACTGAACTACAATATTCAAAAACTTTAGTTTGCAGGTCAATACGAAGTTTTGATGAAGGCAAAAAGAATTGCTTTAACATTTGGGGTAGACATCACAATTTCTCAACACTTATAATCATACGAGAATTTCTTTGACTTTATGTAATTGTGAAGTGGATATATCACATATATGAATGGTTTTGCGGTGGGATGGCTTGTTGGGTTCTCATTTGTTTTCGAATTGATATGCTAGTTCCTTATGTAATACTGTGTTTTCCTTTTGATTTGTATGGCTACTCCATTTACACTCTTTGCATTTATTCCTAAAAGAGCCCTATTATGTGATGAGTGGAGCATCAGTATATAGATTAAATGCCATTGGAAAGTGAGCCAGTGGGATATTTCTTTATTTCTTTTTTTTTTTTTTTTTTTGAGAATAGAGATAATTAAATTTCAGGCAAAGTTTCACTTCCTGCTCATGCCACATAGCAGTATTAAGAGTTTTCATGCTCTACCACTCCTTTTTTTTTTTATTAACTTTCTATTTAGAGTAGTTTTTTTGGGAAACATTTTATCTTAATAAGAATAACCTATCAAGCAAGAAAGCCAGCAGACTTCACATTATCACACTCTCTATACAGGAGTTTATCTTTTTGCTGCCACTACTGCATTCCACACTGCTTTGATGTTGGAAAATGGATTGTTTTTAATGGTTGATTTTTGGCTGACAAAGGCAGAGAGGGCACTAGTGGCCTGTCACAAAAATGGCAGGATTAGAACCAACAGAATAGACACACAACAGGTTAAAGAGCTTTAGGGAGAAATGTGCTGTACACTGGTACCTCTGCTCAGCATTAGCATTCTCTGCCTGTTGCAAAGACTCTTTAAAATGCCATTCGCATTGATGATGGTATAATTGACATGGCTCCCCAAGGAGTTGTAGGGATTGTAGGAAGCTCAAATCTCAGTAAAAGTCATCTGTTCTTGAGACTCTTCTATAGTCTGAGGTCTTGTTGGTAGCAGGACTTGTATTGTTGTATGCTATCATTCTAATAATAAAGGGCCATCAGTATTATGGCTCTTCTCAAGTTCCCAGCAGTATTTTTGTTAAATCTAATTGAACATTAACTTGCTAATTAGCATTAATGCTTCATTCTATTGGGTAATTCACTACATAGTTTTGTTTTGAATGGATTTTCTGGAAGATGTAGTGTAATAAACTTTTACAATGAAATTAATAATACAGAAGGTTTCATTATTTCAGCAGTAAAAGTACTAGGATGTGCAATAAAAATTCTATATTTGCTTTCTAGAGCTCTGAAGGCTAAGTGGTAAGGCAAGTGTACAAATCAATGCTTAATAACTACAGAAATAAGTAACTTAAAATATTAAAAGGGATTTGGGAAGGAATTCATAGAAATAAGAAGACTCTTGGGATCTCTGTGTACTCAGAAGCTATGAGAAGATTCTGCATATTAGAATGTGGTTAGAAGGTACATTATTGAAACTTTGCTGATAAGTACAGTGGGAGACAAAATTGATTTGCCTGTGAAAGTTAATACCTGACACTATAGCAGTAAGCACTTCTTTTCTGGGCTTGTGTATATCATATGCAGAAGATAGCTGAGGGAGCAAAAGTTGGTTGCTGTTGTGGTTTAGCCCCAGCCAGCAACTAAGCACCACACAGCTGCTCGCTCACTCCCTCCACCCCAGTGGGATGGGGGAGAATCAGAAGAGCAAAAGGAAGAAAACTCATGGCTTGAGATAACAGTTTAATAATTAAAATAAAATAGTGATAGTAATAATGGTAAAGATAACAATAATGATTATGATAATAATAATGATAATGATAATATAATAAAGAAATAACGAGAGAGAGAGAGAGAGAAATGAAACCTGGGGAAAAGAGGGAAAAGGAAAAAACCCAACAAGTGCTGCAACCACTCACCACCCGCTGCCCAACGCCACCAGTCCCCAAGCCGTGATTGCTGCCTCCCCCAGCCAACTCCCCCCAGTTAATATACTGGGCACGACGTCACATGATATGGAATATCCCTTTGGCCAATTCAGATCAGCTCTCTTGGTTGTATCCCCTCCCCTCCCGGCTTCTTGTGCACCTGGCAGAGCATGGGAAGCTGGAAAAGTCCTTGGCTAGTGTAAGCACTACCCAGCAACAACTAAAACATCAGTGTATCATCAACATTATTTTCATGCTAAGTCCAAAACGCAGCACTGTACCGGCTACAGTGAAGAAAATTAACTATCCCAGCTAAAACCATGACAGTTGCTTACCTAGGAACTGAATACATGATTTGTGTGCCTATATATGTATTTAGTGAAAAGATCATTGTAATGAAAACATGACCAGAAAGAGTAGGAGAGGTGCTGACTTAATAAATCTGTAGAGTGTCAGTGTGATTACTTGTCTTCAGAAAAAAAAGCTTTCATTTGACTTCAGTAAAAGATATTCAATAAAATTTTGGTCTGATACTGAAGTGCAAATTTGCAGTAATTTCACTGAAGGCTTAACTTAATCCTACGCCGAATCGGCACTAAAAATTAAATTAGATTTTGTCAGTCCAGATTTATTTTAACCTATGATTTAGGTGAAGACCTTGCTCTGAAAGGAGGTACTGTATGTTAAGCTAAGCTCTTTGAGATGGATATTGAGCGTACTGGTAATCTTAGGCACTCGAAAGAGAAATTGCAACAGTGAATGATTTGGCATGCTTATTTTATGCAGAAGTTGAAATGCAGTTCCTGAGCAGTGAAGTATTACTGTTAAAATTTTCAGGTTTTCTTATCGGAAAAAGAGGTTTGAAAAACAGTTACTAATTATGTTTAGAAAGCATTTGTCATAAGTTTGCTTAAGACATAAACCAACCATGTTACACATCATGTTGTGGAAAGGAGGGGGTGAAAAAAAGATCTTTAAGTGAATTTTTTTTGGTGCAAGCTTTTTCACGATTTTGCCTTGAATTCTAAGTATTTTATACTAATACTATCAGGTGATGAATTATTGAAGGCTTAGAAGTAGCTGTAGGGGGTAGACAGTAGAGATTGGCAAAGGATTTTTTTTTTCTTTAAAGTGTAAATGTATGAGGAAGTAGGAAGACAACATTAGACGAATGTGGAAAGGGAAGTGGCCAAATCTGGACTAACTTGTATTAAGGTGGATGCAGTTTAATACGCAAAGGCCATGGCAAGTTCATTCTCGTGGGCTGCTTCTTTTAACAGTGAAAAGAAAAACACTAGTGCCTTTTCACAGTTCTAATAGTGATTAATGCACCTTTAGAAAAGAAAATTGAGGATAGAGGCATAACATAAACAGTTCACTTCACAAAGATTGCATCATTACATACATCTGACTCAAGGCTAAGTGGACAACAAAGTTAAGCCACCTCACTATTAATTCCCCTTTCTTTCTTGTTCATACATGTTTGCACTGTACCATTATTTGTCTTCAAATTAATTTTCTGTCTCATTTCCCATCAGGTGGAAGATATCTACAGAAACAGCAGCATGGTATGTAAAATTATTTTAATGTTGGTGTTTTCTATCGAAATAGTTTTTTTCTCATTTAAATACTTTTGAACCAATTTATATGCCAGCATAGGTTAAAGATGATACTTTAGATTGGAAAGTTTGATTCTGCTTGTTTGTACTAAAAATATAAGATATTAAAAAGGATGTCTGCCTATAACCTGTAATCTTTGAACTTCTGAATTGCACAATAAATGCAGATGGTCACAACAACCCAATGCGATGCACTGTATTCCCATTTTTGTTCAAGTAACTGCTTGCGTTTGCAATTGTAATTCTCTTCTCTCATCTTGCTCTACATTTTCCAATTGCTGGTGCTGAAAAGAATGACCCTCAGACCATTATTAATCACAAAACATTTACCAACAGTACCATCTTTGTACCTTGATCAAATTCTAGCCCTGGTAATTTCATTCTCCTTGCCTCAGGTATCCATATCATTTCCTGGATTGATATTTTTCGTGTCTCTTCTCATCGCCTATTGAACAGTCACGGTATTCCACCCTAGCTGAAGAATGTATTTCAGTGGGGATGAAGTGTTCCTGATGTTTCTCACAGTAATCTGAAAGGTTATAAGTACCTTTAGGAATTTTTATAATTGATGTTCTGTAAATGCCGAAGAAATTATTATTCAAAGTTTAGCCTTCTTCCAAAGAGGCGGCGGGGGGCGGGGGAGGAATTCAGTCGTATAACTGGTACATCTTAAATACAGAAATTGCTTACCAATTTATATTGTACAAAACATTCCCATGTTATTGAAGTTATGTCTTCAGTATTTCTGCATACTTGTATGGAAGAAAAAATAACCCCCTTTTTCATATCTTTATGTCACATCGGAGAGAAATTCTCTGTTCTTTTTTCTTTTTGTTTTCTTTGTGCGGACAAGTGTGTTAAATTATACCTGATCTTCAGCAGCCTTGTCATAGGAACTGTTCCTATGAATATGTTTTCATCAAATTATGAAATGTTTGTGTTTTAAACTGAGAGCCACAACAAAACAAAAAACCAACAACAACCAAACAACACACACAAAAACCCCAAACCAGCCAACCAAACAAATGCTT
This sequence comes from Sula dactylatra, assembly GCA_013389905.1. Lineage (NCBI taxonomy): Eukaryota > Metazoa > Chordata > Aves > Suliformes > Sulidae > Sula > Sula dactylatra. The sequence goes on from WEKW01004042.1 coordinate 39,847, forward strand.
TCATGACTTCCTTTCTACGGCTGTGTGACTAGAACCTGCATGCTGTTGATATCGAGGGATAACCTCCTGCGTTTATGCAATACCAGTTCTGTATCTGTTTTTTCCAGGAATGAGTAAATTCTGAAAATGTTAAACTGAGTATTTTTGGGGTTGGCCTTTGTAACAGTCTGATGACAAAATTGACCCTTGAAACCTGACCCTGAAAAAACCCCCTTCCAGGCCAAGGATATTTTCTCCAGGATAGGACATATCTGCAAAGTAGAGCTTTTGGATTTCTCAGAGAACACTATGATAAAATGTATTAAAGGTGTGAGAGGTGTCAAATTCAGAACTGGTTGGAGAACCTTCAGAGACTTCACTTGAACTTTATGAGTCCTTGCTGTCCACAAGTACGTGGGAGAAGCTTGGATTAATTGTTTGCCCTAACCACATGAAATTTGTGTGTTTAATATGTGGTTTATCTGGTAATGGTGGTTCATGCAATTTTCTCAGACAAAACTAGAGGATATAGCTTATTTTTGTTGCAATAGGAATAAAAATGAAATCTCATTACTTTAAATTAAAAAGAGTGTATAAGCATCCACATCAAGAGTTTTTTCTTTTTCAGTCCCAACTCCTTGCTCCATGTAAGGAGCAGCAAATGGGAACTCTTACATTCCAGCCTCTCTTTATTATTTTTTACAATGGGAAGTTGTCATGTGCTTGAGAAAGCAAGGCAATCTCCTCAGAAAATGAGGATCAGGGCTCCTGGCTGGACAGCTTACATATTCACTTTGGTTGAAGTAGTTCATTGTTACAGACAAATGTGAGAAAATATTTGTTGTTCCTTTATTGTGGTTACTGTTCCACATATTATTAGAGAGCAGTTCTTTATTCTTTCCTACTAGGGTCTAATTTCCTTTCCACTCTTCTCCCTGTCAAACACAAGCCTATGCAAGTCACTCTTTGATCGATTTGCAAGATCCAGCAGAGGAAAAATTCAATCCTTTGGTGTTTTTTCTTTTTTTTTTTTTTTTTTTNAACCCTGATCTAGAAATGACAAGTTAGTTTGCCTCTGTCCTTATTGCAAAATTGAGAGTAAGGTTCCATTGGCCTTGCTAGTCACCATTTTGATCATTCGAGGCCAGTTACTGTTTTCTCCAGATTCGTACTAGATATCCTGGACTGTGACTGTCAGGTGTGGAAGGGTTTCTCTGTTTCACTTGGTGAGATAGCTGAAAAAAATTTTAAATTACTTTTTTGAGTAGTCTTTCTCTTTGAATTTCCCCCTTCAGTTAATTGAATTAACTACTGCCTTGAACAAACAGTGTGTACAGAGGAGTTGGAGGGACATATGGGATTAAGTTTTGCCAGATAGTAGCTTTGATACAAAGTATTTCCCTCAATTTAAAAGAAAATAAGCATGTAAGGGCTGTTCATCAGGTGAAAATGAGAGTTATGTTCAGCACCTCAGCTGTTTTCAGGTCTAGATCTACAGATAGGGACACACACTTACTCAATGAACTGAATGCAAAACCAGGAGCTTGTGTTTTTCAGCTTTGACACTGACTAAAGGCAGTATGGCTTTGCTTGACTTTGGTTTCTTATTTGACCTTTCTCTCCTGCTCTACCTCACCTCTGTTATCTTCAGTGACAATTCTAGGCTTTTCAAAATCTCAAATTCACAGTGTAATGGTGGAGGTGTCACAACTGGATTTATGTGCAAACAAAGGTCACTTGTGAGCAACTTCTTAACAAAGAAGGCAGGCAGGACATGGGTAACTCCTCCCTCCTGTCTACGTACAAAATGGCGATTCTTTGTTGTGTCCCCAACAGGCAGTTGTGCACCAGCAATAAACTGCTGTTATTTCTGGTATCTATGATGGAGTTTGTGGATGTCAAATACCATACTCCTGAACAGCAGTGCAGTCCATATAGGTGCCATTCAAAGATGCCAAAAGTATGTGGCACGCACTGAAATCTGTACAAAGCTGTGACTTAGTGATGTCTGAGGAGACTAGCTGCTTTTCATAGAACTGCAGTTGCCTGCACGCTGACCTAAAATGAACAGCAGTTTTCAGAATGCTTTCTATAAACTTAACTTTGGCAGCTGGAACCTGTTTCTGGCTCTGTCTCTGTGTCAGGATTATTATTATAGTTGGATGACAGGAATGTTGCTTCTCAGGAAGACAAACAAATCTGCTGTGCTACATTGGTAAATGAGCATGGTTAAAAGAAAACTGGGACTGGATTCTTCCTTGAAACTTCACTTTCCTTTTTAGCTTGCAAAAACAGAAATGCAATGAACAGAGTATTACTAAGCCCCTTGGCAGAAATGCAGATGCCTTGACACTGGAATACACATCAATCCAGAGAGAGAGAGAGCGTCCTTTGTTGCCAAGTTGCTAATTATTCACAGAAAAGATTAAAGCTGAGCATGGCTTTCCCAAATGATTTCATATTATACTCTGAATTAAAAATACATTAAATAGAAATGCTGATGCAGTAGAAAGGATCTTTGTCAGTACAAGGCTACAAGATTGCCATGCTATTTAGATTAATAGAATCTGGGAGAACAGGTAGAAAGTTTGCAAGAAAATATACTGCAGCAAAGCAAATGTTCTCATGATGTCCGTCACCTGTGCTCTGTTGTAGAATGAATGGCTTATTGCCGACCAGCTCCCCTTTCTTGGAAGGTGTAGCAGACTTTGATCTCTGATACTTGGGAGTAATTTGTATGTGCAGCTAGGGTTTCTCTGCAGTTCTCTCCACATAGCTGAGGTCAGTTTGACTCAGAACCAGTTAATGTAATTTGGATTTCTCAGCCTGTAGTGCCAGAAACCATTCATTATGATAAAACCTGACATTATGAGCAAAAGTTTTGGTTGAATATAATTTCAGGAAGACATTAGTGCCTTTTGGACCTTGTTAAAAATTATGCAGGTTGTCTAGAAGATGTTGCTGTAAGTGTCCTAATAGTATGGCTTTTTTTCTGAATTTTACATATTACAGTTTTATTCTTTTATATATTAAAGGCTGATGTATCTTGAAGACAGCATGTTTTTTCTGTAAGAAGGCAGTAGTAGCGTGGTATTATTATAACATATTATAGTATTATTGTAATGTGTGGAATGTCCTAATCTACACTGCACTGGTGTGGCCTCACCTTGAGTATTGTGTGCAGTTTTGGGTGCCTCAATATAGGGACATAAAACTATGAGAGTGTGTCCAGAGGAGGGCAATCAAGATGGTGAAGGGTCCTGAGGGTAAGACTTAGGAGGAGTGGCTGAGTCACTTGGCTTGTTCAGCTTGGAGAAGAGAAGGCTGAGGGCAGACCTCATCGCAGTCTACAACTGCCTCAAGGGGGGCAGTGGAGGGGGAGGTGCTGATCTCCTCTCTCTGGTGACCAGCAACAGGACATGAGGAAATGGAATGAAGCTGTGTCAGGGAAAGTTCAGTTTTGGACATTAGGAAAAGACTCTTCACTGAGAGGGTGGTCGGTCACTAGACCAGGCTCCCCAGGGAAGTGGTCACGGCACTAAGCCTGTCAGAGTTCAAGAAGCATCTGTACAACACTCTTAGTCATATGGTTTATTTTCAGGTAGTCCTGTGAGGAGCAGGGAGTTGGACATGATGATCCTCATGGGTCTCGTCCAACTTGAGAGGCTCTGTGGTTCTACAGAAAGACAATTTAAGGAAGTGGTATAACAAAGAACAGTGATACCAATCTAAACTGCAAACCAGTTAAGTTATACAGCTGTCAATGCAAGCAGAGGTTCTCATTAGATAACTACCTCACTCTTTTATATCCAGCTTCAGCAAGGTCCTGTGGCCCGGGCTGTCCTCTCTGCAAGAGGTCATTGCCCCTGCTTAGACAGCTTTTCTCCATCATTTCCTTAAACAGCTTGTGAAATCAATGTTTTTTTTTTGAGCAAGCTACCCAAAGGGGTCTGCTTTATTCACTGGGTGACTTTAAAGATGTCTGTTAGCAGAAGCAATGCAATGACTAGATATTCTGGCAGCCTCTCAAAGATATGACTGAAGGGTGTACGTTTTTTAAGTGGTTTTCCCATCCACCTGCAGGTTAGCAATCTCCATTCATATGCTTTTGATGTCATCATTCCACAGAAATTTTGGGCTTCTTATTGTGCATTTTGCTGTGATATTTATAATTATTTTAGAATCATTCTTTGAAAACATGCTTAGTGTTCAACATCTCTCAAAGTTTAAGCACTTTTTAAAATCTTTACCTGTTAGTTCAGATTTCTCTGTTTAGACATGTGCACACACACACACACTTTTCTGTGAAGGATAGAGTAACTGTTATCAGCTCTTATTAATGCATTCCCTTTGCTTTGTGTTGGGGCTTACCTATGATGCTCATCTAGCACATCCTTTTCCCAATTAAAAGGGCAGGATGGCATACTCACTTGTCTCATTTCACTATCTCTGGAAATTGATTGCAGTATGAGGGGAACACATGATGCCATCTGATATCTTCTGTACTGATTTGAATGTCAGTCCCTGTGGGCCTGCAGCTAGTCTCACTGTGCCTGAGTAATTAGGAGAAAACCCTGCCAGCTTAGCCTGCTTTTTCAAAACAATCATGTTCTGGTTCTTTTTGCAAAGGGTGTGAAAAACAGAGATCCACCAATATAATTTCTTAAAATCTCTAGTGGGCAAATTCCTGCCTTACTTCCACACTGTAGGACCAACACATGTCCTTATCTCTTCATATTTTGATCCTGATATTCAGTAACAGGACGATCACTGGTACACCACGTTACAAATCTACCAAATAGAACTTAACATGAAACATAGTCTGGGCACCCAGGCATTGATTCACTATTTCTAAATGTTCTGTTTTTTCGGTCTCTCCTCAGCCCTTCCCTTGCCTTTAAAAACTGAAAAAACCCTATGACTTGGAGAATGGCCTCAAGGCGGTGTTGTGTACATTAACATAAATTATTCACTAAATATTTTAATTACTGGAATTCTGAGTGATTGGTGGGATATGTGGGGTCTATCTAAAATCCCTCCAAAAAGACCTTGATACCTACATAGGTAGTTTTAATACATGATGATTTACATGATCATCAGTATTGTTAAATCATGTAATAACAGCGGGGGTTTGTACTAAGTATTTGGCCTCCTAGAACAAGACAAATCATAGGCCACTCTTCATTCAAACCTCTAATGTGATACAAGTAACACTTTATGGATGGGATATTGTCATGGTTTTAGCTGGGATAGTTGAATTTCTTCACTGTAGCTAGTACAGTGCTGTGTTTTGGACTTAGTATGAAAATGATGTGATAACACACTGATGTTTTAGTTGTTGCTGGGTAGTGCTTACACTAGCCAAGGACTTTTGCAGCTTCCCATGCTCTGCCAGGTGCACAAGAAGCCGGGAGGGGAGGGGGCACATCCAAGAGAGATGATCCAAATTGGCTAAAGGGATATTCTGTATCATGTGACGTCATGCCCAGTATATTAACTGGGGGGAGCTGGGGAGAAGCGGCGATCGCGGCTCGGGGTCTGGCAGCATCGGTCAGCGGGTGGTGAGCAGTTGCAGCACTTCTTTGTTTTTTTTTTTTTTTTTTTTCCTTCTTCCAAGGTTTCATCTCTCTCGCTCATTATTTTCCTTTTCATTATATTATTATTATTATTGTTTTATTTTAATTATTAAACTGTCCTTATCTCAACCCACAAGTTTTCTTACTTTGGTCCATCCGATTCTCTCCCCCATCCCACAGGGGTGGGGGGAGTGAGCGAGCGGCCGTGTGGTGCTTAGCTGCTGACTGGGGCTAAACCACAACAGATAGTATTTCCTTAGTCTCTCTTCTGGGTCTTATTAAGAGGCAGGTATGAAATTCTTTGATGGAAATACTTTTACGGAATATTTATTCCCTGGAAACTTGAGCTGAGCAGGAAGATCAATAAATTTCAAGAAAAATGGTGGTGATCAAGAGTCCTTGGATGGGAAGAGGAAGAGGCAGCTGGCTACCTGTGAGGAAGGGTGATCTCTTGGGTTTTTCCACCCTGTATTCTGCAGTCTGAGATATAGGGATGGTCATAGGAAGACAGAGGCCAAGCAAGCTAATGCTGAGGGAAAATGAAAGCAGTTCTCGAGGAGAGGCGAGTGAGATCTTCTCTTGGGACCACAAAGTTCATAAATCTCTGTCATGCACCCTTTGTGAATAAGGCAACACAGGCCTTCCACAGATTTGACGTTTGTGGAAATGCTTTACCAGCTGTGACTAACTGCTGTGGCCCTTGATCCCTGCCCATTATTTCTCACCATTGCTCTTGAGAAAAGAGCAAAGGTCCTTAGTCTTCTAAAAGACAACTAGAAACATGGTGGGTTGGCAGTGGGGAGGATTTTTGATTCCTTCCTGGCATAAGGAGAAAAGTAGAAGAAATTAATATGATGCTTATGTGTTACTATGTAAGATAGATTTACAGAAAATATTTGGGTACTATGTAGTGTGAAAGGAGTACTGACTGAAGGTGGTGCTTTTGTCAAAGTATTAACTGTTATGTAGTCTGTGTCTCATCCTGTGCTTCTATCATTTCTGGATATTTATAGAGACTTTTTCTGATGAACACCAGGAAATAAAATAATAGTTTAAGTTGCTGTAATGGTTAAACATTAACCGCAGATTTCAATGGTTGACTAGAGCTTGTTATCTCTAGTTTATAGGATAAAGCATGAGTGTATGATAGCTGCTAACTAGAGGCTGTGCTGGAAGACTATAGCTGATGTACACACAAAATTCTGGGCTTTTTTTTCCTGTTAGATATTCACAAACAACCTGGAGAATGTATTTCCTTTGAACTTAGAATCATCTATTCCTGATGAGTGCAAGGAAAACCTGGTCCCAGGTAATACTTGGGATAAGTAGAGGTATTTCAATCCAACCTATTTGCAAACTCTTGCATACTTTGCCCTCTTTACTAGAAATTATAGTACTAATGTTTTCTTCCTCCTCATAAGATAACTTGCTTGCCATTGAAAACTCCTAGCATCTAGAAGATGAACTTGTTAAAGGCATAGGGATTGCGATTCAGAGATCTTTCATTATTTTTCCTCTTAAAAAAGCCCCAAAGAATGTTTCTTGCCTCTTGTAACTTTCTCAGTCCCTCTGAGCATCATGTCACCTCTCTCTCTCTCTCTCAGAAAAGGCAATATTTCTCTACTTTGAGAGATCAAACAAAGCATCATGACTTTTCCAGTTTCAGGGCTCAGTGCTGTCACTAATTTGGTCCATCTGCTGTGACGTCTGTGGGATGGGTTTCCTGCCCCCACTGCTTCATTTCATTATTTGTGCATCTCTGACTCTGATCAGGCTTGTCTCCTAATAATTTGTTCTGTGATCTCTGTTTGCAATTGCTGGTAGCAATCACTCAATGCTTCTCTTTTCACCTTATTTCTGCCTGGTGCATTTGATTATTGCTCATGTTTTCTGCTTCAGGCTGTAGATGATGGCTGGGGAAGGAGAGGAATAAGTTAGTTTTCCTTTAGCCAGAAATAAACACCAACAATGGCTGATAATAATACAGAGCTCACTTGAGGTAACTTCTTGCAACCTGCTTTCATGTTGGTGATTTCTCTTGATATTGTCACTGCTCAGTTCATGGTTTTCTGGTTTAAGAAAGGCTGCTATTCAGCTGGCAAGACTCCTTTTCCTGTTGGTTTCAAAGATAGATCTTCCCTGCATTTATTTCTAGATCAACTATGGGTTTTAAGAGGTGATCATGAAAAGGGCTCAGCATCACCATTTATTTCAGCTGAAGCTTTGTGTGTTCAGCAAACCTTGTCTCTTTCATGTTCTTGTTAGTGTTTATTTCTGCATTTGAAAATGAGCAATCTACCAGAATAAATGCAATGTAGGATGGGATTCACTGAGTCTTCACTGAGCTCTTCACCACTTTCTCACTAGCCACTAGCAGGCAGGTTAGTGTACCCAGGAAAAATTGCCCCAGTTTAAGTTCACCAAATTAAACCAGTGCAAATTCCTGCCTAAACCTAGATTTGCAGCTCTTTATCCCTCTTTAAAGTGGCTTAATCCAAACTGGTTAAAATGTTATGCTGCAACACACTTGAATTTGCATTGTTTTGTTAAAATCATATTGACCATGTTACACTTGGATCACTGGTCTGTGATACTTGATTGACTGCTGCCCAAACCTGGCAGGATGTTTTCAGTGTTTCAGGTAAGCTACTGAAATCTCTAATGGTTGTTTGGAAGCTTAAAAAACATAGTGAAAAAGGAACTAGAAAATAGACCCAGTTAAATATCACTTTGTCCCATTCTTCTTGAGTTCAGAAAAAGATGTGTAATGTGCTTGGTGAATTGTTGCTATGTGATAGTGACTATAAATTCCTTTCAGCATAGTAAGTTTTGCACATATTGAAATTTAAAAAAAACCCAAACTTGGTTTGCTGAAGGCACTTACATAGCATGTAGACATTCCACTTTTTCTGAAGGTACATTCTATGTACAGTGCGTGGTCCCTTATGAAGATACTTCCATTAATTTGTCAAGCTTCTGGATTTTTAATGAGGTAGCTAGGTATGTTCTTGTGGATTGATTGACCATTATTCATGCAGAGGAGAATTACAGAAAATACAATGCTCCAGAAAATCACTGTACCATTATAAGTCTAGAAGCACCAGCTGTTGGTTTCGTTTTGCTTCAGACTGAGTTTGAAATTGCTCGATGCATTACCAGTGTACTTGCTTGCCTTCATATGGTTGGATCCTGTTAAATGTATTAGTTTAGTTCTGAAAATCTGACATTTGTGGTGCTTGGTTTGTAGAGGATATTGGTATCCCTGTAATGTTTGTTTTTCCTGAGCCCCAGTATATGCTCTGAGCATGACTTATTATAGCTCTTTGTCTTAAGGATTAGAATTGCCCTTGTCAAGTGCTTTTCCTCCAGCTTGCTTAGTCCCTGAAGCAGAAAAGTGTTCAGCATTTAACTATTCCTTATGTATGATGTGTGTAGAATTGACCATTTTCATTCTTACATGCCTCCTACTAAGTTGCTCACTGGTCATCTCTTTGACAACTTTTTCTACAGTGTCTTACTAAGAAAAGTGTAATGGTAAAAAGATTTTTCCAAACATATGTCTGCTTGAAGAAAACAGAGCAGATATGAAGCAAATCTTTGATGCTTTTTCCTCTGTCTCAATAATATTATGTGGAATTCGTATTCACTGTGGGTGCACTGGGATATAGATTTTTGTCTGTAAAGTCAGGCATGCTGATAGGTTTTGTAGCAATCATTTCAGTGCCAGTCCAAGGTAAAAGTAGTAACGAAAAACAATTTTCCTTCCAAAAACCAGTGTGGACCCAGTCAATTTTATGATAATCTTGTCTGCCATGTATGAGAGTCCTGGTGGACGTGTTCTTAGCTTCTGCTTTATTACCAAAATAAGAACAGGGAAAGTAAAACTACAAAAAATTAAAAGGCAAGAGCATATCACAATTGCCTAGAGCTATAAGAATATAATAAGAGCTGGGGCATGAACATGTAGAAGAATTCACTGAAAATGTAGTAATTTTTATCATGTCTAGTGAATCTCTCCGTGCCACAACACATAGCCCTTAACTTTTACTCTACTTGTGAACTGTAGATTAATGTTGTGAGACAAAGTACTGAGACGGAAAAAAACAAATGGCCAGAGTTTGTGTGGAGATTACAACCTGTTTCATGCTTATTTTTCTTCAGTCTCAGGCTGTTGTCCGAGTGGAGTCGTTCTAGTTCCCGAGGCCTGTAGGTGGCAATCTTGTGCTGTATTGGAGGAGCAATTCCTAACCCTTCCAAACGACAGGTAGGAATGTGTGGTTAGGGGGGAGGGAAAGGGGATGGCAGCAGACGAAGCAAGAATTTTTTTTTTTTTTTTTCACTTCTGTTCCTCAGTTTTTAAGGCTTGCTTCCCTCAATATTTCCTCACAACTTCTTAATCCCCAGGATTTAGTGCAGCAATTAGCTTGTGAGGAAGCGAGGCGGTAGCTGTGCAGCAGTTAGAGCAACACTTCTTAGCGAGCCCAAGAAAGCAAAGCTGCAGCAGTGATGCTCTGTTCCTGCCTGAGCACCCAAACCCTCCCTCCAACAGCTTTTCAGGGCTTGAGTGGGATCACTAAAGGAGTCTTAACTTTTTTTTCCATTGCGGAGCGTGGCCTCGATGTTCAAGAAGTTTGGAAACCAGTTTGGCACAATACAAACAACTTCCTTTAAACAGCTTTGCTAAACACAAAAGTGGATCTATAGGAGGATGGTTGAGGAGGAAGTGGGCCATCCCAGTTCTTGGGTTTTATAATTTTTCATCTTCTGACCTTTATCAACAGGACCTAAAATAGCAAAGGTCTGGAATCTAGAGTACACGTAATAATATTCTGGAGGAAGCTGAGAAAATAAAAACTTTCAGTGATGAGTTTTTAAAAGAAGCAAGACTGAACTGACACTTTAACACTATATGTACAAGTTATTTCCTGCCTATATTTTATAATAAAATAGACTTTGCTGGCTTTTCTGAACTACTGAACTTATAGAAGTAATTTCCTTTTTTTGATATTAAGGGGTTAGACTAGTATTAAAATCTTAGCAACTATGGTTGCATCTAAAGACTTCATTGACTCTAAAACTTGATATCTGTGGATAATTTTTCTCTCCAAATTACTTTGGGGGGAAGCCCTCAAGACCCCTAAAATCTGTCTTTTAAATTCATGCTCTGCAAGATGCATGTTTGCTTCATGCTGCATATTTCAGCAGAACACCCAAATACACCAGGGAAGGTGGCGAGAGAAAACCCATGACTGGAAACTGCAGAACAGTAACTCCATTCAATTCAGTACAGGGAATGCAGTTTTTGTGGCTGCAGGGAAGTGAATGAGTTCAGAGCTCAGATTAAGGAAAGTAATTCTGTCTTGATGTAAATCATAAAATAAAATATGATCAGTCCTGCTCTCGTATCAGTATTTCACTTAAAGAATTTCAAAACCTGAACGGCGTAAGCACGTGATGGACTTGATTTTGAGATAAAATGTGGATGTCATTCTGGAATGAAATCATCATCTAATAATCTGATGAGTTGTGCCATTGATCTTCAGTTGAACTAGGCAAAGCAAAGGGAATCTGCCAATATGGTCCTGCAGTAGTTTAAGCCAATTTTAATTTTGTGTGGTTGCGGGTCCCCTTTCCCTGCCAAGTGTTCTTTTTTGGCTTTGATGTGCATATGACTCCAGGGTGAGCTGACTTAACTGATCTAGACCAGGACTTCTAGTTTTCTCACTAGTGGTTGATTTTCAGCTGATGAACTCCTTGAGCTGCTTGTTGCCCAGTCACACAAATGTCAATTCTATTGAGAGAGGAAGAGGGGAGCAGTTTTGTTAAATTGACTGTTATGGAAATGCACCTTACTCTTTCCTCTCATGCATTAGAGCAACACAAGTGATAACCTGTGGTCACTTTCTTTTAACCTTATAGATAATCCTTGAACAACAGTATGAAAAGAATTGATGTAATAACAAAGATCTGCAGTGTACTGAGCTCTGAGTCAGAGAGGCTGGCTCACTAGGAAGGAGGAAGGAAAGCTGCATGATGCAGTATTATTATTGTTTAGAATTTCCCTCAGGCTGACATTAATTCCTGTGGTTTTTTTTTCCTTGACTAGCCACAGATTCAGATCTAACCCTAATCTAGCCTTTAGTGAAAGTTAGATGGCAGCTCTCCACATGAAGAGAAATCGGACCCAGTTTCAAAGCTCCATAGGAGATGAAGGCAGGAGGGTTTTCTTGCCCTAAGGCAGACAGAAGTGCTGCTGACTAAAAGCTTTTTTGGAAGCCATGCAATGAATTATCCCAATGCACAGCTCAATTGAAGGGAAAAAGATCTAACAAGTCCAACTAGGTAATTTTTCATTAAAGTGTTAGTGAAGCTTGACATTCTTAATCTCGTTGTCACTTCCGCAACAGAACTTCTACTTCTGGCATAAACTACGTTCTAGAGGAACAGGCAAATCCAAATAAACTGCTTAAGAAGCTTTGCTTTTCTAGGAGACCAAATCTGCAGTCATGTCTGTATGAATTTGGTTTTCCCCTCATAGGAAATGAGCAAAAGAAAATATTGAGACATGAAGTCAGGCTTCACCTTGTGTGCTACAGCAATCAATTTGTGCTATGCTAAGCAACTTAAAGCTGAAACAGTTCTTAACCGAATTTTTCTTAATAGCTGTTCTTTACTAAATAGTGGATTTTTTTTTTGCTTATGGAATGCTTCTGTGTCTTTTTAAAAGATATTCTACATAAGAATGCTTTCACCAGAAGCTGTAGATGACTTCTTTCTTCTTTACCTTGTTCTGTCAGTTCCTTGGCTCTGAATGATGAAAACAGAATTCTGCCTTGTAACATAAGCATAGGAAAATGTACTTTTTTTTTTTTTAGTGTGTGGACTAGTACTACCCCTATCATTCTGGGGCTGGAATGTCTTGCAAAACGTAAGTGTGACAGTCTTCACACAGATCTCTGAGGGGGAAATACTGTCATATTTTAGACTGGGGAAGCTACAGAGCCCCTCCATGTTTGTAGTCCAAATGCATCCATGCCCAGTATTGAAACAGTATTTTATATTTCTTCTGCAGTCATGCAAGGAACTACAGTATATTCAAATTAAAGGAAAATTATGGTCCAGANCAAACTTGTTAACTCTTATAGTTAACTATGGTGTTGTTGGTCCAGGAAATAGGGTCTTGAACTTACTACATAAAGGAAAGAGTTAATTTGAGTTCTGCATACTGGTTGACTGGTTGATTGCTCAGACCATGGAGTCATTTAAAAACGGTTGGGGATTGCTGCCAGCTGTAGTCACTGTATTTCAGTGACAGTGAATTACGTAGTGTCACAGAGGGGCGTCCAAGGGGTAATTGCTGCCTTTTTTCCTCAGTCTCTTTATGTGGTTGAGCTTCTGA
>WEKW01004042.1:54279-66993 GCA_013389905.1 Sula dactylatra
CAGATGATACTTCTACAGCTGAACTTCTGGAAGAATTTGCCTTTGCTTTTTCGATAGTTTCTAAATGCTTTAACTATTACTACTTACAGGCTGTCTAGTTGCATCTTCTATTTAGCCTGAATCTAAGCTGCATAGCACTAGCTGCATTTTATGAGATGTGTGGCTGATCTTTGGATTGGTCACTTCTGATGGAAGTGATTAACACTTGCAAGCAAAACAATTTAGTAAGACTATTTGGTTTTGCCTCGTAGACCCATTTGATGTATCCCCATTGTGTTCTCACTTCTGTCTTTCTGTCTTGTGATGTTGACTGTTTGGGAGTTAATACCCACTGATCAGCTTTTCAACATCCTTTGCCATCTGAGTTTCTTCTATATTGCTCTTTACAAACAGCTCCTGCAGAATTCTGTAAATCATATTACCCTATTTCTTCTGTATTGCTATGTGTTCATACAGCATCGCATAAAATGGGTTGCAGTTATGTTGCCAGTTAGACAACCGTGCAAATATTAGAAACAACTAAGAAACTTTGTGGGAGGCTTTTTTGCAGCAGTTTATTGTAATTTTGCATGGCGAAGAAAACCTTGGGTACTATAGTCTTCCTTCTGTGTTTCAGCTCCTATGTCTTCACCCTTCTTTTAGAGAGCTCTATGAAACTGTTTATAATGTCTGTACCTTCTTATTCTGTTTCTCTGCTTCCCCCATTTAGATTTTGGCCAGATCTATTAATACTGTTTTAAGTGAAGTGTAACCATCTGAATGGAGCCTTAACTACAAGCTTTAAAACACTTAGGGCAAGAAAATGATCAAGTGTGAACTGAAGTTCAGATCATGACTTGGTGACTAAAAGGAGGAAAAAATAGGAGACTGAACGAAAGAAGGTTAGGCTTGCAGCAAGGCTATTTATAGGACTTAAAGAACTTCTACCTCATGCGCTCTCTGTGACTGTGGGCAAGTTTCTGGGCTCAAGTTATAAGTTCACTCCAAAGTATATGCTGAAGTTAACAAACTGCATTTCTTTTCCATTTTTATATAACTTTGGATGCTTTTTATCTTTCTCTGTGGCATGGGAGGGAGGCCATTTTGAGAGCTCGCCTAAAGAAGTTTTGCTATCTCAATGTCCTTGACCCTGGCAATGCCCTTCCTTTACCGCTCAGCTGTGGGGTGTTGTAGTTGTTCCTTTTGTCAGATGCCTCATGTTTATTGTAAGGTGCTGGAAGCCACACTGAGGCTTTTTATAAATAGAAATGTATGTGGGGTAGATGATCTGGGGATTCCTTGTAGGTAAATCTCATTCCTGTTTTGTTATAGAATTTGTCAAAAATAGCATCTTTAACAGCATGTTATTAGAAGTTTCAAATTGTTACTGTTTGTCAGTTGAGAGAAAGAAAGCAACATACCCCACCTCTTATTTCCAAAGGACTAGAGTATTATCTCCCTTGCGTGGTCTTTCTTAAACATACCTATTGCATACAGCCAACAAAAAGAAGTCCTGAAACATCTGACCCAAAGAGGGGTATTTTGCGGGAAATAAAGTGTGAAATCTTGCACCTTTTGGGAAACATTGACAAAAGACAGGGAGAGTGAAAAGCATTGCTTATTGCTGAAAATTATCAACATCTTTTTCGTGTCCAGAACAATGTAGGTGAAGAAGATTAGACTCTTTTTAATTAACTTTAGGTCCATTAATTTTGTAACAAGTTTGTGGAAAGCTAAAGATTTATCTTCTAGGTTTTTTCCCCTAATCAGGCTTTTCTTCCTCTTGATAATGTATAGGAAATAGTGTTTGGTGTTTTCCTTAATAGTGTTTCTTCACAAGTTATCAGGTCTTTGTAAATTGTCAAAATGATTTGACAATAGGTAGCAACTAAAGGCCCAGCTGTCCTCTGACCAAGTCACAAACGCACAGTGCTGTTCGACATGATAGAGCAAATAGCTGATCTCTTCCCTGGAGGTCACTAGTAGAAGAAAACAGATGCTGCAGATTCTGGTTAAAGAGCTCTGGCATAGCTATACAGACAGAGCAATTCAGAAAATTTATTATAAGAAAAAGAAAGTCTAATATAAAGTTGTGAAGCAAAACATGGTTCTGAGTGATTTGATGTTTTCAGTAGGGAGCATCTATTTAAAATCACTAGGGCTGCATCGGTTTTGGGCCTAACTGAAGACTTGAATATATGCAATTTTCCAATTGTCTAAAAGTCAGCAATGAAAAGTTACTTGCTCACTATTGGCACAAAGGGAATCAACTTTGCGTTTGTTTGTACTTATTTCTGTGGCAGCTGAGAGAGTATAATATTTTGTGTGTGGAATGACCTACTGGAGCTACACTTGTGCCTGGCTTCTTTAACACCCTCTCCTTTTTTTAAATTGGCTATTTTATGAAGTCAGTCTCACCTTTTGAAAGGTTACAGCATGGTATTTGATGAAGGATCTATGTGAATTTGGAGAGAGGATTAAAGGGTGATTGGCCTATAATATACTTTGTAAGTGTTTTCAAGAATATGTTGAATGGGAAGACTACTGAAGGCCAACAAGTGATTTTTTTTTTTTTCCCTATTTATGTATTTGTAGGTGGTAGAGAAATGCTCACTGAGTTTTCAATGACTTTTTCATCCTTGAAGTCTACCGTTTCTGTGTAAGTTCAAATTAACAGTATTATAAACTTAGAATAGGGTTTCCAGTAGTCCAACTTGCTTTAATGTTAATCTTTAAAACCCCAGTGTTTGTTCCCGGAACAGACCTAGGGCACAGTGATCTACCTTTTATTACTAATTCCTGAGGAGCAGGGTGGGGGCTACAGTGAAAGCAAGGTAGAAATATTTTTGTGCTTCAGCATTTGCAGTTAAATACGTAAGCCTGTATTGTTACTACTGCTGCAGTAATGTCATGTTGCATAGCAGCATTAGGTTTGACAAAAACCTATTATATTAGGACACTTCAATATCTAGCACTGATACACAAATGTCAAAAGACCTGTTAGATGGGATTGGTTTGTGTAGGTAAATCCAAGAGATCTGGCATGACCAGCCGGTACCCAAGAACTTCAGTTAGTGGTTGCACTCAAATTTTGCAGGTTTCAAAATGCAGCTGTTAGGGGGGAACCTGCAGCCTGAGCTGGTGGAGCAGGACAGGCTCCTGCCCTGTCTCCTCCTCCTTCATCAGTCCGTCTCCTCAGCATACTCTGTGCTCAAGCTATTTATAGCACAGTCCCACTTCAAGAATCA
The DNA here is from genome assembly GCA_013389905.1 of Sula dactylatra. NCBI lineage: Eukaryota > Metazoa > Chordata > Aves > Suliformes > Sulidae > Sula > Sula dactylatra. Next base: position 57,507 of record WEKW01004042.1, read on the forward strand.
GAGGCACCTGGTGCATATGTTTCCCACGGTGAAGGTCTCACTCCCCCAGGGGAGCAGCACAGAGCAACACAGAGCATGGGAAACAGCAGTTGGAACAGTCGGATGATGTAACATTGTCTGCTTGACTATGTGGACTGAAAGCTAATGAAGAATTAAGTTACTCCTGTCTTGAAAATGTTAGACCAGTTTTTTTTCCTGAAGAAAGATACAAATGGCAGCAGGAACTTGACATGCCCAAGTTAAGGTTTTATTTTTGATCTTAATTAATAGAGGCTAAGTGTGTGTGTNAGAACAGTGTAAACTCTTATCTTGGATCAGCACAGGACCAGTCTGGTCAATCACTGGCAATCTCTAGAGAAGACAGCAAGTGTATTAACTGACATGTGACTCAGTCTTCAATATTTGATAGCAATTTTTCCCAAACCCTCTATTCTTAGAATGTGATGACAGATAAAGCAGTAGCTTAAATTATTTAAAAAAAATTCTTTAAAAATTTATCACTGACAATGTTGTTGATAAGGCGTCAGAGACAACTTGTACTATAAATGATCTGCATAAGAAACTGGTATATATGTTTTTCCTTAGCAAGTGAGCAGAGGAAGTCTCTGAGGAAGTCTTCACCTCTGGCAGCTGACCTCTGGATATGTCCCAGCATAACCTGCGAAGATGAACTGTATTCACTCTATAAATAGGGAGGATGGATGTCTGAAGACATTGTGTCCCCTTATGTTCTTAGCAGGAGGGATGTTGTGGCAGTTTATACCTCAAGTTATCAGTTTCAGGGCTACTAAGCTGACTATGAACTCTGAATAATACAGACATTTAGATTATGTGAAATCCTGTTTTGAGACTGGTCTAAGGAGAAGGTGGTGTTTCTTCACTTCTTATTGCCATGTGATTTTCAAAAGTACTAGTACTACTCCAAGAATAAGTGCATTTCCACCACAAAAAAAAAAAAAGTGGGGTTTTGTTGTGTAAAAAATAAAATTACAATACAGCAAGCATCTTTGTTTAATATTAATCAAAATTTAATCTAATTGTCTTTAAAAAGAAGTAGGTGGGGAAGGCAGGGAATGGAAGATGGCACAGAGAAGGTACCCAGTTTTGAAGTAGCTAAAAATAATAATGGAATCATTACTAGATGGAAAATAAGAACATTTTGAAACATATCAGACTGAGTTTTTGGTTTCACTCTGTATAAGCTTGGAACCCCCAAGGTTTTTGGGGTATGGAAGAGGAGTCATCCTTTTATTGTTTCCACTTCCTTCCATAGTTTAAATAAGATCTCCAACTGTTCCAAGATAAAATGTGTTTTTCTTTCTCTCTGCTCTTCTCTCTGAGTATTTTTTACATCACATAAAAGAAATTCAGTGAAAACATGAGGAAAGACTCTTAGTGTGTGTATGTGCATGTGTTCAGTGATATGGGCTCAGCTGGGATGTGGCAGTTTTGCATTCAGTTGCTGATTCTTCTGGGATGGATGGGCCATAGTGATTTTACTTAAATTCCGGCTCTTCAAATATTTTTTTTTCACTTCCCTCTTGCTTCCCCGATTGAAACATAACTTAGAAGGTATTTGTCTGAGTTTCAACTAACTTTCTATCAGAAAATTCCTGACTGGCTCTGATCAAAACTGGGTTTAGGACTCAAAAATGGCTTACACTTGGCCTTATGCTTGTTCATTTAAAGTAATGTGTTTGTTCTTGATGATAGGAATCATTCACCTCATGCATTGAGGCACGTACATGTTGATTTATGTCCAAGTCTCTTGCACCTTGTAGAACTGCACAGTTTTCTTATTGGTTATGCTGGTCCCCCATTGCCATCATCGGAAGCTGTATGTGTGGACTAGGTATGGATTACAGACCTTTGTAAGAGATCACTTTGTGATGCAAAATGAAATAATATTTTATGAGGGACACTGTAATCATGGGGAATACTTGAGTATGTATGGTGACACTGACATATAAAAAAGAATAGAAAAGAGCTGCACATAGCATTCAGGTTACAGTGTTTTTGTTGCATTTAAAAAAAAAATCAAGAATGTGTGAGCAGCATGGATACAATAACACCATGCAAGTTTACATGTTTTCTGTGATACAGCTGCCATAGTGAAGCTTCTCTGGATAATTTTGTTAGAGAAAATACTTCATTCTGTTTTAATGTAGCTGTAATAAAGGTTAATTAGATGTGAAACCACTGATCGATTAAACAGTGGCAAAATGTGTAAATCAATTCAGTTTTTTAAGTGGGAAATATTCTTTGGTGTTCAAATTCTGGTCATAACCTCACAGATCTCTAAGAATCTCTATTAATATGATGCTTATATTGGACTTTCTATCAATTAATATTTTCTTAAATGTAAACAAAATCCTTCTGTTATGTGTGTGCAGTCACATGTGCTCATCTGAATCGGCCCATAGTAGTCTGTCTGAGGAGCTTCAGAACATGCTGCAGAATTTTATTTCCACAAATGCCTTTGAAACTGGAGTCTCTGAAGGAGCTCTAAAAGAAAAAACAGTCATGTGAGCTGTATCTGGGATCAGGGAGGGAGAATATGTTGGTAATAATCTGTCTTGCAATGATCCAGCAGAATTGTTCTCATCTTGAACAGTTTCATTTTAAGTGATGTGGGAATTATTTATATATCACATATAGTATTTGTATAAAGCTAATAAGACAGAATGTTGCAACTCCAAAATAATCTAGTATTTTGATCAAATTGTAAGTTAGTAGTGTAAGCTGAGTGGCTTGTTTAAGAATGAAATGCAACAACTAGCTCAGTTGAAAGTACGTAGAACTTTTCACTGCTTCCTTCCTAGTGACATAGCTGATCTTGTTTGGAAATCTCTCCATTCTGAAGGGAGGGTGCTGAAAGTTCTAGCAAGCATCAAAGTGTTGAGTTTTTTGATTTTGTTTTTTTTTGTAGTGGTGGGTTGTTTTGTTTTTTTTAATTCTAAGAAGAATTTTTGTGGAAGGAGAGTAACTTCTCTCCATTTTTCATTCATATTAAACTGGGAAAACAAGCCTTTGCTGTGAAATGCAACAGTGGTACCTCTAGATGATTGCAAGAAAAGACTGACCATTTTGAACCCTATTTCTTGTGATTCTTTAAGTAAATAAAATATGCTAAGTCTGTTGTTTTTTTTTTTTTTTTTTTTTTTTTTCATGGAGTAGGTTGTTTCTTAGCTCATCTGATTGATGCACGTTATTGTTTGGTTTAATATTTTTTTCTTCTTTCTCCAAAGGCAGGATTTTCTTTGAGGCCAAGTGTCCTTTTGGTCTTTCTTTTAGCCAATGGATGTGTCTGAGTCTGCAAATTAAAATATCTTATAAAGCTAAGTAGAAGTGGGGGGAACAGCTAATTTTGGATGCCATGTTGTTTTTTCCTCTAATACGAGCTACATAAAGTTAGAATGATTGAGATTGATAGATCAGTTCATGGCCATTTGAAATGCTCTTTTCCTTTAAAAATTAGGGAACAAGAATAACTCTTGACTTGGTCCTTCTGAGAAAGGAAAAGCTTCCTTAATGAGGCTTCAGCTTAGATTTTTATTTTTTTTTTTAAATGTGGCTTTTCTCATTTTGCTGGGAAAAAACCCCAGAACTGAAGATCTAATCAATTTGAAAACATTGCTTTTTACTCCTATATTGAATTATGTTATATTATCTGGCACTTTACCTACCATCTTGAAAAATGTTAATTTCCACAATGTGGAAATGACATTGGCAATTTAGCTGCTCACTGACTGACTGTTGCCGAAGCACCCTTGTTTTTCTTGTCAGAAGAGGGTCTAGTAAAAAGCTGCAAAGATAAAATGAATTATGAAGAAAATAGTTTTCAGACATCACTGACTGGAGGTAAATTTTGCTTTCAGGAGGCAAGGAAAATAAATATAAAAGGCACCTCTTGCCTTGTGGCAGTGATTTGCTTCCAGATTGCAACTTTGCATACATGTCAGTGGTACCCTATGAATCTCCCTAACAGCTTTGGCTTACTTCTGATAAGGATATTTATCCTAATCTGCTTTTGTGAGAAAAAAGTAATTGAGTGTGCTGCTGGATGCAAGCTCTCTCTTTTCTTGATCAGCATCATAGTGTTTGGGATGCTTAAGATGGTTTTGGGACGAATTCGATGGCTTCTATATAAAAGCTCTGGGTTTTTTCCATGATATGAAGACCAGTCTGTCTTCAAAGCCTGGTATCTCATGTATGAATCATGATAGAAAATGTCACTGTAAATTTTCAGGGTTTATATCCTGTGGCACTCTGGGAAAAACAAACTGAGGTAGACCTCTAGAAAACTAGCTTGAACTATTTACGAAGTATTTACCTTAAAATAGTATTTTAAATCTGCTTTCCTTATTCCCTAGACAGTACACTTAATTTGGGACTCTAACAGCTCTCCCAGTTAGGTGTCACACCTGAAAATGTATGATTTCACCTCTCAGGTCAGCTTTCTGCTGTAGGTAGTGTTGGCTGCTATATCATTCTGGAATTTGAGATAGTAAACTGATGACCTGACTTTATGATTTTAGGTGGCTTTCTTCTGACTAGATTTGCAGTAAACGACTGAAATGTTTTTCACTCTAGTTTCATAAAGCTTTATATATTTGTAAATTGGCTGTGAAAATACCTTCATAGCAAGCAAGACATTGGTTGACCTCAAGGTTTCCATTTGCATCCCAAGAGAATCTATTATTGACCAGAGAAATCAAATGGAGAAATAATCAGAAAATAAACAAGCTGTTGTAATTATACATCCATCTGCTCTACAGGTATAGTTCCAGAAATGGGATTTAGGTCTTGATTCAGCAATAGTTTAATTTTGTACAAGCATCCAAAGTAGGAAAATAGTGATATCCAAACCGCCCATTATGAATAGGATGCTTGTGTGACTATGGGCATTATCAAGGGTCTTAATTTCTAAGTCCTTTAGGCAGGAACCTTACAAAGATGTCAGTTGAGTACCCTGCTGTGTGGTGCTATGTAAATAGTAGTGATATGGATACTACATAGGCTTGGAGTCAGAGCAGAGATTTTTTTGGCCAATGACTATGAGCTGATGATAGCCAGGAATTGTTAGAGGAGGTTGAAGAGAAAAAGGGAACGAAAGTGCTAATTTCCTCCTGCAGATAATCCATGTTAGAGGGGAATCAAAGCATCATTACTATAATGAAATTCTCATACAAAATGCAGGACACTTGATATAATTTATCTAAATTAATTACTCTCTGCTGCTAAAAGGAAGTTGTATGACAAATTATTTGTTCTGCCTACTCATCCATTCTTTATCAGACCTTTTCCTACTCTGATGCAACATAAGGAGCAGAAACAGCCTTTTCATGGTGCTGAGTGGATTAATTTGCATTGATCCTGGGCTAATAGATGAGTTATTCACCCAAGACAGCTCTCAGTAGTTTTAATAACATAATATTTTTCTGTGCCTAAATTAACAGTCACTTTACGAGTCAGCAAAACACAAAGTAAATGGTGGTTTGGTTTGTTTTTTCTAATTATAGAAATGAAAAAAAAATCAAAGCAGATTTTATTGGTGTGCATAATAAAAGCACATAAATCTCAGCTTGCATTTTGCATTCATGTTACGAATAAGAAAACTCTTAACATATGTCAGTTTATAAATTGTATTTACACTTCAAATTTATCTGTTAAAATAAGATGCATCAGATGAACAGCTTCTGCGTCCAGTTAGAGTAAATGAAAACAAATGCCACAGAAGCAAGATGAATCAGCTTTAAAAATACTAAATTATTGCCATGTTGGACAAGATGTATGAATCCTGAGTAGAAGCTATATATTAAACTTTATTACATATAAACCTGTTGTTTTAGAAAGTTACAGGTGATCAACAGAAATAAACAAAAGCTGAATAGCCTATTTCTGATCTAACTTTAGAAGCTTTATTCATGGCAATACTCGAAGACTGCAACAGGGTACCTTTCTGGATTTGAGTAGAAACATATCTAAGTTATTTGTTTTGGATTTTGGTTCACAGTAGTATCCAGTTAGGGGATTCTTTACTCCTGAATCTGCATTCCTACTCCATTCTTGTCCAGAGATAAGGTGAATACAGGCAATACTTAGGATTTGAAACTGTGAAGTCTCAAAGTCCTCAAATTGTTGGGAGAATGCCTACGGCGTTGTGCAGCACACACACAAGTGGCGTGTACCAAAGAGCAGCGCCTCGAATGAGTGCCTGTGCGTGACGCTGGCTCAGCACAGCACGCTTGCTTCTGCCCCGACTGCCTAGCCCAGCTGGTTCTGAGGGACAGCAGTGCTGTATATCCAGTGTGTCTTGGTCCAGAGCTGGGATCAGCTGTCTGTGTGTTCCATTTTGCTTTTGCAGTTCTCTCAGGAAGATACTGAAGATCGTCTTTGGTTGCTGAGCTATAAGTGTATGTAATATTAAAATCAGATTGTCATTACAGAAATAGGCGTGTGGGTTTTAGATGCCATTGTCTATGGAAAGCTTGCTTGCAAACCAGAGCAGGCAGAATGGATTGTGTGAATGCTCTTTGTCTTGTCTGAGCAGCATGTCTTCATTTTCCTAGTGGGAAGTGACTAAATCATTTTTAAAAAGATGACTCACTGTGATATGTACTGAGGAGCATCCACATAATCTGTTCTGCTAGTTTTTCTTTAGCTGTTTCAGAGGCGTGATAGGCATTATAGCTCTCTCACAGCTGTTACCTAAAACCGGCGCAGTGCCTGGCAATGCAAGCCTGATCATAAACCTGTGTTCAAGTATATACCACACGGTGCACTGCTGCACAGAGAGAAAACTTACTTTTCAGCAGAGTTTATCTAATCCAAATAGGGTGCTGTCATAGTATAACTAATATATTATAGATGCAAAATAATTTAGAGCTAGTGTTAAGTATCTTGACCTGTGTCCTTGTGTATGCACAACTCCACAATGCAAGAAATGGGTCGAAGGTTCAGCATGATTTTTAAATAGGCCAGAGGTATCCATTTAAACAACCTTCATTTCTTCAGTGACATGGGTTTTTAAAAACAACTGATGGAAGTACTTCTAGTGTTATTTCTTCAGCTGTTCTAATGCCTGCATGTACTTATAAACTTACTTATTATCCTGGTTATTTTTTCCAGCATTTTCACTTTCTCTGGGAAACATTAAGCAAACTAGAAGGTAGCTTATTTGTTCATTTCACTAGCTTTGAATATTTGAGTTGTTCTTATCAGAATGTTATTATTCAGTGATGTTTGTCAATCTGCCAAACTTTGCTTTGCTCTGGTTTCATGAACTCTTGGTGCAGAAAATAGGAAATTAATTTCTGTGTGTGTGTGTCTAGAATGCCCAAAGTTGTGCTCTGAGAAAGGGGTCGTATCTGCTGAGGCAGGTTTTGTGGGACATGTCAAGTCAGCCTGGTGGCTACCATATTGCTTTGTAAGTGGGCAAGCCAGTAAGAACAGAATAGTCTTTGGGACTTTTGAATGAGTGTATCTTTACATGCACAAGTGCCGTAGAGGAAACATTTAACAGTAACTTGTGTTTCTTGTGTTGTGTGGATAGTGTCTGTAGAGCCCCCAGCTAAATCCAGTGGGTTTTCTCTCTGATATGGTGAACAGGGAGGTAAAGAACAGTGAGTTGGAATAGATAAAATTCAAAGAAGTCAGCCTAATTTCTGTTCCAGATTTGAATCTGAGGATGTCTGGATGAGCATCTGAACCTTACAGTGCCAATTTGAACTGTTTGAAGTTAACTTGCTGGTAGGTAGCTGGTAGTCCTTCTCTTATTTATTTCCTTTATCTGCGAGACTCAGATTTTTTTTTTTCCATGCAATTGGCTTTGCTTGCCATTTAATCTTGGCAGTAGCAGCTTGCTCACTGGCTAATCCAAACATTCTCTCAATAAGGTGGGGAAGGCCATTTTAGGCATACAAGTAAAAACAAAGGTCGAACTGATGTTGTATATACTGGAAAAATATGACAAGTACAAATTATACCGGCTTTGTATAATCAAAGCTTCTAGGCAGACATGGTTAGCAGCTTCCAACCTTCCTAGGTTATAATGGTCACTCTTTTGTTTTGTCTTTTTTACAAACATAAATTAAAATGGACACTGCAGCATCCTGAAATCACCCTTTGGCTTACTTCTGACACTTGATTGGAGCCAAAGATGTGCAGGTGGCTCTGACAGCTGCACTCAGCAATAGATTCTAGTCTTGTGCCCACAAAAAGTAGGTTAATCCACCACTTCTGGCATTGTGGGATGCAAGAAACTCTGTGAAAGTACGATTGTGCACTGAAATGCTCTGTCTTCACTTCCCACTGTTAAAATACATTTAGTGAGATTTTCTCCTCCTTTCTTAGCAATTATTAATGCTAATGCTTACCTTTATTTTTGCAGTGCTCTTTATTTCAAAACCTGAGTTCTCTGAAATAATTATGTTTAAGTGGGGTTTTTTTGTCAAATGGAATCAAAGTACATTTGCAAATGTTTGTAATCATTAGGTTTATGTGTGAACTTTTATTTCTATTAACAAAAATACAATCACTTCAATAAAATCTTTGTATTGTTTCATTTTAGATATTGTTTCCTTTATCGGCATTTGTAAATGGCTAGCACAACTACTGGGCAGTCTAGACTTCCAGGCAAAGATCTCTTTAGTATTTTTTAAATGTAGATTACAAACAAATATGCTGCTGAATTGAAATGGAAAAATCTTTTGATCATTGCTTTGTCATTAGCTTTTGATAACATGTTCATTGTGTCCCTGTGAAGCCAAAAACATCTGCAGTGTATAACGCTGACTATAATGGTTGGGCTTGTATTGCGTGTTGTCTGGTATGAATGAGAGATGGCTATGATTTCAGATGAGATGTGCTTAATATAGGTACTAGATATTTATCAATTGACAGTGGGCAAAATCCACATTGAACACAGTAAGTTAAGTATTTATGATCTGCATACTTAGGTGCAGAACTGTTAAGGTTACAATCTGAAAATATCAGAGAGGTCAGCAGCCTTGAAACCAGAAGGTTGCTACATTCCATGGAGCTTGAATTGATACAATAAACAAGAACATCACCATTGCTTCATATGGCTTCAACTCACTGCCTATCTTGCTTGAAAATTTTTTGCTAACACTTCATGTTTTTTGGAAGGTAGACTTTTTCTCCCACCTCTCTGTATGCTAGAAATTAATGTTTTATCTGCAAGTACGGCAGGTTGCATTTTAAAATGTGTGCATCTGACTTCATTCTACAGCTAAGCAGTCAAAGCTTATTTTATTAATGTATTCCTTGTTCAAACAAAAGAATTTCTAAGTATGTGTAACTTATGGCCTGAAAGTGAAAACACTTGCACCAGTTTCGTGCCATGGTAGGGCCACTCTTATGCTGAGATAAAACTCTTCTATTGAGTTTTTTCTTGATTTATAGTGGTAGATGAGGACAATGAGATTCTTAAATTCTATCAATGTACGTGAAAGAGCTTAGATCT
>WEKW01004042.1:67732-79630 GCA_013389905.1 Sula dactylatra
TATATGACCTTATGAGATGGAGGACTTGAGCAACTGTTATTTAATCCAGAGCAATGTTGGAAATGTGTGGGTTAGGAGGTGCTTTTGGGATGGATTAGCTCAAAGAATTGGGCGTAATGGGTTTATTGGAATTTGTGAGCTCTCATATAGGATGAGTAGAGATATTATTTCTTAATACAAATATGTCTCATTAAAATCTGTTATACACATGCAAAGCAGGTGAGCTGATTCAGTAGAAACAAAACAAACTGAAAACTATAGGGGGGCAAATGTTTTCTTTCAGGTTTGTTCTGCATTGAGAACTTAGCTGGTGTGGATGTTTGCATGTTGNTTTCTTGTCCCTGTGCAAAGAAAGAGGCAGTTGATTTCCAACTAGTATTTTGTTTCTTGTTCATTCAGGTGATTACTCCATCAGGATGAATTTATTTGAAGTAGTTGGAGATGCTGAACCTCTGCAGTGGTGGTTGATTTACTTGCAAATTCTCATTGTGTTTTTACTTTGCTTTTTTGCCAGCCTAACCTCTTTCTGTCAATGGAGTATTCCTGAATGGCTAGGAGGTACAGCTTTATTTTCACATTTTTTTAAAGATTTGGCCTTTTGTTTCTTACTAAGTGTGAATGAGACCTGACAGTTGCATTTATTCTACATTAGTGTAAATTTAATCAAAGGAATGAAATTTGATTTTCAACGTCAAGTTGCTATTACCCATTTATTCAAGGTGGCTCTTGTGTTTACTAGGATGGCAAGGTGCTGTTGTCTTTTGAAATAAGTAGTTATGAAGCCTGTGCTCAAGAAGTCACCTTTTGATACTGATGAAGATACTTTTATCGATGCAGTGGGCTGAGGTTTCTCACGTGGTGGATATTTGCATCTCAAAGATGCAAGAAACCTGCTGTGCGCTCTTATAGCAAGCCATTTCCCACTGTAAGCTTCTATACTTCTCCCCCCTTTTTTATTTCCTTGTTTACTTGATGTCTATTATTTGATGAGGTGCTGTGTATGTAGGTTGTTTAACTCTAAACTCATTTGGTGTCTTATTTATTCCAGTCAATTAAAAAAAAAACTTGTTCCATTTTTAATCCACATTACAGGAAGATCACTGGGGAAACTGGAAGAAATTACATAAACGTTTAAAACTTACATCCTCTTTTAAAATTTTTTTATTGACTATTCCATAATTAAATTTGCTTAGTAATAACATCTCACTAGTGGCAACATTTTCTAATTGCCAAAGAAAAAGGTGGCAAGCTAATGTTCTAGAGGCCAAGGAAAAACTTTCTGATAGATTGGATAAATGCTTATAATCAGGAGAGAGGAAAAATGACTATTAATGTGGGCAGCGAGAACAAGTGAAAGCAGAGACTGAATTATTCATGTGGTCTGTTTCTACACACACTTGTTCTTTTGCTTTCTCATGCATTTAGCTTTATGACTCACAGTTAATGTGTTTGGGGAAGAATGATGCAAAAGAGCAACGGTCTAAAAAGGCTACCAAGAGAACACTTGCCTGCTCAGTTGCAACGGGGCAAAAAATACATGGGGAACTCCTGAAGATATTAGCTTATATTGTAAATTTGTGCTGAGTTAGATCTGTTCATGACCATCTTTCATATCATCAGAAAATTATGATCAAGGTTTTGAAAACAGAGTTACATATTTGGGACACTTCGAGTTGATATTTCCAACCCAAGGCACATTAAAGAGAGAAGGTGCACAGCACTAAGACTCAGGCTTTGCGCAAGTGTGTCACACCTCTCACTTTTATTGCTTTTGCTGTGAGCAGTGTGATGGCCCTCTTGTTTAAAAGCTCTTGTTGCAGTCTGCAGGAACATCAGATTTCTTTAGTCTGTGAAACTCAGTTACCAATTTTGGATCTTAGTGACTTGAGAGACTACAAATAAAAATGATCAGAATAGCCTATGTGACTCACAACATGAAGAAGAAATTTGTATGCTCTGTGCATCTGATAGTAGTGACGAGTGTTGGTAATTCTTGAGCAAAGGCGTTAGTTAAAGCATTTCCAGTAAAATTATTGCTGAAATTATTTACAGCAAGCACCATCTATGTCATCTATGTTTAGGTTTGCTTGTTACAGCAAGGCTGCAATTGCAGAGTCATAGATTACTTTCTGTTGAAGGAGACCTTCTGTCAAAAGAGGGTCCATGTTGAATGTAGACCTGATAGTTCAGTCTTATGCAAGTATAGAATGGCTTTGCATTTTTACTGCTTTGGTCAAATATATTGATTTAAGGCACATTGTAGAGGTTATTTAAGGTCATTTAAGATTGTTATTACAGTTATTTCAGGTACATTGAAAAGTCTACCTGTTCCTCTGGCCTTCCAGAATGCCTAGGAGACGTTGAATGAGTTTGGAGTTGGAGCATCAATAGCAGGATACTAGCTATTGCTGTATGGTTTTGTTTAACAAGTAAATTGAATAGTGTCTTGAAAAAGCATATATATGTTCTTGCTTAAAAATATATGTTTCTGAATAATAAGGGAGGGGTTTTTTTATGTACTGATTGGGAGCTCTAAGAACTGAAAATGAAGGAAGGTAGCTTAGATCCTGCTTTAACACTGCTGCTTTTTTGAAGGTCTAGTCTGTATACATTGAAAGCATCAGACTGAGACGCAGGAGATGTGGGGGAACAGAAACTGTGCAGGGCTTTCCCTTCTGTCCCATCACAGAAGCAGATGGAGGGATGAGGTAATTTACCTAGCTGGACTCCAATAACAGCCACCTTGCTGGTCTGGGCTGCAAAAAGCAACTTGCTGCTATGACAACAGGATACTGGTTTGGCCATTTGAAGGAAAGTATGTGTATGAAGTATTTATAGAATCTCTATAGTAACTAGGAATACATAGAATATGTATTGTGAAATACATCACGAAAATGGTAATGTAGATGTTGTTATAATCAATACAAACATTTGTTACACATCCAGTGCTGCTTTCTAATATATGGAGAGAGTATTCTAAATAATGTAAGAAATTAACAATTCATGGAAAACAGCCACTGTGAGCTTCAAAGAAGGCATTAAACACAATCTTTCAGATTTTTTGGCATTATGAAGTTTCAGTATTCAAATCAAATAGCTTCAGGTGTATGTATGCATAACATTCATGTAGTACTTTTGCTTTTTGCAACTCAATCAACAGATGAAACAAAGTGAAACAGTTTATTTTTTCTATTTAAAACCCTCACATTTTCTTCAGATCAGACTTCTCAACATTTCACATGGTGAGAAGAACTTGTTATATATTGACTGTTAGAACGTACCCACTGGGCTTAATAGGTTTATTTTTGTTTTGACTGTGTCCCATGTCTTAAGCTTTTTTTTTTTAATCTTGAATATATTATAGCTTTCTTTGAAAAAGGTATATCCATTTTCTATGTTCTACTAGCTGACTTTTAGAATAATTAAAAATGGATCAAATATATTTGGCGTAAGTTACTATTTTTCTCTGTCAGTTCAGACATATTTCATCTCCACAGTTAGTCTTGGGGGAAATGTTCTCATGTTCTTCTGTCCATGCGAGGTCTCTTGCATAACCAACCCCAGCTCTTGAAAATGTATGAGGATAAGCTATTGCATCTCTGTAGATTTCAAACCCACTAAAAATCAGCAGAATTTTGGTTTTATATGCTCCAGAATACTTCGATGTTTGTGTGGGGTGGCTGGTTTGTTGGTTTTTTTTTTTTTTTTTTTTTTTTTTTTTTTTTTGTGGTAGTGGGTTTTTTTTGTCGTGTGTGTGTATATATATGTGGTGTCTAGCATCTAAGACCTCTGGATGCTACTGCACAGTATATGTTATACTACTCAGAGATTTCTCTAAAGTGACAGAGGTATGTAAATACTGTTCTGAAGATCTTGAGGATGCCATGCTGTGTTACAAGGCTGCCTTTACTGACATTGTGTTGTGATTTTAAACCTTCTCTGAGTTCTCTCCTTCGCCACTTCATGGTTGAAAATCTTCCCTAGTACTTTTTCTATTTTGGGCAAAATTGGTAACTTTTATCCTCTGAGACTTAGTATTGCTAGATAGGGAGTGTACTTGTCTGCTTGCAACACCTGTCTTGCTATTGGCTTTTGAAGTTGCATGGTACGCTTGAGGATTTTTGATTCTGTAAAACATTAGTTATAAATTGTTGGGGAAACAAGGGTCTAATATTTGAGGACATGGAGAGCTGATCCAGGGAACTTTATTTCTAAACACTGAAGCAACAGATTCAAAGTTTTCTGAGTTCTTAAGAGATTCAATATCTCACTGAGATCTCAGGTTTGGTTTTTTTTTTAATGGAACATTGGCTTGTGTGATGCAAATCTGTAGTAAAAAGTGGAGGTGAGAGATCCCCATCTTACAAAGGGCAGCTCTTCACTGTAAAATGCAATGTCTGTTACATTTTTATATGACAGAGTTTTTATGATTTAAGTGTATTTTAACATTTATGTTATGGCAGATATTAAGGACCTATGTAAAGTAATTTAGTGATATGGAGGCATTTTGGTAGAAACTAGCAAAATTTTTGTTTGGGTTTTTTTTGGGGGAATTGGGGGTTTTGGCAGGGGGTGTTACTGATTCTCTGTTCTGGTTTCTTGCAAAGTGAGCTAGTCTGTGACAGACTAATAGAGAAGATGAGATGTAAGAGTACTGCTGAGTAACAGCTCTGTTGAAATTCTTGTTCTGAGAGGAATTTATGCTTTCTTCTAGTTTGCTTTGCCCCACATTCTGTGAAGCTGTCTTTGCCATAAAAGACTGCTGAAGGACTATACAGAAAATTCAGAAGCTTCTGCTTCCTTAACCATTGTAATGTAAATAAAAAGTAGTATTAGCTAAGATTTCATAAATCACTCAGGCTGATGATCTTTATTTGAATGCTTTCTCTTTCAGTACTATCTTGCTAGAAGATATTGATTTGGACGAAAAGAATACCTATCTAAGAAAAGGAAATTTGAGCAGCTCTGTTTTGGGCTCGATCCAGATGCTGTTGTGAAGCAGTCCTTGCAGTAGAAGAGAAGGTGAGTGATTCAGGTTCTTTGTTACACATGATTCTATGGTTTTGTTCTATGTCTATCTTTTCTTCCCCCTTCTTCCCACTCAGACAAGTGTGTGTGCGCATCACATCTACCTGATGCACAACAGTTCCTTATGTTAAGACTAGAAAATGTGCAAAGCAGGAGGAAGATTCTGGCCTGGCTGCCTTCTGAGTTAGTATATGTTCGCGATCTTGCATACTGCTATATTTTGCAGTTACAAGTAAAATTTGCAAACTGAATTTTAAAAATAGCTTTCATAAAATATAAAGACTAGCATGGTCTAATCAGATTGATGAATGGTTGCTTTATTTTTCTATAATCCTCTGTTGTTATAAATTATATGCTCAAAATAGGTATGACAGTATTTTTTTAAAAATGGAAAAAAAATCCCTGCCTTCTTTTGTTGCTTAAAGATCACTTAAACTGAAAAATTGAGATAGGTTAGCTTCACTGACAGAGACAGGCCTATACTAGCCTTCAGAATTTCCAGTCTGACTCAGTGAGTTGTAACTGATGGCACATGAACTATATTTCCCCTGGAGAACATGTGCAGTAATTATAATCAAGTGCTTCTATTTTTAGAATGTGATGGGATGCCTTTAGTGCCTTGTGCTTAGACCAGCTGCTGCATTTTTTTTTGCAACTCTGATTTGCTTTTTTTCCCCTGGAATTCTAGCAATTTGTCAAATGAATGAAAGCATTGGAGTAAGTGTTATATGTCTTACAAGGCACCATAAAGACCAAAAGTTTCTTTCAAGATCTGCTTCTGTAGCAGAGTGCTTGAAAATGATAAATGTGAGGGATTAATCTGAGAGAAAAAGGTCCAAGAGAATATGTGAAATGCTGTGGTTTATTTTTAAAAAATACATTTTTGGTATAATAAGGCTTGAACAATGTCGTGGTTTAACCCCAGCTGGCAACTCAGCCCCGCCCAGCCACTCACTCACTCCCCCCGCAGTGGGATGGGGAAGAGAATCAGAAGAGTAAAAATGAGAAAACTCATGGGATGAGATAAAGGCAGTTTGAAACGTAAAGCAAAAGCCGCACACACCAGCAAAGCAAACCAAGGAATTCATTCGCCCCTTCCCACGGGCAGGCAGGTGTTCAGCCATCTCCAGGAAAGCAGGGCTCCATCACGCCTAACGGTGACTTGGGAAGACAAACGCCATCACTCCCAATGTCTCCCCCTTCCTCCTTCTTCCCCCAGCTCTATATACTGAGCATGANAAATTGTGTATAGTTACCCAATATTTAGGCAGTTGAAAGATTGTTTGTTTGCTTGCATCTAGAATATATTAGTCTGTTTAAATTTTGTGGTATTCCCTCTTCCAGTTTAGAGAGAGAAGTCAACTTTTTAAAGGAAAACCTGAATGCCTGTAGGATATGTACCAGGTTCTTAGTAGTATGCATATTGTATAGGTTTCTTCACATACTAAATTGCTGCAGAATGAGAGTATTTTTGTTATAGTTTCTCTTGTTTCATACTTGCAGGTGTTGGCCGGCGACAGCTGCATTGAAGTACTACATGCAAGAGCTAGAAGAAACGACAAAGCAGAACTTGGATGTTAGAGGTAGGATCTAAGTGAAATATAAGTGGCTTTTCTACTTCTGAGTGCAGAATGTCCTTTGCTGCTTAAATGGGATTTTCACTTTTGATTATTTCAGCAAAGATGTACAGTCTGTGTAAAGCCACTAATCAGAGTTAACTTGAGGGAATCTAGGATGAAACTGCTTGATTTTAATTAGAATTATTTAATAACCAATTATCACTGCTGTCTACATAGAGAACGAAGAAAGGGGAGTTGCGTTTTAGAGCAAATTCACATCACAGCACTGTGACTCAGCCTCCTGCTACATTGCCATGTAAAGAAATAAGGAAATTTTGCAAATTTTATTGACATAGAGTGAAAATGTAACAAATGCCAGCAGTGAGAGGGTGTTATCTTATGGCTTGGTGGCATTTTATTGGTTGATTTACAGCTGAGAGAAAATGACTTTCTGGTTTTTTTCAGCTTTTAAAGGTAGATGATTGACTTTAACATTGGCATATTTTCTTTTGTTTTCATGGATAAATTAGAAAAGAAAAGAAAAGAAATGCAGGGACAGGATATCACACTTTTTATCCCTCAGCTTCTTCACTTTCCTAAGAAGTTATACGTTCTTTGAGGGGATAACACCCGAAGTTGCTGTATTTGTATCTTCTGTAGTTTTGATAAACCTTGAGGGTTTTTGCGCTTACCTTATGTTTTGTTGGATGTGTTGGTGCAATTTAAACATTCCAACTGATAAAATGAAGCTATTTATGAAAAAACCTGTATCATGAATGCATCTATCAATACCCCCAACACTACTTGAGTGTTAAGGGTCAACTGTTAAATCTTAATGTAGGGTTTTAAGGTTAAAAGATTTTAACTGAGCTATAGCATTTTAATCAGGTTCACCTGCCAAAGGAAAGAGTTTGAGGCAGTGAGCTGTTATCAAGAGCCAGACAAAGAAGAAAATTTGACAAAGAAATGTTAACAGAAGTCTCCCTAGGAAAAGAATACTAATATATATAGAGGCCTGTGGGACAAGAGAAATAGTTGGGTTCTCTTTTGCAATAAGATCATCTGTTTTGGACGCAAGAATGTTCAAAGTTAGAAAAAGCAAAGAAACATCCTCTTTGTTTTATCATAGATAGAACCTTATGGATTTCCAAGAAAAGAATGTGATTTATTGAAACAGTGTTATGGAATTCTTATTTAGGATTATTGTGCTTTTTCTAACATGTTGTAAAGTGCCGTGCTTTACCTGGTTAGAATTGTATGCCTCCTGAAATCTTGAGCTAAATGTATCTTTGGTGACAGCATGGGGGAAAAAAGAGAGGTACTGCACCAAAACCAGGCATGGTTTTGCAGGTCTGCTACAGAAACATGCCCTCTGCATACTCTCTGTACGTATGCAGGATGCTGAGCACAAGGGAGCACAGGACGCGTGGGTAGCAGTGCATGTCTTGCTACTGTTAAGGATAGCTATTCCTCTTTTCCTATCCTTTCTAGAATGTCTTCTAACTAGGTTTTATCAACTCTAAAGTAATTTTGTTGTAGGTATGAAAAGCTTGTGTGGCAAAAATATTTGCAAAAACTACAGAAATAACTAACAGCTTCAGGTGTAAAAACTTCACATTTCTTGTATTTGGAAAGTCATTTTGATGACTGAAACTTCAGAGTTAGAATATGCAAATGTCCTGTTAGTTTGAGCATATTTTAGGTAACCCCTGCTAGTTTCCCAAAGGCTGGGAGCCCAGCTTTGAGAGCTCTTCCTTCTTCTTTAGATGACTATTAAAGTGATTTCAGAACCAAATTCTCTGGTATCTGTTTCTAGGACTGGCTACGTGCTCTCTGGGAATCCAAAGAAAGAAGCTGGGCTTCTGTTCCTCAAACTTATTGTTATTCACATGTTCTTAAATTAAAAAAGCCTTCCTCTTTCTTCATACTTATGAACCTGCTAAAGCTGTTTGAGGGCTTTGTGTCTGATTGTTTGAACAGAAAAATCTCTAGGACAGTTCATTTTATGAAATGATTTTCCTTTTTGGAAATTAAATACCTTGTTTTACATGGTGTTGATCCAAATGCAAGTAGTTTTCACTTGTAAAGTGAACTTACGTATTTTGTTATGGGCTGGTTTAATGTTAAATTGCATGTGTATGAGCTGCATATCTTACAAAAGATGCAGCTGTGGTGTGCTGTGCTTGGTCTCCAGTGTGAGTTGGGCTTGCCACGTGCACTGCACTCTCCGATGGACTTTAGGTAGCTAATGTTGATGCATTTTTGGGAATGAATGTGCTCTGCTTAGGTCATGGCAGAGAGTCAGTCATTCAACTGAAACGTGGCCCTCTGAGACCTGCATAAATGATTCAGATCAGTAACTCGTATTCATGTTGAAAACCTTGAAAGTATTGCAGGTATCAATTATGCGTTCTCACACTTTCCACGCTTTCTGAAATCTGTCAGAGAAGTTCACTGTGTTTTCATTTGTTATGCAGATGGTTCAAGATTTTAATGAAAAAATTGTTACTTGTTATTACAAAGCTGAAACACTAGATAGTATTGCCTACATTGAAGCAAAGATTAAATTCAGTTTTGATATTGTAGCGTAACTTTAAATTGAAGGTACTTTATGTGGGTGGGAATTCCTTTTTGGTCTCCCTGTTACCTCATTGAGGGAATGAAAAGGCAACGTGTTAGAAAAAAAAGTGGGGGGAGGATGTGGGGAGAAACAGGGTTATATCATCTCATTGTCTCGGGCTTGATCTTGCAATGAGATGGAAAATGCAGTCTTGTCTTCTGTGGGCTTTTGTAGAAATACACAGAAATGCAGTTACTACCATTAGCATGCCGTGTACTGAAGTTATGCTGGGTGCAAGAATTTGCCTGCAGGCTTGCATTAAGGGTTTAGAACTTTATTGTTTGACACAAAATCGTGATGCTGAAGTTTCAGAGAAGTGGAAAAAATGTAAGGAAATAAGAATTACTTTTCCCCTGTGGGGAGAGTTAAGATTAATTATTAAATAACTTGGTTAAAAATTCACACTTGCTTCAAGGTACTCTAATTGGATTTACTTTAATGTACTGTCCTATCTCACTGGAAGAAAACCCATAGATTTTTTGACAGTTTGAGTTTGACTATAATAATATAATCAGCTAAGTGATATACAGTTAACCAATGTGCACATAACAGAAATGAACAACGAGCTGGTTTCATGTTGTGAGAAATACAGCTGCAAAATGGCAGTTCACTATTTAGTTTTTTATTTCAGGTTTCTTCAGCCACTGCTTTTGATGGGAGATATTTCTATAAACTCATTCTGCTTGTAACTTGGCCTTGGTTTAATTTCCAGACTCAATTTGCTCAGAGCCAGTTCTTGTGGTAATCTTGCTATATTTTATACACTAACATGGTCTTAAATAGTTTTTATTGCTGGGTGTTTTTTTTTTTCTTTTCCTCTATGAAGAATTGTATTTCCCATCACTTAGAACTTTGGAGGGTGCAATAATACGAAGTCCTAAGAGATACTGGGTAGTCTTTTGACAAAGATATGACTAGTAATATTTTAGGCTTTAGTTGGTACCTAGCAGACATAGAAGGGTCTTTGGGTCTTTTTGGAATCTGCTAAGAGATGAGTCATCTGGTAAATACTAGCTCACAGCCTCATAGTGTCATGTGATGCTTTTTTAAGATGCTTCATTAACACTAATAACATATTTTTATTCACCACTGTACAGAAAGGTGAGTAAATCATTTACATTAATGTTGAGAGAACTGGTTAGTGTTATGTACAGGCTGTTATTCCTTTGTTCAGAAAATACTTTGTTGGAACTTCGAAAGGTTTTTTATTTTCTCTCTACTGCCTTATGGTTATGTAGACTATTTGTAGAAGGAGACTGCAAAATTTCAGCACACTGCAAGTTTCTAAGAGCTATGATCCCATTTAGCATACAGTTTTTACTGGCTTTAAAGTACTGTAAAATAATGATAGGCTGCTCTGTGCCATCAGTTATTGTGTTGCCATCAGCTGCATTTCTTGAGGATTCAGTGAAAAGGCATTTAAAACGTTGTAGTGTTGTTATGTGTGTCCTATATAAAGTACAAAGTGATGGACGTAATTCTTAAAACTTGTAACTTTATTGCTGATCACAGAAAAGAAAGTTAGCTTTTGTCATATGTTTTTCTTTAGGTCACTGATTTTTAGTAATGGTCTTACCTTAAAGGAGTTTCACCTTGAAAGCTCAACATGTTAATCTTGATGCTTCTCTTATTGGCCATAATTACTTTTTAGATTAAAATAAAATCTTTTTATTTTGCAAGTCAGCCCTTTTATTAGTACTTAAGATGACTCTCTGTTGCACAAATAAAGATATCTTACCTCAAGCAATCCCTGCTGTGCATCTGTAAGAAAACATTATTGCTTTGAAGTCCAGAAAACTGTGTATCCAGCTTTTTTCTTGTTATCCCTCTTTCAAAGTTTTTTGTGTAGCTCTTTCTCATAGTTGAACGTGATTAATTATGCAAGTTAAACACTACAAAGTGAGAAGGCAAACATGCTTGAAATGAGGAAGACCTGAAGTTTGTATTCTGCAAATAAAATAAAAATTAATCAGTACAATTCGTTGTTTCAGTTTTCACTCATGTGTCTGTCCATGTGTCCTGCCTCCACCTCCCCGAACAGTCAAACCAAATGTTCTTTCTGTGATAATGTGCTGGTAGAGTCCTTGGTGATATTCTCTGGATAGATTTCACCTGTCCTAAGAGCTCAGTGGAATAATGTGTTCTTGGCAGTACTTTCAGACCAGTAATCAATGAGGAACATTGCCCACTTCAGGAAGAGAACCTTGTTTTTTCAGAAGAGGTTGATAATGAATAATAACTTTAGGGAGTTCATGGCATGGAGGGAAAACATGCTCAGTTCAGGAAGGTTCTTTGTATCAGTGAAATTATAATTCCAAGTCATTATTCTCTCACTGTTTCAGGACTCCTTACAGTAAAATATGTTAAGAATCTGAAGTTGGACTTGGCACGTGGAGTCTTAAAAGCTAAAAAGGAAGGAGAAATATGGTATTTGATTTTTTTCAGAAGTTAGGGGCTTTACATTTACTGCTTGCTTCCCCTTTTCTAGGACACAGACTCTTACTCAATGGTTGCTTGTGCTCTTATCTGCTCAAATGCATTTTCTTTTTATTCGTTGCCCAGCTGAATTCAGGCATACGCATAGAAGCTGATTTCTGAAAGGCTAGAACATGTTTAAATGTTCAAAGATTTGCAAAGTCAGGGTGGGGGCTTGCAAATTTTCTGACTGCCTTTGTGGCATATAAAGCCATA
>WEKW01004042.1:82133-93335 GCA_013389905.1 Sula dactylatra
AATTAAATGTGATTAAAGTTCTAACCTTGTTAATTCAGTAAATTTCAGTATATAAAAGGTTGTCTTGCACATATGATCATCTTTAGTATCTGTTTGAAAACCGTACCATAAAGGAAGATCCACGTCTTTAACAAGTTTAAAGTTTTCTTAATTTTTTTCATGCAGACTTGTTATACAAATTGTGAAACCATTGTGGGTGACACTTCTTGTTAGACTGTAATATATTTTTGCTGAACAAGAAGAGGAGAGATAGGGAGCAAAGGATTAGCTTCCGTTAAAAAACTGAACTTAAGGAAGCTTTTACAACCTGCTCTGAGATGGCTGTGCTTCAGTCATTTCAGATTTGTATTTTGTTACGTGTTTTAGCAGGAGGGTGGAACTGAGTGACTCTGCTAAGTTTCTTAGGCAGACGCGCAGCTTCCTCAGATCTTTCTGTAGGATTTAGAAGAGGTGATTGTTGTTGCATTTTTATTTTCACTTACTTCTTCCTTTCATATATAAAAATGAATAACAGCATAGCTTTGAAATATTTTCTTGAATTTATTTGTAAGAGAGACTATAAAATTTAAAACTTATCATTAAGAACCTTTGCTCAATTAAAATTTTCTAATAAAAATAATTTTTCTCTACAGTTTTATTACAGGAAAGAAAAATATTTATAAATGTCAAAAGATACTTCCAAGTAACATAAGTTATACTTTTTAGAATGGATTGTATAAGGATTTATGTAATTGGGGAGGTAGGCGAGAGGGGAAGAGTTTTTGTTTCATTTTATCACCTTACTGACCCCTGTAACTAAAAGATGAGAAGTTTTGATGAGTGTTTGTCCTGGTACAAAACGCTGAGATTAGGATTATTTCTCTCTGCTTTCTGTGGGAGTTTGAAAAAAGATTTCCTGCATCTTGCGAGAATGCCTCTGAGGGTGCTCTTAAATGGTGCCTTCCCTCTGTCCCGCTAAAGGTTTTTCAATGTCAAGATTACATGTTTATTAAGTTACAAAAAAAAAAACCAAAAAACCAGAAAAATAACTTTAATCTGGGTTTCCAGGAAATCCAGTTACCCATCTTGCTGTTTAAAATAAAAAACAACAACCCAAACAAACAAACAAAAAAAAACCCTAACAAAAAAAACCCCATTAAATTTAGATACAGCTATATCTATACCTACAACATCCCTGAAATCCAGTTAGAGGTGTGAGACCAAGTGACACTAGCAATTACATTTCAATTTTCAGGCACAATTGTAGACCCTTAGCAAGGAAAGAGTAAGCAGGAGAAATGTTCATGTGGAATATGTTCTCTCTGGAGAAGTTAAAGAACCAAGCAGATTCATTGCATAATGTCTTTAAGAATTACACCAGGTTTAACTTCAAGGGGGAAAAAAAAGAGAATTAGCTGACTAAATCTTTCGTTTGAGAAGGAAGGTCAGAAAAAAATTTGCAGTTACAGTCTGACAACAATTTCTCTTCTTCAAAATATTCCCTCTGTTTTCTTTTAGTGAGTTTGGGATTTGTGGGGACATAACAGTGAAAAAAGCTGCCAGGAAAGGCTAAGTAGCCCAGTAATGTAGCCTTCTCGATTTGATGGGGAGCTTTTAGACTGTCATAGATTGTGAATTTTCTGTGGAGACTAATGTACAGTAAATGAACTCATCTGTACACTAGCCAAAGGCTTGTGTACAAAAAAAAAGGGTTTGTGGGTCACTTAGAACAGCTTTTGCTCACTGTCTGGGTTCAGGAGGGAACTGAAGTACTTAGATGAACCCATTTTACCCTGAATGAAAGAAAATATCTGCCAGTGCTACGGTGTCCCTACAAGTTAATGTATTGTGGTTTCTACAGGAGGTATTTTCATACGTTACAAGGTGTGTAATTCTGCTTTTCAGCACTTGTTCCAGACAACATGGTGACAATTACTGTACAGCTCTGCTTTTCTAAAATGTACAATGCCTCTGTGTCCTCATGAAACCGTTAAGATTCTTACTATCATCATTATTTAACAAAATATTTTGGTCTTTGACACAGCTGGCCAGATCTAAACCTTTAAAGCATATGTCTTCCCTCGAGTGCCATTTTCAATGATTTTGCTGATAAAATGCTATCACTGAAAAGAGCTGGGATCATATTTTTTTCTCAGGAAGAGACATCAGAGAGACTTTCTGAAAAGAGATGCTCTGTCTTTTGCTTGTCTGTATGGGAGTTAAGGCAAGGAAAATGTGGTTAAAATTTAGAAAGAAAAAAAATCTTCTGAGTGAAAAGGGAGCACCTCTAGAGCATTTTGACCCTCCTAGTGCAATGAAAAAGCAAGAAAATCAGCAATGAAAAAGTGTTTTTGTCTGGATCTTGTTGCAGTGTGGAAAATAAATGGACTTGGATATCAGAACTATTTGATCACAGGTATATGAAGTTTTATGAATTACATGACCTCCCTGTTCTGCGGCAGAGAGGATGTGGTCCAGAGAAAAGCCAGGTGGGACAGTGTAGTGGTTCCATCTGGGCTAGTGGGGCCTCAGGGTCTCTCTCTTGGGTTCACTCTCTCCACACGTGGCCCTGGAGAGCACCAGACATAGTACAGGGTAGAAAATAGCCAATTCCGATTCATCTTGTTCATATTTACTTGGCACCTAAGAACGTGCTGCTACAAGCATCTCAATACCTTCACAGCTTTCACAGTGGGTAACAGGTTGCTTATTATCAAGTTATTTCTCTGTTCTTATAACTAAGCAATTACCTTGTGCTAGTGTTAAAATATTACCTAGTGTTAAAACACTGTTGTCAGTTAAACCCAATCTATTCCAACCCCTACAGATCCTTTGGGGATGTTCAAGTTGCAAAAAATGTAAAATAAAAAGCAAAAGTATAGTCTTGCCAACATTTATATAATCTGAATTCAGGATACCGTGTTAAAACATGATGCTTAATGGTTACAAGCTGTTTGAAAGTTTGGGTTTTTTTCTTGTTTCTAATTCTGTCCAGCAATTGACCTGTGTCTAAATCACTGACACCTATAATGTCCATTAAGAATATCTATTGAACAGAGAATTTTACTGTATTCCTCAAGGATTTTCTTTTCAAGGGAAAAAATGTTTAGTCTGAAAGAGTAATCAAAATTTAATGCACAATTTCCAATATACTGACTCTTAATGACTCATATGGCATCATAATTCAAAGGGAAAAGTAAAAGTAAATCCCCTTTATGAAAGTAGAATGCTCCATGCTCCTAAGACACATGGTATTACTTTTTTGCCTATGTACCACGATAGGCAAACAAGTCCAGGTAATACTGTGACGAAGGATGGTTACCATTTCTGGTATGTAATGCACCTTGCAACTTCAGGAAGCCACCTGAATGTAGACAGTTGCTGGGAAAGTGAAGAATATGCCGCTGCTGAGCCAGCTAAGGCAGATTAGCATTTTGTGGTAGTAAGATGATGATGGACTAAGGCATTTGGGGAATGTTTCCAGTGCATTTCCAGTGTGTCAGCTCAGTTTATACAGGAGCTTTAAATGCCAAAATGGTGTACTAATGCAGCTGGTGCATTAGCTTAAATACAGAGTCAGACAAAAAAACCCCTCATGTCATCTTTCTAGACTTCATTTATGCTATAGCAGACTGTCTTTTAACCAATTCAAAAGTGGGGGGTCAGAAGCTTAAATGGTATTGTCCCAGGGGTCTGTTAGTATGTCCTTTCATGGCTATATCACTGGCTAGGGATCAGGAGACTGATATTAATATTTCTGCCACAGATATGCTGTGTGTCTTTGGGCAAACTGCCATATCTTTCTGGTCTCACAGCCTGTTTTTCACCTAAACTAAATTCTGGGGATAGAGGCTGATGACTGCTTTATCTGTAAAATATGTGGCACAACGAACCACTAATTTCGATTGGCCCCTACAACGGTTTGGATAGAAATTGGATAAATTGTACTAGAAAATGAACTGTGTCATGGCAAGATTAACAACTAGGAAAACAATGATTTACGGTGGTAGGCATGACAGGTACAGTTGGGTCCAGGAGCCACTATAATTCATCAAAGCAAGCTATACAAAATTTTGCGTTGAACTGTTGGCACAATATGTCTAAGTATTTACACAGGAAAATGTATTTAATACCATGCAACTGGAGAGGAGAATGTGTAATAATTGATTTAATACCATTGGGTTTAAGTAAAACTTGTGTAGCAAACGCAGGGTCAGGACTGTCTAAAATCAACATCAGCTTTCAATATTATGACTTTACCAACCATATAGCAATCTTAAATATTTATTAATTTTGAGCGTGAAAACAAAGAAATAGGAATTCTCACTCAAATTTGGTGCTTTCTAGGTTGATCAGTATATACCCTGGATAACCTTGTGTAGTCCAGATTTCTGTGTCTAGTAAAGACTTGTTTGCACTCTGAGCCAATAATTTTAGACAAGGTATTGTGCCTGTGGCATAGCTGGGCCCTGAACCGGAAATGTCTTTCTCTTTAGCCACAAAGCTGCTCTTTACCTGAGGGGAAGAAAAGTCCCACATCCTGTATTTTATCAGTTGCTTTCAGTAGAAGTTATTTTTCTAGTTTTAAATATATTTCTACTCTCAGCAGGATTTTTTAAATATTCTTTTTGAAGCTTGAATGTATTTTCTTCTGTTCTAAATTTTTCCATGTCCATCTGACAGCTCTGGCTTTTTGTGCATCTTTTTCCTGCAGCTGAAATAATTGTGAAGCATTTTCCTAACAATTTTTGGTAATACTTTATTTTGTTCTTGTACGCCAAATCAATTCTGTTAGATGAGCTATGAATACAGGACCTGTCACGTAACTGCTTCAGAAATAGCAGTGTCCATTGGGACCTAGATTACAGAAATAATAGTTGTTAAATTTAAGGGCTAGAGGCTTTCGTGTTACTTTCAGAGAAAACTTTTGCTGATTTCTGAGAGTGTGAAGATGCATTTTTTTTTTCTTTTTCCTCAATAAATGGAGAACTCCTAATATCTCTCCCCTCCCTCCCCCTCCCCCCCTCCATGTGAGCCCTATGTGCTCTATGAGGTCCTGAGTTAGGTTTGGCTTAGATAAAGCTCTCTGAGAAGCTAAGCACAAGGAACTAGAGGTGAGTGAGAAACCACTACTGCCTGGGAACAGCCTAAAACTAAATTCTGTTCACGTATCTGGTCTCTGAGAGGACAAGAACCCGATCCTGCAGTGGCGCAGAGGCAGTAGTCTGTAGAGCTTTCTTGGCTTCACCATCAGTAAGACTGGGGCCTGGCTGTTTGCTTTTACTTTAGCACATGGCAGCATAGCTGAAGTAAGCACAAGCTATTACTACTTTTATACACATGCATGCATACATACACGTATAATGTATAATGTATATTTAGCATACTTTAATAAAACATTGAATACAAGAAACAGTGGCAATGAAAATTACATGCTTTTATCAACATTTTTATTTTAAACTAGGTTTTGTGCTGTGATGCTGCAGAGGCATCTACAACATAATTGGCTTGGTAATAGAAGAAAGTAATTTCTTACAATGATCCTAGAGCCCTTTGTTAATGTCAAGGATAATTTGGGCTGACTGATTTGATTGCTGCTCTTTCCGGCAAGAGGTCTCAATAAATGAAACTGCTTGCCTGGATAATTTAGGCTTATATGATTGCCAGCAAGCTAATGATGCAAACACAGCTGAAATAAAAATTCCACTTTATATTGAAGGTTAAAAAAAAAACAAAGAGGGGAAAAAAATCTTCTTAAACACCTGCAGTATGGACTCTGTCAAAACAGGGAAGAGCTATTTGCCAGTCTCAGGATGGAAAGCAACTTCTGTGTATTATGAGATGTTTCAGACAATTGGCCTTTATAGATCACTAGGACACTGTTTTATGTTGTTGCAGACAACTTATCTATTTCCTCTTAATTCCTGCCCTGATCAAAATGGGCTGTTAAAGTTTAAAGGTTTTAAAGTAGGGATTTTTCTTTAAAAAAGAGGAGGAAGGTGAAGCTCCACAGATATTTATGCTAAACTTAGTATTCTGCAGTGATTTATTGGGGACTGAAGCTACAGCTTCTTCATTTAGAAGATTTATGTATGGAGTACAGTACAGTTGCTCAAACCATTTTTTTTCTGGCATGACTAGTTTGGAGAAAGTGATTCTAGAGCATGTATTGATTCCATATGTTGCGTGCAGTTCTGCCTGGGAGTAACTAGAAAAAAAAGTATGTCAAGAAACAGAGAACTGAGTCTGTTCCTCAGCTGCACTACTTAATCAAGAAGTATTGCAAGCTTTGAGTGGAGGGGGGAAAGAAACCCAAAACTTGGCTCTTAAAATGCTTTAGAGGCCAATTCATAATTTCATTCTAGGCCAGTCTGCTCCTTGCTACCTGTAATTTTGTTTTATTTCCTGTTGTTTTTACATTCTTTCATGAGTCCATCAGGACTTACCAACCGTAAGCAAGTTTTTTAATTACCTAGGTTCAAAGCAGAATAATTTATAGCAAATTGTCTTTGCACAGATTATTTCAAAGCTGTCTGTGATGAGTTTTCTTCACTTCTTCAGGTGCTTTGATTGAAGAATTGCAATTTTGGGGAGAAAAGTGCACCTCATTATGAACAGAAATTTTACATCGTTAGGAGTTAGGCAAGTCAGAGGTATATCAGCTGGTGGCTACATTAATCAATGAATAATGTAGTTCCTTCTCTACCTAATTAAGTGGATATATAATGATAACCTTCGGAGCTGATCAAGCCATGTTATTTATACTTTTCACTGTAGTTTATTTTAATCTTATAATGCTTCCAGATATTGTCAAATCCTACTGTCTTACATATTTTAAAAGACTAGATTCTTTTTTTGTTGTAGCATCGCTAAAATAAGTTGGGTGTTATCAAGGTTTAATTAAGTTCTTCATGAAATTTGAGGGGATGGCTTTAAAGGAAACAGTCAAATGTGTATGTGTGATATATGCACATTCATAGACTAGACATTGTTCAGGTTAAAACAAGGTGTCTCTGTGTGTGTACGTAATGAATATCAGATTGTCTAGAATAACTTTCCAAAAGGTAGAACACATCTGCTTTGTAGCTTGTTTATTCCTATGGCATATGAGGGACTGGGGAGTCATGATTTTCTTGCAGAAAAGGAAAATTATAACTTCTTTTATGTTCCTATGAATTCTTAGTGTTCTCAGTTGCCTTTATCTTTGACTTTTAAATTAGAACATTTGAAATAGAAGTATACACATAACTGAAAACCCAGTATCACAGATAACAGAATCGTAATGAGAAGAACTAGAGTAAATAATGGATTTAGTAGATACATGGGTAAAATTATATGGTAAGTCAACATTAATCATTTGAAGTTCATAAGCAAGTAGGTGAAGGTAATCTGGTTGATGTGGATAACAGTTCTATTACTCAATAAAATGGCCAGGAATAATTGCCAGTTAAAGGGATTCAGTTGGCAGTTCAGTTTGTTTCCTTGGAGGAAACCTTCTTGGCTCATACAGAAGGCTATCTGCCCGCAAATGTGTCACAAAACCATCTTTCTGTTGTGTGTGGGCGTTGGTTGTGAAACTGCTAGCTGTGCTGGGGCAAAACTGTGTCTGTCACAGGCTGCGCTGACAGTTTCCTGGTGTAGGCAGTTCTTAGGCCTGTTCTGTGCCCCTGGCTGGTTTACCGGCTTACTGTAAAGAGGTGCCACAACAGTTTATGCAGATTTCCAAACTGGTTTTGACAGGGTCCTTCACAGAGGGCTGGTAAAGAATGAATCTGTCAAGCAAGAGAGGAAGTTGTTCTGGATTATGAACTGAATAAATACTGGGGAGAATTTGCCAAACAAGGCAAACATGGTTTGCAGTGACAGAAAAAATAGGCAGGATATATTGATTTTAATTTTTTTCCTGAAATATTGCAGTATCTTTTATTACTTATCTGAGCTATAGATTTCTCAGCCACAAGCGTATCTTCAGGCCTGAACCTAAAATATGTTGATCAGCTCTCCACCATCAGATTGGGAATCTGAACTCTAGTCTGGATTTTCTTTACAAATTTAATAGCTGCTTCTCCAGCTGAGTATGGCTGGAGTAATCCTACACAGATATTATTTCCTAGATATGCAGGCTGTAATATACAGCTAGGCTCTTGGGTGCCACTACCTTTGTTCAGGAGAGGTAATACCATTTCAAAAACCGAGAATACCTGTAGGCAATAAAGATACCCTCTAGGGATATAACAATATTTTTGAATGGACAATTTGAATGAGAACCTCAGTGTAATAACAAAATTGACCCAGCTTCTACACCACTTACTTTTCCTTAGAGATTCCAGGTTGAGATAGGATGTGAAAACATTACAATCTGTACTTAAGAATGAATTAACTTGATGGGTTTGTATTCTCAGAAGCATGAATATTTTTTTAATTGCATCAACTGATTTAATAGAAATTACAATGTTTCCTTAGAAACCGCACCTTATTTAACGTACACAGTAAATCAACAGACAGCTCTGGGATGAAATGCAGCAGCTTAATGAGGCCAAATCCTGATTGTGCTGATTAGTAACTAGAATTGGTCAAACATTAGGACATTTGATCAGTGGGGTTGAATCAGAGTGTCTGTTTGCACACATAAGTGCACATGTACATGGGGGTGGGGGGGAAACCCAGCTTTTTCCAAATGCCTTGTTGACTGGGAAGTCTAGAATATTACTACCCTGCCAGCCCCACAAACACCAAGTGTGCTTTGTAAACACTGAATCATTTTGAAGGGGGAATGTTTCCTAAACTTTTGAGCTGGTTAGTGAAGGAAACAATCTTGTACGTACAATGACATTTCAGCTTTATTGAAGATGCTTCTTAGATCTCAAGTTCTCCAGTTGATGCAAAAGCTGGGGATCTCCCGACTTCAGATTCCTTCCTCCAAAGCAGACTGCTGGACACCGTATCACATCTGGGGGCCTTGGAGGCCTGAGATTGACATTGAGAGTTTCCTAGCTCTAAGGCAATCTGGCTGATGGATCTGCCATGAAGATCTTTTCCTTTGTCTTGGCTGGCAAAGTAACAGGCAGAGATTTTAAGGAAGCCTGTGGAACCAGAGAAAAAATGTAGATGACTGCTTTAAGATCAGCAAAACACCTATATATATATTTTTTTTAATTATTATTTTTTTTCTTCTCATGAAACTTGGTCGAAGCAGAAAAACTTGCATCAGTTGTCTAGGATGAGGATCAGAATTTATTTAACTGTTCACACAGTAATTTAGGACAGGTGGTGAAAATTGATAACTCTAAGAGAAATTCAGGTAAGAGAACATAATTACCCAAACTGGATTTTGGCCAAAATGTTTCTGTGGAAAATGCTGTGGGATTTTTAAAGGCAATTTGGTTTTATCTCTTATTACAAATATTGCCTGTTTTTATGGCTGTATGATTTGAAGCTTGTATTTGAGCCTAAGGAATTTTTTTCAGCAGATTCAAGGCTGGGGAATAGCATATAAAACCCATGGTACTTGTGTAATCAAATTTTATAAATAAAACTGTTACATTTTCTTTGAGCCTCAACTGCTATACCGTCATTTAAAATTCTTAGGAACTGTGCTTTGTGGCTTGTTCACTGCAGATCTAACCCTTTTGTGCTGACAGTTACCTTGTTGTTCTTGTAGCAAGGTGTGTGAATAATGGCTAAAACATAAGCATATTAAAGAATCTTGGCACAGGTGTGGCTGTCAAGTAACATAGAAGTAGTAGTGTGTGGTGTGTGTAGAAGAAAATAATTCATCTGTTTAGAATAAAGGGAACCAGGCTACCTAAATACCAGTCTATACTACACGATGAAGTGCAGTGGGGCTTCCTTCCAGGGACTTCTTACTAACAGGGAGGAAATGAGAGACAAAAGAATAAGAATGAGAGCTGGTTGGTGGGCAAGAGCTATATTATAATAAAGACTGTTCTCTCCTGTAGTCTGATCCTGGTCTGTGTTCTTTTTGTCTTTGTCTTAGTAGTGATACCGTAGTCAGTAGCTCTTCTTTTTTTAAGAGCTGAATCTTTGTTGGTTTTGGGATTGATTAAATTAAACAGAGGCACTAAGGTTTCCATTAAGAACCTACATAAGGAAGGCTGCAGAGAGTGACACTGTATGCAGGGAGCTCCTGAAGCTCTTTCTGTGTTTCTGGCAACTTTCTTTGGAATATTAACTGTCATGTAAATATGGGGATAGACTGAAAACTGTGAGAAGACACAAAAGCATCAGAACAGTGTCAAATGGAAACATAAAAGCAAATAGTGTGGCATTAGGGCCCAGTATAGGGCCCAGAATTTTTGAGAATGTGAATATATAGTAATTTCTTTAAACAAGTTTGTAAAACTACTCAAGCATCCAACAACTTTTCCCAATCGTGATTTTTAATAGCAGTTTTTATTGCTACAAACTGCCCTCCAAATAAAGCCATTTGGTTTTGTCAATTCCCTAACACTAGAATGTTTAATAATACATTTAATATTTTAAAATATTTTGGAACAGTTGGTATTTGCTTAGTCTCAGTTTGGAGCGTAGCATGTTAATGAACAAGTGATGCTTGAAAGGTCACAAACAAAACAAATAATTCAAGCTGTTGTGATTTATTCTCCTTATTAAACATTTTGTTGAACATTTTTTCTGAATGCAACATTTGCTGTGTGGTGTGATGGATTATTTATGTTCTTCCACTTAATGATATGAAAATATTAATTTTTGAATATTGACAGTATTTAACCTCTTATAATAATCTATCAACAAACATACCAGTGAGCATTTTATAATTGTTAGTCAGCTAAGCTTCTGACTTCTTCTGTTTTGTGAAAGTATTATTTAAACGTGCTCTTACAGCTAGGTACAATGCCATACAGATGACTTGGTTTCATCTCTTAAAACAAAGTCCTGAAGCTTTTATGCACAGTCGTGACAGGCATATTCTAGGCCTATAAGGCAGCAGAACATCCAATTACATTTGCTCTCCAAAGATGATTGTGGCAGATCTAAGGTCAAGGACAGTCCATGGGGAAGAGTGGTAGTCTGCATGCAAATTTTTTTGGTTCAGATCAGGATGATTTTTTTTTCTATTAAAAATTAGAAGGTTTGTATTTTGGGGAGGAATGAAGATATCGTGGTCTTCCCCTTCAGAAGTTCTGAATTTATTCATAGCTAAAATATATTGCAGATATCAACTAAAATGCTAACTCAAAATCA
>WEKW01004045.1:5746-25166 GCA_013389905.1 Sula dactylatra
CTCTATTTGACACTTCTTTGTTTCCAATATGCAGAGTGTGGGTTTGTTTCCTATTGCTTGGAAGGCAGCAAAGCCATCGGAGACATCTTCCAGTCATTCACCGAGTTCTGCACTGCATTTCTGCAGATGTTTCCCACTAACAGACCACACAGTATCTTGTTGCTGAATTTTCTTTTATTGCAACGGTGTTTAAAACAATTATTCGTCCAAGAAACTTGAAGACTAATTTTAAGGCTATCTTGTAAATGTGTATCTTTAGAATGCTGGAGTAGTAAAGAGCTGTGATGCATCCAAACTATCTATTTAATCTGAAAAAAACTTCAACAGATTATAAATAGATTTCAAGTTATAGTGCTCTTATGAGAAGTGTAATTACAGTTAAGAGAACCACTTCGTTCTTCTTGCATGCTCCTGGGATCCCTTAAAACAGTCTAAGGGATAGCTTATGATAATGAAAAAAAATAAATCTGAATTACTTCTATGTATGCTATTCACAGCAGCTCTTGTACGGTATACAAAAAAAATCACATAATTCCATAACAAATTTTGCTTCTAAATAACCTCTTATTTCCCCTAGACCTTAAAAATGACATAGAGAAGATGCAGTCTCCATCAGACATAAAGGATGGACTTAATNGCCTCATAAACACTATCCGAGTCCAGTGTGTTTTGAGAGTCCCTCCTACTTCTTCCCAGTACAAAAGCCCCTATTGATAAGCTGATGAATAACGTAAATGCATTTCTAAAAAAGGGAAAAGAACTACCTTTATAATCAATTTTGTGTGAAGAACATTTTTGGCTGCCAAAAGGTCAGAAACTACATCTTCAGGTAAAAAACTAACTAGAACTGTACTGCTACTGAAGTAAATCAGTATTTAAGCTATTTATTCTTTGGAGGGCTCCTCCAAGCCTGCAAGGAACCTAAGGCTCTTTGCCCTATCCTGAACACATTTGGCGTTTTGATATTACCTAGCTGGCCCCATTACCAAGAAAGTTTTACCAAAACTTTCCGTCTTGGAAGGGAAGTAGAAGAGGACTGGAGAAGGGGGGATACCAATCTAACTAAAAAAAGTCACGAAACAGCATAGAAGTCTGATGCAAAGAAAAAATATTCAAGAAAGCAATTATTACAGCGTATCCTGGTACTCAAACTTAAGCAGCGAGCTTTCCAACATTTAGAATTTGTACAAGTTCAGTATTTTTTAAATACTGAAGGTCTGACAGATGTAACCTGCATGACACTGAAAATACTGAGATATAGCAGTTTGGATAAAGTTCAAGACACATGTAGGTCAACACAAATCTTCCGGACAAGCAAAGTTTCTAGGTAGTAATTTGTCAGGTAAGCCAACTAAGCCCTCACCAGTTTTGTTTCAGATTGCCTTGTGCGTCTGCAGAGACTGAAGGGACACAGACAGAGTTAAGAAGTTCTTTGCTTAGGAGATCCACTGCGGTACCTGTTGCTGTACAGCCATGCTAGGGACTTATTACTCGACTTATTTCACAGAACAAGGCAAAAAGGCTTATCCACTCTTACATTACAAACAAGAGCGACGCTCCTTCCAAACGTGAATACACATGAACGCTTCTGGACGTGAAAATTGCTATTTCTGCACAGCTGCAAGGAGTTTTACTAAATCATCATTCTATTTTGAATTAACATCAAAAGGCTTGCAGAAACTGTCTTTATTTTCTCCCACTCAGACACTGATTTTGTGTAACTCAAACAAACGTACCTAAAACTAGCTGATACAATAGATGAAATATCTCGAGCTGGAGGCATTTTTCCCTCTCGTGAATTTACAACCCTTTATTTAAAGGGGTTCTGACAGAAACCATTCATGTCTTATAGCAATCTCTAGTATTTGATTATAATTACAGCAAATGGTGTCTTTGCAGAGCAACCAATTTTACTGGTGACACAAAAAGTAATTGATCCAGGCCTCATCCGACCCAGTGCAAGAACCACAACCAGCAGCCCAGTCACCTAGATAGGTTTGAAGTTATTTGCACAGTGGAAGTGCTACAGCAAACCATTTAACATGACTGGAATGATCACGCTTTCTTGACTTATGATACCTCAGAAGAAGTGTTCAGTCCGAGAAGTGTATAGCAAAATGATGCACAGCTGTAAAGTTGTAGAGAATCACCAGAACACTAGAACGTTTTTGCATATCACTATACCGACTAGCCAAGAAAATGAATATATTCTCTCCTACATGTACTAAGTTACTGTCATGAAAAACATCATTTATCTACCAAATTAATGCTTAAGATGCAAGTTGAATCCTTCAAGTTCTTGTTCTTCCCTTCAGAAAGTGACCGTACATAATCTATAGTTGCACACTTGTGTTTCCCCACCCCACCGAAACACAGCACAATGGAATAACGAAGGCACAGAAAGGCAACGTACCGTCGTAGTAGACAATAGCTCCAACAAGCTCATCTTTGCGTAGCATTGGGAAGAGCTCCAAGGCTCTTGACTTGCTGAGGACATAACTACTTTTCAGACATTGACTTCCAGCCACGAGGTCATATAGTTTTATTCCAAGCCAGTAGTATGGCAACTGCCACCATCTGCAGGAAAAAAAAAAATTCCCCATGAAGTGAAATAAAAAAAAATTTAAAAGTGCGTGCACACACCGTTAGTGCAATGTAGAACATGTTAAGCAGCACTGTGTGTTGTATTACACCAGTTTTACTTTGTGCCATCATACAAATTCATGGTACCACAATATAATGCAAATATGCAAGAACTTAAGTATTGTTCACTACTCTCTTCAACGGACTGAATCACTGCAGTTAGTCGAGCAGATTCAAGGCTTTATTTATTCTGAATTAGGATTGCAAACTGGCTTTTTGTACTTCAGCGCAAGGTGAGATCTTAAAGCTATGAGTTGAGTGAAGACCCAGGCTGTACGTGCAAGCTGAAAGGGTTCCTCAAACCCACGTCTTGAGTAATGCCTCCTGCACAAACAGGACCAAATAAACGCAGCTGACCCCGACCTAGATGAGCTCCAGCTATTACAAGCCCCTTCTACTAAGACAGGAATAAAGCCGTACATGAAGATCATTCAGCAAAACCTCACCGCTCTAAGTAGCCTGTGACAGTGAGTAACTATTCTTACAGATCTAAAAACCTAACCCAAACCACTGAAAGTCTCTTTCTCATACAAGCAGCAAACCGTTCTCTCAATACCAAACTGTCACGTACTGTGGAAGGCAAATGCACTGAATTACCGCACTGAACACCGGTGGTTGTAAGGGCTGAACAGCACACTGCTAAGAACACTATGATAGCATGTGTTGAAGTCAAGGATGTACTGGAAAGAACAGCAAGTAACATCCTGGGAATGAGAGTTCATTCCAGCTGCAGGCCCCCCTCCTCCCGCACTGGGGTGGGAGAAATGCACAAAGAAGCTGAAGTCCAAGATGTGCTCCTAGACAGCACTGACGGCCGGTTGGTGCCGTAAGAGCATTTCATGCTCCTACAATACGGCAGCATCTCACCTCCTGGAGGACAAAGCTTGTGACAGGTTTAAAGACATGCTTGGAAAGAGGCACCTGGATACTTCTCCAGGGAGATAGCTCGCTTGTCAAAAGCAACGGTAAAGCAGAGATATTATCGCAGAGCTTACTTGTAAACAGGTAGCATTATTGGCAAAGGAGCTGACAGGTGAGGAGCGATTTCAAGCAGATTTGCACGCTCCTCAAGTGCTTCTTTCACCATCTTGTACTGAAAAATAGAAGTGTACACGTGAATCCCATGTTACTCAATTTTGTCTCCATGTGCAGCATTTAAGAAAGAAACTGTTTATCAGAGCAAATACCTCGCAGAATTTTACTGTTCTTTCAAAAACACACTGAGATTTGCTGAAAAATTCAAAAGTTAAGGAAAATGTTTCCCAAGAAAATTAAGTTTCACTGGTTTCGTTTTGGTGTCTTGGCAGGCCAGTGGAATAATTTTTCATCTGAACGTATAGCGCAGTAAGCTGTGTTACTCCTAACTATGGGCAGGAGGCACTTAAGGTGGGGTAGAATTCATCCCACGGTACAGCTCCTGTGCCAGTTCCCACAATTAAATCCCATACTAACTCCGAGGTGCAAATGCAGAAGCATTCTTCTCCAAATCAACCAATATGAAGTCGTTCCTTGGCAAAAAAGAAAGCTGATTTCTATAGCTGGAGAAGTCACCACTTCTGTAGCAGTATTTTAACCATTAAAACATACTTTAAGTTAGGTTTCAGGGAGAAGACAAATTTCCCAAAACAAGAACATCATGCTTCCGCCAACACAAGGATACATAAAAGCATTTATATATCATCACTCATTTACCGTATTTTCTTTCCTCATCCTAAAATAAACAGGACAACCACTCACTCCCCCAAATTCTGATCGTGCCAGGTAGGAAGCTCTTTTTATTCTGAAGTCAGCCCTGTCTCTGCCTTCCTTCCCCAAAAGATACACAGTCTACAAGGTACGGCGATTAGGCTGCCCATAAAAGTATGCAGCAAAAGGCAGCAGCACCAACCTCCCTCGTCTGGAAAGCTCAACTGGAGAAGACACTTTCTATGTACAGTGACTGTGGAACAAAACAGTCAAGTACTGAAAAAATAAAAAGGAGACTTGGATGTAATTGGGATAGGGGAAGTGTCTACTAGCAATTTTTGCTTAACAACCAGCATAAACAATTACCTGCTCAAAATCCAACTTCATGATGGCCTTCTGAAGATATCTCACTCCACCATGGATCAATTTAGTACTCCTGCTGCTGGTCCCTGATGAGAAATCATCTCTTTCTAGAAGGGCTGTTTTTAGTCCTGTGTTACCAGAAAACCAAATTAACTTCTTAAATTACACAATTTGTATGTAATTCATTAAAGACACTTCTCTAGGGTAGAGACAATCACAAGAAAAATTACTCCGTACATGGATAAATTTGTATTCAAAGTGTAGTGCACTGTCTATATTGTAATGAAAAATTTTAGCCTCCTTCCTAAGGGAAAAGTCAAAACAGAACTTAAACAGAAGCACATTAAAACCTGGATATTTCACAATAGAAAGGCATTACAGTACATTATAGGGGCCATGCTCCCTCAAGCAAATTGCAGTTCGTATTCATGGCAGGAACAGAATATTTTCATGAATACTTTTAACTCTTTGCAGCAGAGAGCTCCAAACCTATCACACTAACACTTTACACAGCGTACCAGAGGGGCAGACAACTGGCATCTTTGCCTGCTTCCCTACAGTCTGCTTAAGAGGTGCCTGAAGCCAGCAGAGAGCCAGCCGCGGGCACGCTCGCTGCTCAGGGAGCGCTCGGAGAACATGACGTACACATATATAGAATTCTGCCATGTACATCTAACTGTCTGACAATTGAGCCTTAATACAGGTATAGTAGCTTACTTAGGAAGCATAGCAAAGGGAAAAAGTAAGTTCATCTACAGCTTACTATGCAGATACTACGGGGCTCACACAGATACTACGGGACTCATGCAGCACACGGACATCCTTCTTTTACACATTACACGTGCAAAGGGCATACACACAAAACATTCACTACAAGATATTACTAAGTATTTCAGGAAAACGTTTACTCGAAGCCACGCACGTGCGTTCCCCGACACGGGCAGGCACTGACAGTTTGACTAGCGCAAGGAAGGGATAACCACATGGCCCACAGATGGTCACACAGCTCCAGAACGCAAAGCGCTCCGCAATGAGCTTATAATGCTCATTCTAACAGACACTAGGAACGAGGTTGGCCTGTCTGTTGCACAAGTTGTGCTCCCAGTTACCCTGAAGGCCAGGAAAAAGCTCGCCGTGGGTGAAGGCACACCGCCTCATATGGAAGTCACTGTGAAACCATATACCCCAATGCTCTCTACACTACATCCCTTGGCACCTTCTTCATGGAGGAGGCTGATGTCAGTTATGTGATGGAAGTTAGGTGAAAGGAAAAGTGCAGGAAACAGGTGATTAACAGATGCCTTTTAATGATAAGATACAGGCAGCAGCCTGGCCACGTCCTTTGGCACATACCTCCAAGGCAGCCACCACTGACTTCCAACACCCAGCATAAGTAAACCCAAGCACCATGGAACAAGTACATGGCAATCTCTCACTTATAAAATACATATGGAAGGACAAGCTGCGTTACAGAAGCTAGCATAACAGACCCCCTCCATCACTGGCAGAATTTTAAAGTTAGGCAGACAAGGCAAAAAGTGAATTAAATTCAGTGACATCGCTACCAAAACCAACAGCAACAACATGACAATGCATAGCCAAGGAGGGCGGAGAGCATCATCTGCATCAGAAGTTATTCCTTGGGTCTTTCCTTTGCCCTCTTTGAGGGGTGCTTTATGCTATTCGTTGGTGATCATACATTTTAACATCTATTGGACTCCCAAAACTTTTATGTACTTAAAAAAAAAAAAAAAAAATCTAATTATTACTGCTAACTTCCAAAGATCAGAGTAATTTATTTTTGTCAAATGTGACTGAAGATTAATGGATACAATCAGAAATAATTTGGTGAAGATGTATCAAACACATGAAAAGCAAAATTTGTTGTTAAGTGAAGCAAACATAATAAAAGAGCGAGTTCCATGAATGAACAGCAACAATACACAATTCATTAACCAAATGCCTAGGAATATTTCACACTTCAGAAATCTACTGATATAATCAGAATATCTAGTAAAAGGATAAACATAGATCACCTATAATAAATCTGTGTGCTTTACAACTGCATTTTCTAACACAACATAGCAGAGGCAGAAGTAAAAAGATCCCAAGTTATCTTTAACACTACATGAAAAAAAATTAATAACCAGATTTGAGTCTGTATGTATCTACCAATGGTGAAGACCTTACTGGTTTACCTAGTCCAAAATTATCACACCTTCTGGACAAGTATTTTCCAAATCAAAACAAAACACTCCTGGAGTCAGGTTTTGCCTCTTATTTCTGAGATATATCCACAGGTTAAGGAACCTGAAGAACTTTATGGCTATCTACTATGTTTTACACTACACTTTCCTTTCCATTTCAGTTCCAAAACCAGAAACAAGGTCTACAAACTCAGAAACTAAGGAGGGTTGGTTCTGTCTCTCATTGACTGATTGTATTGAAAATAACAACTGAGAGAACATATTCCAAGACAAGCTTTTCTCACAGATCTTTCACATAGCTTTTTGGATAAAAGAAAATAAATTATATTCTGGGGGAATACAGCATTTTAATAGAACAGGAGTTGATGCTACACCCTCTCCCACAGAAACACTACCCATGCATTCTCATCTCTGTATCTGAAGACGTATTTTCATTAAACTTGTAAAATTACTTACTCCCTCTGAGAATTGTCCAATCTGAGTTAACCCGCCAGCCAATTTCAAAGTTACCGTGTGAGGTGGATGACAGAGTGGGCATTAGTGTCCTGCTTTTCTACCCCCTGAACAGAGTTTTTCACACATCTGACTGACTGCACGAGCTATTGGGCAACATCTGCACGTCTACTGGGCAACAACTGGCTGTCTCCATGCACATTCTCATCCTCCTGCAGAAGTCAGGTAAAGCATTAGCTTCAGCTCTTTATACCTTGAGCTTTCCATAAGTTAAGGCTACTCATGAAATTAACAACAATTCTGCTGCTTCTACCAGCTTCTTAAACCAGTTACACAGCGAATCCCCCAAGAGAAGGGAAATTGGAGCACAGATCTACAGTGTGTACCTCCAGACTGAATGGTGCTAGTACCTTTCATCAAGGTAGACTTCATCAAGGCAGACTCCTCCGAACCTGCGATATACTAAGCAGCTACAATGCATTAGCAGAAGTTGTAGATATCTCATGTTGTAAGAAACGCGAGCTGGAGAGCCACTGTGCCTCGTCTAAAATTCGTGCTTGGCCCTTTCAAAATAGTTGCCGAAAGTGTTGTGTAAGTCTTGCCTTCTCTTTGCTGCAGATATTCTCCTGCACAAACAAGTGAAACGTGACTACAGATAAACCCACTAAGGAGCAACAGAGAAGGAGAAGTCCACCCAAGAGCATCCAGCAAAAAGGTTTGTTAGACAACTGCACACAAGCACCTAGACAATGAAGACTCTGCTGAAGCAACAAAAACGCAATGACATTTTTTCAAGTTCATTTTACCTTCTGAAGGACGTTTTATAACCACACATTAGAGTACAACTTCTCTACCTTCAAGCACTTCTGAAAAGCCAGTCTGAAACTTCTTATAAACCACGTAATCCAAGAATCAGAATACAATTAAATTATCAAGCCTTACCTCTAGTGACTGCATCCAAAGCACAGCCACATCCTGTTGCTCCGCCACCTATTACAAGGACATCAAATTCACTGGTGGTTTGCAGTGCCAAAATTTGTTGTTCTCTTGTGGGGAAATGGTTCATTATTGGAACAGTCACAGCTTCTGCAGCTTGAACATGCACAAAGGTACCCTACAAAGATTAAAAGCAACAGAAGAGGATCTGTATTTATTGTGTATACACACACACATGTGTACACATACAGACACACAACCAAATCACAGCATCTTCTATAACCATAAAGGTAAACTCAAATATTCCCAGACATTTTTCCTATATTTAATAAGGATATTGTATTAAAACGTTATGGAGCAAACAGTACTAAAACTGTAAAGGGTTAGCACACATTTACTTCATCTTGCCTACTTCAATATAACGCTGTACTCAAGTGCTACTACCTATATTAGTTATTTCTAGGAATAGCCTTCCGCTATGTCAAATGCTACAGAATGCTTGGGAATTATTTTAATAATCAGACATATGGTTAGGCTCTCAACTCTCTACCAAAAATCCATCAAAGCAAAGGTCTTAAAGATGAATGTACATTTTAAAATTGATTACTTGTACAGTGACATTAATCTAAGCTCAAATTTGATCAGGTTCATGAGACAATGTGGTTTACTGTCAAATATAGTACACTAATACACCAAAGAAACACTTATTTCCATATCCTTTTATAAAATCTTACAAGCAAAGCAATTTACATCCTACAGCATGCTAAAATACAACTTTTCTTTAAAGTGACAAAACTTAATGATGGGGCAGTATCCAGACAAGTTCAGATGTTACTGGAATGGCTTTGAGAATCTCTAGAACTCTGTCTGATATTCCAACAAGCCAGCGCAGCTCTGTTTAGTGACCGTGGTGAGAACGGCTGACATGCTTGCCCAGTCAGCTAATATGGACCATGGTTTAAACTTTAAGGTTTTAACCAGTTTCTGAAGGCTCTCTTCAGTTAACATTAATTTAAACTGAATTCTGAAAGCCTTTGCAGAATCCCCAAGCCCTGTTACCGGTTGCATACTTCATAACAATCACGTTGTGAGCGCCATCACTTTGGGTTCATATTCGTCACACTAATTTTATATACAATGGGCTGTAGCCAGATATCATAGTTATTCAGACAGTAAAACAGGGTGCAAGACCACAAAAAGTTTGCTTTCTCTTTCTTCCTCTAGCTTTGCTTTTTGTTCCAGCTCTTTTCCTCCCAAATTTTCTTCATTCACCATTGTCCCTCATTCTGCACAAAACTAGTCAGTGAATTTCTCTTTTAAGACCCAAAGGACCCATCTTTTTCAC
Organism: Sula dactylatra; assembly: GCA_013389905.1. Taxonomy (NCBI): domain Eukaryota; kingdom Metazoa; phylum Chordata; class Aves; order Suliformes; family Sulidae; genus Sula; species Sula dactylatra. Next base: position 15,380 of record WEKW01004045.1, read on the forward strand.
AAAAGAGTAGTCACTTGTACGTAAGCGTACCTGGCAGACAAAGCACCTGCATTTACAATATCGGAAGGGTAGTCGAGGTACTGGCCACCGAGCCAGAACATCCTAGCTCGGCAGCAGAGCCCCCACGACCCTGAAACATCGCTTGAGCCAGCTTTTTCAGAAATAACCACATTTTGGCACTCTGAAGTTTATTTGATTGAGAGGAGTGCTTTTACTGGTACCTAGCACTTCCAAAAGGAACCGTTGTAACCACTACTGATTTGAAATACGTATGTGAAAACAAATAAAGGCCTATGTTACATAGCCAGGGAGACCAGGACAGAAGAACTGATTGGCCGATTCAGAATGGATCAAAATAAACAAACAGGAAATTGAAAATTAATATTTTCAGAGTTTCCTGAAAATTATAAACACATTTGACACAAGAAGAACCTGTTTAAATCCTATAGTCTAAGGTCTGAGCATAAACCAGCCTTTAGTCCCAATGGCAGACTGAACTGATGTCAAATAGCTTCTGCCCAGATCTCCTAGATGGGAAAGAGCGAACTGGTACAAATTCAAGTGGCAAAACACAAAATACTACTTTCTTACTATGATCGAGAACAATTTGTCTAATCTCTTTCCACCCACTGCTTACAACGTGCAAGGAAGCGCTCTCATTTAAGTTTTTATTTCCAAACATTCCTTGAATAAGCTGAACTAGGCAAGTTGTTCCGTTATTTCTATGACTTTATTGCTTATTGCACTGTTAACCGTGAATTACAGTTGCCACAGAGCTAGCTCCTAAGCCCAGTCTCACGCTACAAACACGCCATCACAAGCACTGTTTACCCTGCCTCAGTGTTTTATCGTTACCCAGCCCTCACGTTGAGTTTCCCAGATAGGCAGACGCTCCTAGATCACCGCGGTTATGAAAAGCTCTCCGCTAATATAAGCCACCTCCAGGTTTTAGGAACTCCAGCCACCTTCCCTGGCATTTGCCAAGGGGAGGGAATATACACCTGCCACGCTAAAATAGCTTGACTGACAGAAGGTAACGCAGTCGCTTGCCACCATCTGTTTGCACGCGCAGCTGCCTGGGTCTCCGTGAGTAGCTAGCCAAACCGCGAGGTTCCTCTTTAGCAAGCAATTCACTGGTTGTCATAGAGCTCTGTAAGCAGGCCTTGTGAGTTAAAGGTCAAAGCGATCCTTGCAACACGTCCGCTGTAAATTAACAGCCAATCCTGCCATGCACAAGAAGCCTGAACTGAGATTATATGGTGCGTGCATCCTAAATATTTTTGTTCAAAGTTATTTGCTCATTCTTCAGAAGTATTATGATTGAAATGCATTATTTCGCAATGTTCCTATCACTACTATACAACTGAAAACAAAATCTAATAACTAGTGGCCATGCCTAAAGGGAGTGCACATTCAAGAGATAATTAATGACCCAAGTTCATCCTGTAATCATGGATTATATTGACTATCACGCAAGTAGCTCATGCAAATTAGCAACCGCTTTCATTGCGCGTGTGTAACAACTCAATCAATGAGAGAAGCTGGACTACAGAAAGAGTGCTTCACTTTATATTAAGGATTTATATTTTCCCAGAGCTAAAGTGAAAATTAAGATTTAAAACAACCAAAATTTGGCAAATTGACTCAAACTATAGTATTACCACTGATTTTTCCCAAGCACAGTGCTTGTGGCCTGTGCTGGGGTCACCTCCAGCCCAGTCAGGCCCAAGCCCCAGCCCAGCAAGGCGCTCGGGCACGGGCTCACCTCCAGGCGCGTGAGCTGCCGCATTCGGCACCCAGCCAGCTCTGGCCCAGGCTTAGTCACATTGTCAATGTTTGACAGTATTAGTTTTGATGTTGTCAAATATCATATATATATATATATGTCACTATAGATATATCATACATATAATATGTGATAAAATCATATATATAATACATATATAACATACAGTAATAAAGTATGACAATATCACAGTCAAATATGTCAATATGTGACATATACAGGAGCTGAAGGAGTTACGAGACACGCAGACGGCAGAGAGGTTGAGTCGAAGTGAAGCAGACAGGTCAGTCTCGACGAGCCCCCCAGTTAGTCTCCCCTCGCTCCCACATGTTTACACACTAACATGTGGCAGCTGGCAAAGATCACCAGATGAGGTACAAAGTTTTGGCACTTCAGAGAAATTCAGCTTCTGCATTATTCTTCTAACCAACGCATTCTGTACATTCCCAACTACTTTCACCTCTTGCCCCGCTCCCTCCACAGCCTACTCGTCTCTAGCAGTGCTAAAAACTTTTCTATCCCCCAAAGTGTGGCAGAAACTTTTATATCCCTGGAGTATGTACACTGATGCAGTTCCAGAACATGCTTTTCCAGGGAGCGACGGACACAAGGAGGGAGACACTGAGAGGATCCAGCTATTCCTGTCTTCACTCCTTCCTCCGTTGCTGCAAAGACGACCCTGCCGCTCCGTGCCTCTGCAGCTTTCTGGGTTGCATAGCAAGTGTCACTGTCTGGCTCCCTACATCGTCTCTGGCTTTCCCTCAGTGAGCTGTCGCATTAAGCATGCTCTTTAGTGCTGTATCACTGCAGAGCGTACAGCCAGCCAGCCAATTCCAAGTTCCTAGCTTCCCTAAATATCACCCTGTGACCTGGAGACAACAGTGGAAAGGAAATTATGAAGACCAAAACCACCCGTGGATCAGCCTTGAATGTGTTTTGGTTGATCAAGTTCAGCTACATATGCTCAGCTTTCTTAAGCTTTAAAAAAGTGAAAATCCCCATCTCAAAATCAGTGTTGCACTACGTTTCCAGACATGCCTTCTTCAGCAAAACAAGTGACTATTTTCAAAGCGTACAACTTAGCCCCAGGAAATAAGAGAACACAAGAAACAAACAAAATTCAGAGTTCAAGAAGTACTAGCATCATTTGGCTTTGACTAAATTTTGGTTTTAAACACATTACTTACAACAGAGGGCTTGCTTACAGTAAAACACAGACCAGAGGCCCAAGCAGCTAGCCACTGGTATGGCAAGAGCACAAAGATTAGCATTGAAATATAAGCAGAGTGATTAGCGCACTAGGAATTGATATAGATATGATTCATCTTGTTGTCAATTAAATGCGAGAGGGAAGAAAAGCTGCATACAGGGATTCCATCTGCAATAACGTGATTAGTTTGGCAGTGAACAAGTATGTTTACTGAAATAAGCAATTGCTGTTTATATCTACAACTTCTCAGGCAAGAGTTCCTTGAATGGCTTTGATTACGCTCTTAGCAAGAAGAAATTTAGTTTGGCAGTTTGAATTCAATCATGAAGTTATAAAGTGATCTAGTAATCCACAAGCAAGCATTCTTGCTAATTTGCTAATATAAGTCTCCAGGTAGGTTTGCAGAGTCAAATCCATCATCCTTATTCATTAAAAGAAAAAAAAAAAGGGGGGGGGGAGAAATTAAAAAACCCCAAAGCAGGCCCCGGTGCATTATCATATTATCCCACTCTATTTGATTCACCTTGATGAGCAACTCCTACTGACCAACAGTGTACCCACACACCAAAAAGAGAAGGACTGCCTGGTGGGCTTAGTTAGGAAAAAGACAGCAATCTCTGACAACTCCAAAACAAAGCAGTGCTTTTTCCCTTAATGATTAGAGGGAGGGGGGAGGAAATCATCAGCGGCCTCCAATTCAAACTTGGCACAAAGAATATCTAGCACTAGCCCACTTGGCTTGATGCATTAAAATAAAGGCACAAAAAGCAAGAATGCAGCAATTCAGTCAGCATCTAGAAGAAGCAAGAGAAACTGGTTTTTCCATTTCTCTATCACCATTAGTGTTAGAAGCGCTGGTGAAACAGCTAGCAAAGGCTGTATCACCTTTCCATTCAGGTATCTGAATATCTGAGGCCAAATCAATATGTCTCAGAGGGGTCCAACTTCATCTCAGATGCAATTCTTCTTTTCAGGAGCTCATGACTGGTAGTCAATGTAGTGTACATGGATTTGAGAGTTTCTGTATTGTTTAAGATGAAATTCATTTACAGTGGTAGCACTGAAAAAAAAATATAGGAGTCTACGCACACTTCTCCTTTATCCAAAAACAGTTCAAGAGGGACTAGTTTCTTCAGATCTCCGCACTACGTGCTGTGAAGAGTTCCCCAACTGTCTCCTTTCCTCCAGAAAAGGGTGGTTCTTCCTAATCTAACTAAGCAAAAGCCTCCTTGTCAGACTTATGCATTAGCCCTCAGCAGCCCAAGTCAGTAAGGCTGCAGAGAGAGCTTGACCAGCTTCCTTAAGGGTAATGGTTATTCAATAGGAAGAACCACTCCCGTGTGTTTATTGAAAGAGGTTTTGCTTGAATTAGTGTCATTCCTACTTATTCCCTTACACACAGCATTAAGCTAACCCAGCTTATTAATTCAGTAAATATCCCAGTGATCAGGTTACTAAACAAGACACAGAAGTGCAATATTCATCTATCAGCTTATGAGTTAAATTCAACAACAGTTCTGTCATGTCAACACGTGCTCCCATCCTCCCCTTGCTCAGCATGAACTGCCTGTTGTCAAAAAACCCAACACACAATAAGGGCAATTTACTAAACTGCCTGCACGCCCGCATATGCCATACACAGATATGTATTCTCAGATCATATTGCCTCAGTTGCTGTTGCAGAAATGTGCTCCAAAATGCCAGCACACGTGTGTGTGTGTGTGTGTGTGTATAGAAAAATAAGTTGGGATAAAAATCTTGAAAACCAGGACAGATCTGAATCAACGGAGTGTTTTATTTCCAAGGTGTGCCCTCTTTCCAGCTGTTTACGTGCAGACAAGGTTAACCCTGCTAACTGTGCCACTCTCCTCACAGTCAGACTTTTGACTCAACCCTAGCAAGGACAATTTACATTTCAACATCGGCAACTGCCAATACTCATCCCTTTTAGTAGACAAACCACTCTGTAATATGCTCAACTAACAAATCATAGAATCATTTGGGTTGGAAAGGACCTTTAAGATTGAGTCCAAATGACCTCCCACCCACGCTCAGGGGCCAGAAGTTCACCACCCTTCAGCTTCTCCCTTGGAATTACCTGGGACAGCCAAGTTGCACAGAAATGCCAAACACCAGCTGAGTGAGCATGGAAAACGAAGCCAGACAGATCAGCTAGACTGTGTGCTCAGGTTTATTAGCCAGCCGAGGTCTTTATTCCCTAACTGGGTGCCCCTAATTCCAGGATGCCGGCCACAGCACAGACATCCAGTCACTGAGTGAGGCAACATGAGCATGGGCAAAAAAATGGAGCGTTTTATTTCTGTCTTATTATGTGATGGCTTCTGTTCTTGAAATAACAACAGATTTCCTACAATGTGTAGCCAGTTAGTGCACATCTTGGGGCAATATCCTTCCCTGGCAAAGGAAGACAAGATCTTTGCCCTAGTGCGTATTTGATTGGCAGGCATTATTAAAGAGAGGACACTTGGGCTGGGGGACATGCCCGCAGCTTAGATATGTCAACACAACAAATGGACTGTCCTCCTTTGTGTCAATCCCTCCAGTTATCTTCCACCTGCTGCCCTATATTAGGTGTTTAAGGCAACAGCTTTAAGGGCCATCACGTGGGAAATGTGCAAGTTAGTACAACATGAAAACAACATGCTGTTCACTTGACAGATCCATTTGCTTACACATATGCTGGAAATTTTCAGATCCTTTGTAGACTGATCCTACACAATAGGTTTAGAAACTGGGGGACAAGTGGCTATTTCATTTTGCATACCACGATCACCTGTAAAAATCTGGTTTGTAATCTGTCTCTGGAAAGTCATAACGGCCATCCATTCCCCGAAAAACAGGAATTCCCCGAATTCTGGAATACCGCATATACAACAAGTGAGCTATCCAGATCACTTTCCAATTCCAACTCCTTCTCTTATTTAACAGTCCTAAAATTTGAAGCTGCCATTTCTGACAGTAATGAAGCCAGATTGTAAAATCCTGTGATAAAGACTCCAGAGAGAGTTAGAAACAGTATTATCAGCTAGGCACAAGACAGGCAGCCCAATGGGAAGCGCACTTTAAATGCTAGGTTTTATTTTCTGCAACATTTTTTCCAAAGCCATAAGGATCCTGGCTTATCCACTTTCCAGCTAGGTTCCCCAGAAATGACTCATCTCATTTGCTTTACCAATACCTCAGCTGCTGCTACTCCTCCTCCCCACAGAAACAGCCAGAAGATTCATATTATCATTTATTCAGACATAATACACACCGTCATGGAGCTAAGTGAAGACCGTCTCCCATCACCCACTGTTTTACCTCCAGCTAGACCACCACGATCCACTTCTTCCGTTCCCATTTTCAGTTTGCCCAATTTGAATGGCAACTTATAGTACACGTGTGGTAACTAAAGCAGTTCACAGAGTAACAACTGGCCTGGATAAAGAGCTGACCGATTACATATCCAAGGTGAAATGCGAAACGAGCACCTGCTCACCTGGCTGCTCAGACTGATACCACCTCAAAGGAAGAAGGAGGTAGCTCCTTGGGCTTAGGCTTTTTCTAAACCCAGATTGAAGCAAATCAGGCCAGAGCTCTGACTACACCTACGTCAACCAGTTTATGGAACATTGATTGCAAATATTTTTGCCCAAATGCGAGGTGCCAGCCTCACAGCCCACATATAACCCAAGATCAGAAGACATGTTCCCTTATACACATCTGCTAAGCGCAGACATGGTTATTTTATAATTCTAAAGCACAGGACAACTGCATTAAAATAATGGGCATTTATTCGCTTTAAGACAAAGAGCTGTTGATCCACACCAGTCCTGCCTGAAACCAGTCCTCAACACATGTTCCTTTTACTGATTTCTCTATGGCTTCTGCATTGAGAAGCAAAGCAAAGAGCACAGTGACTCCGACTCTACTGCGAGGAGCAGCTATGCCAATGAAATCTGTTTGCTACAACAGTTAAGAACCAATCCACAAACTGACACCAGAATCTATTGCATCTCTTCCTGCTACCACTACTTTACTTTAACAGTAAGTCTTCAACATCACCCTTCACTGCTCGGGGAATTTATTCTGTCCATGCGTGTCAGTCACCTGGAAGACAGCACCGAACTGTGCCTCGAGCTTACCAGCACCTAGGCTGTGCCCACCCAGGTAGAGGCCAATGCCCACCAGAAACAGGGGCCTTGCCCTTGACTTCTTTGGCACAGATCCTATCCTAAAGCAGTTTTCAGCTTTTTGAACCGAACAAGAGCTACCACCATGACTGTTTTGAAGCTGAGATTTTCACACGTAGTGCTAGTGGTTTCACTTCATTTTGCTAAGTTTGAAGATACTGTCCAAACTCTACTTAGTGCTTATACTCCAGTCAGTACTTTCCACTCCTCCTGCAACTAAGTAAAGTCCCTAGTAGTACACAAAGGTCGTTTTTTTAAACATGAAAAATGATTTACAAGAATCTCACTTCCCCACTGGTTAAAGACCTACAATAGTGAAACATCGTTTAATGCCATCCTCCAGATTAGCACCTACCAAATCAAGCTGAGAGGCTCTTGGCATTCCTTTCCAAACAAAACTATTCGTATAAGCCTAACATACGCTCAAACAGATTTTAAGTTTCATATTTTATCAGAAATCATAATTAATACTTACGTGTTTGTTTCTATACTGAGAAAATTGAGAGAGGCCAAAAACTGTTGCTATGGCACCTCCTCCAATGAGAGCAGTTCCTTTCACTGCCTTCTGAAATGCCATTTTTTACTGTAAGAAAAGAAGATAAAAATTAATAGGCAGTTTTACCATGTTAGAATCTAGGCTACACAGAATAGACCATTTGCGGAAACTAATGACAATGTTGTGACAAGTTGAAACTTAGGGTAGCAATATATTAATTCGCTATTTTCATTGCAGTATTAATAATTTCTAAACAAAGTCTAGACAGAGGCAAGCCAGAATGCTCTGGTACTTGCTGTAAAAGCTAAACAACAAAAGGGTATTTAGACATGCAAGTAGATGTACACACACCCCGCCGTTTAAACTCTGAGTACTCGTGTATGTGACGAGTGCTTACAATACTGTGGCAAAAGCAGAACAAGAACACCCTGTCATCAGCCAGATGGCCACCAAATCCTTACCACAACAGAATAGCTGATCTGCTCGACAAGATCACCTTTAGCTACCCTGCCGTCCCATCAAAGTATTTCTACAACCACATTTGCCTAACAGTGCTCCATCCTGCCTTCCAGCCGGGAATTATGATCCCAGTATTGACCGTATACCAGCCAAGCTTGCCCTACCCAGGAATGGTGGAGAAGCGCTGCACCACTAGTCAAGAAGCAGGTCCTTCAGTGAGAAGCAGCAGCAGAGACAGTGGACAAGATTAAGTGGCTTGACATAAGCACAGAACTTTGTCATCTGCTACAGAGGGTTTAAAACTAGCCCTATGTGGGTCAGGCAAATTCTTAAAAGACCCAGTGTTCGGATACTGAATGGAAAATTTCCGCAGAACTGACCTGAATCTTAAGCAGGCACAACCTAATCCATCTTCCCGGGACCGCGGCAGCTCTCATCGCATTAGAAACAACATACATCAAGTCTGAAGGACTCCCGTCAGTGCTCCAAGCCCTCTGGCTACGAAGACATCTTTGTCCGAGCTCCAGATTCACCCAGCAGCCTCCACACAAGGGGTTTAGCGCCGTTAAGGCTTACAGCAGAAGCAGGCAACGTGTACAGCCCCGTGCCAACACTGCAACACCAGTGGACTTAAAACACGGCAGGAGCGGCCCCGGGCCAGGAGCAGGGAGCCATGGCGGCCCCCATCCTGGGGCTGGGTGGGGGGAGGCCCCGGCAGCCTCACCCGAAGGGGGCTCAGCCCTTGCCTTGGTCCCCTGGGGAGGCCCCGCAGGCCACCGCGCTGCCCTGCTCCGGCACAGCTCTGGCACGGCACGGCACGGCACCTCGCTGCACGCGGCGCCTGCTGACCTGGAGGCTTCGCAGCCCTCCCTCCTCGGCTGCTGCCCGTCTTGCACCACACACCAGGCCAGGTTTTAACCAGGCCGGGTTATAAACCGTTACTTCTGGCAGCGTACAGCGTTCTTGTCGAGACTTGCAGCAAACTACTTAGAGCCGAAGAGTTATTTCTTTGGCCTTATAAATACAATTAAATACGAAACATCGTACGTTACTATACATCTGTACACATTTCATCTTTTCTCCTCTTAGTTCTTCCAGCTAACATAATTGAGGGGGTTTTTTCTTAAAAAAATACACCAAACATGTTTAAGAGACGCCAAACAAGAGAACTTCATTTTTAAGATGCATAGGTCATCTTCATTCCCTGTGCACTTTACTTGCAGCACACTCAGTGGGGGGAACTCCACACATAGGTATCGTACGCAAACGTTTGGTGTATAGATGCTGTATGTATGCACTGTGTGCAAGTTATTATTGTACAGAAGGCCAAGACTTGCAGCTTCCCACAAATTCTTCTGAAGAACAGCATGTACACTCTTGAAGATTCCCACCACAACAACCTTTCTTGGTATGTAAGTAGAGTAACACATTTTCCATTTACTTCATCCTTTGGTCTCAAAAAAGACCAACTTCATGCTTCCTTTATACTACGGCAGGGAGGAGTAAAAGAGAAAGGCGAGAGACAAAAAAAACCAAGGGAAGTTTCTTAAAGGAAAGTTTTACTGTGGAGGCCTGGCCTCCAATGCTCCAGCACCTCCAGGGAAACAGGGAGCAAGCCTCGAGCCAGGCGCCTCGGACCC
>WEKW01004045.1:25304-36482 GCA_013389905.1 Sula dactylatra
GGAGCCACTGGAGCGCTCCCCCAGCAGCCCGGCACAGCCGGCTCGTGGGGCAGCCGCGCACGCCAGGACGCAGGCCTGGCGCCCGCGGGGTCCCTCTCCCCTCGGTCTAGCACAAGTCTCGTACAACAGGATTTGAGCAATCTGAGAAACGCCTCATCACCAGGGCGGAGTGCCTCAGAATCAGACCCTATCCCGTAGGTTTGTCCCCTCCCCCAGAATTAAAACATAAAAACTAACCACCAACTAAACCCTACCACCTTAAATCTGTTAAGACAACCTTTTGTAACATCACCTCTACGTACCTGAAAATGCCTACGGATACTCATAAAGTCATAACATAATACAAAATTCAGTATCGCACAAGAATTAAAACGTGCAGCTGGAAAACTTACACTGCCATCCCCCCGCTCGTCACCTCCTGCAAAAGAAAAGTACCAAGACAATCAACATCAGTTCACAGACCGTCTATAGCTGCACGAAGCATATGGTGGTGGTGAATACATACACATCATCCAAGCACTCTGTGTACTACACATTTCTACCATAAGGTTTCTTCAAGTCGCTAGAATAACAACTCATCATTCAGATTGCAAACTGGTGGCAGTCGTGAAGTAGTTTCACACACCTTACACATCAGCAAAGGAGTCACTTCAAATAAGAGTATGAAACCCTTGCAAGTGCCTGTTCTGGGAACACAATGTGCTCTAGAATCCAAGGGAGTTTAAAAAGAACAAATTAGCATCTTCCAACAAGCCGGCTTACATGCCTGCAGAGATACTGGCTTTCAAGAAAACAAGTGGAAACGTACCCTTTCAATGTTTTACCAAGCTCAGTAAGACAGGGTGATGGCTGAAGCACAAATCCCTACTTACCCCAGTTCAAGCAAACTCTTCAAAAGTTCATTAGCGATGAAGAACCTGAGAGCCACAGCTCAGCAGCTGGTGTTCGACGGCACGCACAGACCAACGGGCTCCTAGCCAAGGGCTGAGCACCCGCCAGCCAAGGTCAAACCAAGCCTGCGGAGGGGCAGGCTGCAGGACCCGGGCAACTGAAGGCACAGCCGATGCTAGTCCTTGCTTCTTGTCCCCTGGCCTTTTCTGAGATTTCATTTGGAAGAGCAGGTACATACCCACCAGAGTTAAACCATGACATTTTCACTGAGTAGGCCTGAAGGAGCAGCACGAGGCATACACACCACTGACTAAAAGCCTCAGTGATCATTGCCTACACCAGCTTACTTTAAAAAAATGCAGCTTCCCAGACAGCTTTGGAAGTCATTTATTTTTGCTTTTAAAACAAAGAAATCATGATCTTCGGACTGTATGTTCTACTGGGCCTCTTTAACAAGCATTTTACCAATATTTCTGAAAAAAAAAAAAAAAATATCCAAGTTTTTAAAACTGAAGAAATAAGGGAACTATGTCTTTCATTCAGTTGACCTTTACTTCTTTAGTTATGGGTTAAAAAACCCTTACCGCATCAAGCAAAATCTAAGGTTTCCCTGGGAATCACACTAGAAATATCCTTACATATATGAAGGAAAAGAAAGCACAAATTCCCCCAAATTCATGTAGTAGATTTCCAAGCTGTACAAACAACAATGCTGCACAAACTTAGGAAAGTAATCAGGGAGAATAAACTCAAAGCTCACCGTAATTCTCAGTTACATAGATAGCGCTACGCTATTTTTCAGTAGTTTGAAATTTCTATTCTTCCGGTAACTTTTTTGTTAAAAAACTCTCAAACAGAACATGTTCACGTACTGAGTAAAAGCTGTGCTGGGCCAGTGCTGGGAAATAAGATAATGACTAATATTACACCTGCTCCCCGTGTTCAGAGAGCTACATCTCCTCCGCTTCCATCTCCCAACAGGCCTCTGCAAACAGCAGGCACAGACCCAAGGTCTCTGCTTTCAGCTGCTTCAGCTCAAGAAGCTCCCTGCACCATTTCCTCCGCACTCCCCGTCGGATATTAGCAACCTGCCACGCTAACACACCACTCATAATCCCCCCCCGGTTGTACGCATACGTGCTGACAGGCAACGCTGTGCTACGGGTGCCACAGGTTCTCATTAACTAGAATAAACGCTAGCTCTTCCAGGTAAGAGAATTTGTTTAAACAAACAAACAGCAAAACAACAAAAGTCCCCATGTCCCCACAATGCTTACTGTGATCCGGAACGCTTCGAAGTATCTGTCACCAGCTCTAACACGATACTACAGAGGCAAGCAAACAGCTTTTATTTAACAGTTTCCTATACAAACATCTCTGTTAGGTACCCCACAAACTCCATGCAATAAATATTCCTTCATATGTATTAATAAAGGACAGCTGGTCTTCAGAAGTTAAATGATGATCAAAATCAAATGAAAGTTCAACTCAAAAGTAGTTTCTTGAAAATCCTGGATGAGATACAAAATCTTTATACTGGTGTCTATTTACCACAGACTTCTGGCATACTAACCTTTTCCACCTTCAAATTTCTACCAGTGAAACTTTCTACCCTACAGAATTCAGCGCAAGCAACACAACACATGCAGGAATCTGCAGAGCTCCACCAGAGCACGGACTGATAACGAGAGGGAAAAAAGAGATGCGAGAGTACCTATATACCAGGCTGGGAACCCCGGCACACAGACGCTCCTTCAAAAGCAGCAAAGGCAACAACCTCGGAGGAGGATCAGACTGGACAGCCCAGTGGCACTCACCTCAGTTTAGTATCTGTAGAGTACAAGTGTGGTTGCCAACATACTGTTACAACTTGATCCGACTGCCCCATAGCTTCTTCCCACAAGCGAGCACGGTTTTTTCACTGCACATATTACAACCTGCAGAGAGCTGCGACAGGCGTTTCTACTAACACAACCTGTTCACGGCAACTCAGCCGAGACCAGTGGCGAGCTCCGTGCACTACCACCGCGGGCACGAAGGTACAGGCACGTGGGAACGGGGCTCAGCATCGCTGCAGTGTGGCCTTATACCAGTCTCACTGTGGATTCAGCTGCACTAACCGCACTAAAGTGACATTAGGTACGCCACAGAGAACAACTTTGCCACTTTCATTATGCAAGATAACATATAACACAGAGAAACTGGCGGGCTCAGTGCCCTTTATAGAGGAGGGATTTCCAGCCTCCACCATCAGCTGTCGGTGAGGGGCCACCCTCCGCTTGCCCGACAGCCGGGTACGTGTGTCATTAGCTGTACTCAGAGCTGATAGCCAGATTACATGCCATTCTCTGGAGAAAGGAACACTCCCAGGAGACCAGCTGCTCAAATTGCCACCTAAATCTTGCTCGCCATTGGTAAGAGAAGCTTATTCAGGGACAGAAAGGAAAATACGGCTTAACATAAGCCACTCCAATGCAAAGCTAGACAGGCATTCAAACCTGCAGACGGTGCTTTTACACCTAGAACATCTCAATTGCATCCTAGGAACCTGTGAGCCTGTATTTACGAGGTATGAGCAGATGTATTTGGATTAGGTTGAATTGAGCTCGGGGCATTAGCAGGTACTGCAGGCAGGCAGAGTCCCAGACAAACAGCCGGCAGAGACACGATATATACGTGCCAGGCTGCTGTGTGCCGTGCCAAGGCGCTGCCCCAGACCCTTCAGCCGGGCCCTACCAGAGCATATTGCAACCTCTCCCTGCCCAAATGCTCCGGCTTCTTTCCGAAAGGAACTGCATTGCATGTGGGAAATGGCACAGAACCAGGTCTCCTCCAGGCAGGAGGACAGCTTAAACACTGCCCCAGCGTACACACAACCAAAGAGAAATTAGAGGCTCTCTAAACATACACTTGTGGGTTTTTTCCTGAAGTTCTGTCCCAGAATGGCTGCTAAAGGCTACTGTCAGCACCAAGCAGGATAAACCAGAGCGCAGAAGACGACAGGGAAAAGAATGCAGTCCACATAGTTATGACGAAGGGTGTGCACAGAGTGCTATGCACACAGAGAAGAGCATACACTTAAAACGCCCTCATCTTTTGCAAGTAGGTAATAAAACTTGACTCTGTTCCAAGCTGAGATCAATAGCTTGTGATGGAAACTGAAGTTTATTTTAATGAAAATTATAATAGCAAACAGCATGAGAAGTGATGCAGTCAGAAATAAGTCATCTTTCCATAACACAAATATTTTGAGTCTCCTTTAAAAATGGCTCAAATGGTATATAGTGCTTTAATGCTGTAAGTGCCATCTGACACTGTAAATCTGCATGTTAAGCCTCATCCTTACTTTCAATACAGGCCATAAACGGCACCCTTTGGACCCACGCCCTTGATTCTAGAGTGGGCTGAAGACCCCAACAGGCTCTGGAACAGGCTCGGGCAGGAGTAAGGAGCCCTTGATAGGCATGGGAGGAGCCGGTGGCATGCCTCAAGGAGTGGCTATGGCATACAGCGTGATCCATCTGAAGAGTTAAACAACCTACAGGTAACATTTCTCATTGAACCAGCTGAGTATTGGTAAAGATTCACAGGGACATTAGCTCAAACTTTGAGCTTGAGGACTTCTGGTAAGAACAAATAGGCTTTACACTTGAGAGGAGACACAAAGGGGGAAAAAAAAGCGCTAGTTACATGAAATGGAGACTACACAAAAGATTTCTCGGGACAAGTTCATGCTTTCACTTTCTAGAAGTGAAAAAAGTTAACATAAACTGTTGCCACAGTAGGAACCGCTCCCTCTTGCAGCACATTTCTCGGCCAGCATTCAGAGTCAGGCTTACTTTGACGCAAGGAAGCACGCAGTAGTCACTTCCATAGGAAGCTCCCCCTCCAGAGTCCAGGCTGGCGACTGGCGTCCCGGCCCCAGCGAGGTCCCCGGCTGAGCCTCACAAGCTAGCAGACCCCAGACCTCCTGCACCATGGGCAGGGGCTCTGCTTCGTCAATTAATACACTTCTCAAAGGCAGGGTTCTTCTGCTTCACTTCCAGCCCCACACACAAAACCGAAAAAAAGCATATGAAGTGCAACTTACATCCTGTTTTTTAAGGAAAGGATTTCAACACTCGTCTTCAGCAGATCCTTCTGAACAGCGTGCCCCATGCAACAAACATCTGCCACCCCGCAGTTCTCATTAGCCTGATATAAATCCTAGGAGTGACTTGCCTTCCTTATTTCCTGTAATACCCAGCCCAGGTAGCTGCAAGACTGTTGGCTGGGTCTTATTTTGAGTTGCGTAACTCTGGACAGCCCAGAGCGCGCACAGGCACCTACCAGGGCTCCTGCTCCCACCCGAGGAAGCCAGGCGACTGAAAAGAAAGTGCTGCAATTGCCGGCATTGCTGCCCTCAAGTGCTTTCAACTATTAAGATATCGGGCTGCATCTAAGCCGTGCACGGCCGAAGTTGCGGGAAAGAATGAGAGGAATAAGGGAAGAGGGAGGGAAGGGGAATGGTGGAAAAATTCAGACCCAGAATCGCGAGTTAGAGATCAAAGAAAGATGACTACTTTTGCAAAAGTGAAGAGACAGATGGATAAAAACTGTAGAGCTTAGCAATAGGAGTGTGTGACGCCCTGTATGCTGCCATCAGACGTGGTGTATGAGACGCAAAACCTGTTAAATTAAGAGAAGAAATCCAATCTGTTATGTTGTATATCTGTGTGCTTTATGAGGCCATTACCATGGAATCTGGGTGCTTCACATTCCATTTTAAACGAACACATCTAATAAAGTGAGTCACTCAATGGAAGTCTTAAAAATAGAAAACTTATAATCATCACCACTACAGTTTGCATAACTTGCCATTGGCACAGTAGCATTGTCTAATTCAATCTTTCTCATTCCTTCCAAAAGCTTCTCAGGTAAGTTTTGGATGACGAGAGCCCCAGACCGATGTCCCTCCGGGCTGAGTTGGGAGTCTTGTGCCGCCTCTGCTTCTCCAAGCAGCTGAAGTCGCTATCCTCAGCTCCCGCCCATTCAGCTTTTGGTCCTTCTTGCAGGACTACTCAGAAGGCGGCCGCTGTGACGGCGCACAGAGCAGCAGTAGGAAGGGCCACAGTTCGGATTCTTACCCTGGGTAACTTCAGCTTTTAAAGCTGTGCTGTTCTGAGGGCGTGCTACTGGCAGTTTATGGGTCTGTCAATGCAGGAAGTGGCCAAATAACAAGAAAAAGGTGATGTGAGCAGAAAATAACCCTATTAGCACCCCCCTACCAGCTCTCCTATAGCTTCTCTTGTTTGCTTTTAAGAAGAGACTGGCATGGTTAATACTAAGTTACATAGGATGTCGGACCATACTAACTAAAGTAAGCATCTTAGAAGCAAGCGATTAAAGCTTACACCAACCAAAACTGAAGATGCTTCCCCTGCAGCGCTCCTAAGAGTCATCAGGCACATCTCTCCTCAGCTGATATGGGTCCAATCTGCTGGGCTGCCCTGCAGCGCTTGTTACCTAACCAGCACCGATGGCAAACAAGAGGACAAAGCAGTGCACTTTGAAGGGCAAACAAAGCTTGTTATCTACCTCACCAGCAGAGGTCTGGGCCACTGACTCACGCGCTTGTGACTTCTACATGTAATTACTGTAAGCCGTATCTATAATGAAGCCACACACCACGGAAGAGTTCCAGTGGGTACAGAACGTGGCTGAAACATCACTGCAGAGTCCATCCTCCAGATCCTCTCCTAAAGACTCCGGTGGATAATTTGGGTTATGGCACTTTTTAATTAAAGCAATTATCCAAGAACTACCTCACCAAGCAAGCACAGAAACATAACCTAGACAGCTCACAGGGCTGCAAGTTCCTTTAAGCCACAGACCACACCACAGATTTTTAAGTTCCTGTACACGGAACTTAAAACACGAAAACCCCGCAGGCCACCCCGCACTAATAAGTGGAAGCAAAGCAGCAGTTTACCATATGGGGAAAATCCTTCCCACGCTCCAGTACAGGCAACTAGCTCGGCTAGCATGGCCAAAAGTAGTTGCAGCGCTTGTCATGCACAAAAATAAAGGAAAAACAAAGCAAAAAAATAGGTGTACTATCCTCATTCCTTCTCTTGGTCCCCACTGCTTCAAACTACTTCATTTGCTTTCTGTACTCAGGTGACCGGGGTCTTCCCACCCAGCATCAGATGATGTCCCAACTGCTTTAGGCTGTATGCTACAAGGAGCAAACTTTTTTGGCCTCTCTTTCCACTATTTATATTTTTAACCTAACCACTTTTTTCTTCTGTTACATTACTTTCCTACAAAAAAAAAAAAAAAGTCTTACAGATAACAAGGGAAAAGTCTGATTTGTAAATCTCTGCTGGGATTTCAGAGAGTAGTAATTTTGCCAGAAAAAGCAGTATGTTTCCGAGAGCGAGGTGATGCTCACCGACAATGATGGCTGTAACCCCAAGCACGGTACCTATGAACTAACAAGAATACAAAGAAACACTGAGGTCACGAGTATTTTGAGCTTTCCCACCATAGAAACATGATAATTTATTTATCAAGTTTTACGATAAAAGTATTTAAATTCCCTCCTGTCCTATTGAAAGATTACTTTAAAATCTGCCATCTAAGGAGTGGGGAAACCTAGTCTCCGGACTGATTACTGACTAAATGTACGCAGGATGATTTCCATACTTTTTTGTTCCTGTGCCAACATTGTCTTCAGCTTAAATACTTCAAATAGTCATTCTTGCTTTCTGTATTAGTGGGGGTTAATATCAGCTGTAAAACCCGCCACACACAGAGTACAAACGTGCAAATACTATAAACCAGTTCCTGTGAATAGAAAGAAATGTTCTTGTTAGGTACAGTTAATTTATAGCTGTTGACCCCTTTTTTCCTGATATTCTTCATTCCCCTCATACTTAATGCAGATATTTGACTAGACAGTCTACCAGTTCAGCTTGATCCTAATACTGAACTATATCCACGGTTTTCTCCCCACCCTGTGCCAAACACTAAAGGAGAAAGGATTAAAAAACAAAGTGTTTTGATTGGACATAGACTTGCATATACAAACAGGGACCTGCTCAAAAAATAATTACAAATTAGGTGATTACTTAGGTGTGTCAAGGAAGTAGCCTAGTTTTATAACCTGGAATAAAGATTGAGACTTGATAGTACATGCAAATTAATCCCAGAAGAGAGACATGCATTCAATATAATTTTGAAATCAGAATGAGCACTTGGTTTGAGAAACACTTTGCTGAGTAAAAAAGGCACAGTCCAAGGCTTTGTACGCAGCCACCAGAGGAATGACAGTCTGGGCGCCACCAGCATTATCAGGATATAACTCAGGGCGAGTTCACCTGGCATTTGGAAACCCCTTTTGAGAGAGCGCTACACATTCGCTTGGGAACCTGGCACTTGGCTCAAAGAGAGCTATTTAGGTGTTTCTAAAAGCAATACCATGATACTGGAGAAAAGTTTTGATTACAAATTGTTTGTTCATTACGTAATAAAAAATGTTTTCTAAAATAATGCTTTTTGGAAGAAATGGGCTACATCTACATTAGCAAGAGCTGCGGCACAGCTGCTGTGGACCCCTAAAGCAAAACAGCTGTTGCTGAGAACGCAGCCTCGTGCTCTCTGGGCTCCACACCGTTTACTCCCAAGCAGCTCCAGTCTGGACCCACAAATACCCATGAAGCAGCTGAAGCACACAAGGCCTTCCTGCTTTAAAGGGTGACCTTCCCACTTCTGTCCGGTCTGCTTCAGAACTTTTTTTTTCCAGCCTCTAATTTTTATCTCGTGTTCATTTCCCTTTTTACCCAGCACTCAGCTTTTCAGTGGTCTCCCACCCTCCCGAGAGCACCCAACAAGGAAGGGGACAGGCACGTGCCCAGCTAGCTGCACCCTTCTGCAGGCAGAACCCGGCGGTCCCGAGGTCACGTCGGCTGCAGGGGCACACCCACAGCAATAATGCTAATCCCTGGAAAAATGCAGGCTCAAACTACAACCGGAAGGCTGAGCAATATACAGGAGATTAACTAATCTATACAGCTAGACTACCAGACCTCTGGTTTAAGTTGAGTGCAGCACAGGCCCACCATATACATGGCTAGAAAAGGTAAAGTAATTTTTTAAGTCCTGTTTGCCAGCATGTCAACAAGCACTATGATAAAAGTAAGCTGTTGCAAATGCAAACCCTTGTTTTGAAACCGTCGAGATACTTACATGGGAAAGTAAAACACAACAATTGCAAACTGACAGTGGAAAGAGCACAATTCTTTTAAGTATTTGCTAAAGCTTGCAGAGACTTGTGTGAAGACAAAGTAGGGAGCAGAAAGGAACCTGTATGAGCTTTCCTTTGGAAAACTGGTTTGCATTAATGGCCTTTGAACCTATCACAACCATCCAGCTTTCCAAATTTCTGTTAGTGACAGATGACCAGGTAGAAATGGATCTCTAGAGAAAATACTACATTGTGCAATAAGGGCCGAGCTCACAAAGTTATTATTACTGTGCTCCTGCGCGTGCATACATGTGCACACACATGATTAAGCAAAACAAAGCGTATACCCACATACACACAACCAAAGTAACACTACAAATTAGATAGATGGTGTGTGTATACTCTTCCATGCGCATGCGTGCCTACTCAAGACTTTCATCCAAAGTTAAACTAAATAAAATCAGTTAATGGCTAACATTAAAATTAATAATGTTCTGCTTATTGCTATAGAGAAGAGCCAATACTGGGTTTTGCCTTAGCTATCAACCCTTAAAGATCTTGAAATACCAGATCGAGCCTTTACGAGCTAATTGTCAGTCACTGCTCATCACTAAACATTTCTGAGGCACCATACCTGCAAACAAGTGAGAAAAAGAAAAGGTCTGATTAACTTAAAAATACACCATGCTCCTAACAGCTGCGTCTCCAAGCTTGCTTCTTATCCACAGTCAGCAGATTATCTTACAAAGGGATTTCAGAGTCTTCAGGCCAACGTCAGTGTAATTACATTTGAGCAAACCTCTCGTGCCGGGAAACTTTCTGGGTGGAAACACCACCATGGAATAGCACTGGTGGTTCAAAGACAGCTCAGTATAGAAGCAGACTTCAAACACAGAGAATGAAAATAAGGCATACAGAGAAGTCTAGCCACGACCTGAGAACCACTAGAAGACAAATGCAAGAGCCTGTAGTGGTAACAGATTCACGTGCCCACAGCGCTCCAAGTCTTCAAGAGACAGTAGTCCTCGCCTCCACCGTTGCCCTGCACGCAGCTGGAAGCTGCCTGCGCGCCTGCCTCTGCTCCTGCCTTCGCCCCTGGAGACAGTGGAGCACAGCTGCCACAGGCACCGCGCTCCATCGGACCTGAGGGCTGCTTATGGCAGCGAGGAGACGTCAGCAAGTGTGCGAGGAGCCAGGCAAAGAAAAGCACAACTACTTCAGAGTGGAGAAGGGAGAGGCCCTGCTTCCCAGCAGTGGGTGGAAAGGAGCTCGCTTTCAACGTACCTTTACTACCAGTTTACTGTAAATAGTAGGTATTAAGTCTGGCTGTTTTAAACTCAAGGTCTCCACACGCAGGCATTTGTACCTTTTCCTGTAGTAATGGGCTTACAAACGTTTACTGAAGTGATTGGTTAGAGGATAGAAGAACTCAAAAAAGTTTAGGACTTACTTGTTACACCGATACGATACGCTGTCGCCCAGAAACGGTCCCATGAAAGTGTTCAACGCAAGCCAGAAAGAACTGTTTTCATTTTCCAAAGTTCAGTGTAACTACAGCGACACTATTCTTTGCCCAGCGCTCGCATTTTTGTTAATAGTAGGAGAGGCGGTATCCTACCAGCTCTACCAGAGAAAGCAAGTCTAGTGAAAGAGCCCTGCAAAACCCCGTATTTGTTACGGATACCTGCAGGTGTGCGGCCAGCCATCCGCGAAGCGAGCGGCGCGAGGGGTGCGTGGCGGCGTACGAGGACGTTCCAGGGGAGCTCAGCCCCTGAGCAGGGTGACACCGCACAGCGAACGGGACGGCTGCCAAGGGCTTCCCGGCTCCCACGGAACGGCCCCACGCTCGGGTTTGGGGGGTCGTTCTTCCCACCCGAAAGCTTAAGTGTAACCGAGGGGAAGGGGCTGGGCGCCCTGGTAGGGTATGCTCCTACTCTACTTGGCAAAAGTAAGGTGTGGAGAAGAGGAGCGACGGTAGCGATGTGTTTGCGATGGATTTATAATAAAGGCGACCCCGGAGCCGCACCGGGGCGGGGCGGACGGGGGTGCCCGCTCCCGCC
>WEKW01004045.1:74911-222696 GCA_013389905.1 Sula dactylatra
GGTTTGGCGAGGGTAGGGACTTCGTGGCTTGGCTAGGCGAGGAATTCACGAAAAAGAGCCGTACGGAGAAATAAAAACCGGTCCTAGGGCAGGCGTACGGCGGGGCAATTAGCGGGTCGGGGAGCAGGGAGTTAGTCGCTGCCTAGCTGAGGCTGAGCGAGGTCCGGAGCTGGGCATTGCCACAGGCACGGGGCTGAAGTCGTTGCGACTTTAACCCTTCCATGAAGTCTCCACCCGCTCCCGTTTTCTCTCGAGCAATAGGCTGCTTTCCCCAAACGGCGCCTTTTGTAATAACTTTTCCAACAAGCTTAATCCCCTGCATCTGGGGGAGAGCAGAAGCCGTCCTTCCGACGCAGCCATTTTACACCTGGCTTGGCTTTCCCGTCCAGCTGCCAAGCGGTCCCGCCTTCCCGCAGGTGTCCAGGCTCTTCCCACGCTCCGCATCCCTCCGGAGGGGCTCGGGATGCAGCGGGGCTCGGGGCTGGGAGGGACAGCGAGCTGCCAGGGCGGCCCTGGCTGGGGCGCACAGCACCCAACGCTTCCAGGGCTCGGGGCTCGCCCACCTGGAGGGGCTTCACCCCCCGCAGACGGGGCGAGGGAGAGGGAAGGGCTGCTGAGCCTCTGCGCTCCCCGAGAGAGGAGTCCGCTGGTGTCCCTGTTTTGCAGACCCCTGGGAAGGAAGGAAAGCAAGCAGCACTGTATACAGACATCTAGAAGAAGGTTTGGAGTAGAAGCTCAACGCAGAATATGGAGCTGAAGGAATAATTTTTAAATGGTAGTAGCAATGGGAGGATTTCTTAAAAGATTTTCCTTCTGTAGGCTTACAATATTTCAGATGAGTAAGTGTCATTATTTTAGCTCTGTGCTGATCATGAAATTTGTTACTGCTTTTTCTGCGGTGAGAAGGCAGACAAAACCCATTCTGGTTTGCTCCCGCAGGATTTCCTTTTTTGTAGTTCATTATCAGGCCGCTGGGCTGATTTGAACCTAACTTTTTTGCTCATACAATTGCACTGTCTTCTACAGAGTCCCTCCTTCAGTGCACCGATGCATGAGAACGGAGTCTGTTTGCTTTATTTATCTAAAAGTCACGCTTTGATTTCCAGCGAAGCCCAGGCAGTTACACCGTGGACTGCCTCATTGTTCCAGAGCCAGGCACCTTTCTCCTCCTAATGTGGAAGGATGAGAAGATTGCACTAAGGCATAATTTTCCAAAACACGCTAGGGTTTACAAACTTGACAAACAAACTGGGGGTGAATTCAGGTCAGGTGGTTGCTTATACAGCACATCGTATTCAACTCGTGACATTTAATTTAAGCTTTGTTTATCCGAGGGCCTGGATAACGTAACATACGCCTTGCATGTGTTATGCTTCGAGTTCTGTAAAACTGTGCTTGTCCGCAGTAATTCTGATATAATTCACAACTGGTGACTTAGGGACAAGAAAGTGTCGCGACGTATTCTGAAACCGCTTTCCTGAACGTAGTGCTGGGAAGATGAATTACCGCGGGCACGAGACCTGTGTAGGAGCTTTATTAGTTTTGGAATGCAGTCAGCAACACTTGCGTTCTTAGTCCTTTACCTAATTATCCTCATTGCATGTGTCACATACGTAGAGAGCAGCCAGGAGGAATTTATGTCTGGGGTAGTCAAAGCTAGAAAATTTGTGTTTTACGTGATTTTACCCTTCTGACTTTTCTTTAGTGGTAGAAATCCCTGTACTGGCTGCATACATAAAAGCACTTCGGATGTACCTGTAGCTGATTTTTTATGTATAAGTAAACTCACTGCTGCATAATCTGCACTTGCTGAAATGTTAGCCCTAAGTAACCTTTACAGCTGGTTATGGTGCAGAGGGAGATGTTGGTATTCATGAATGTTTTGACATATTTGACATTTTCTATATGGTGTGCTCTTTCTCTGTTTTTCTGATTTCCTCCTGTCTTTGCCCCCCTATTTTAGTAGTAAATAGTAGCCTTTCACCAGGCTGTTGTGGTCTGGGCTGGTTTGGAGGCGGAAGGGTGGATCTGCGAAGGAACTTAAACTTTGTGTGATTTTTTTTTTTTTTAATTTATTTCATTTCAAAACATGCGTCTAGGTAAATAATGGGATTATTGCATTTTAATGTGGTGCAACTATGACCAGAAGAGCTCGTTTTGACAAAACAGGTGATTTGTGTTCTCTTTCAAAAGAAGCATGTCTGGCATACAGATTTGTAAAAATCTGAAGGCAAGGGATTTCTGCATAACTCGAACTTAATGTAGATGCAATATAAATGTATTAGGTTTATTACAGCACTAGCAAGGCAGCCCTACTTAATTCAGCAAGGTGATTTGTGATTGCTTGAGTTTCCAATGCAATGTTTTCTGCAAGATGGAGAGCGTGCCGGGCCACAGAATGACTGATGATAAAACTAATTTGGGATAAATGTAAACGATACGTTAGTTGAATAGGCCTCATGCCTATTCAGATAATTTCTCATTTTTTCCCACTTCTACGTACAGTAGCTCGTACGAATCCAAATCTCGTTAGTAAATTTGGGACCTTCGCTAAGACGAGAGAACTTCTATAACGCTAGCGGGCGTTTTGGTCCCTCTTTTACGGTTGAGTGGCTTTCAGAACGCAGGAAGAGTTTAATGCAGATGAATGTTTCTATTTAGGAGAAATGATACTTGAGCAACTTTTGTGCGTAGAGGCACAGCTTTCTCATGCAAATGTCCTTGGTGGGGCCGGAGCCTGGTTCCTCTGATTCGCGGCAGTGGTGGTTGCTACGGTTGCTTTTTGGCAGGTGGTGGTTGTTGCTCGGTGTGCTGGGTTAATGCTCTAAATTGCAGCACTTCAGGTTTGGTGATTGAGGTAATGGCCTTAATAGGGCAGAACTGCTCTACAGCACTGGCAAAAATAGCTTTTAATGCTCGTTGCACGTCTTATCAAAGGCATAGGGGCTCGCACATGTTAATAAACACTAAACAATGTTACTTGGCTAATTTTTCTTGACTAACTTGGTTTTCCACAAAGAGGCATCAATCCAAAGTTTTAATTATTCCATCATTTTAATGTTCCATGCAAATTACACAGTACAGTATAACAACCGAGTCAGAATCGCAGACCACAAAACGTAGCTGTAATCCAGTTGCAAAATGAACGGCAAAAAGTCTTTTTCCGTCCGTTCCCATTCTCCAACAAAACTTGTAGACATGGTTGGGATTTGTAAACACTAAATCTTGAGAAAGCGCCTATGTTGAGTTACTGCAAGAGCTGCTCAACTGGCAATTTGGTAACTGCGTATTAGATCCCAGGGTGAGACGTCCCCGATGCACGCCGCGGTGTGCAGCAGGGAAAAGGCCAGGCCCACGCTGGCGGCACATCTCTCTCAAATGGTTACGGTAGGTACCTTAAACAAGAAACCCTCCAGCTTCTTCATGAAGAAATAAAGCGAAGCGACAAGCTCTGGAGCAAAACCTAAAAGGCCACCAGCGAGGGGCTCCGCTGCGGGAGGAGCGAGTGGATGTCGTCAGCCCCTCTGGAAATGTTCTGACTCTGGGGAGGGAACGTCACCGTGAGCCAGGGACGGGCTCGGGTCATGGCGTGGGGAGCGGAGCCGCTGTGGAAGTAGGATGGGTCTGCCTTTCAGATCAAAAGCGGTATCTTAATTTTCACTCGGTTGTGCTCAGACTGGGCTTGGAAGGCAGAGAGCAGCCGCGGCGCTCGGTGGACCAAGCGTGGCCGAGGCGGCAGGCAGGGACGCTGCGTCCCAGCGGATCCCCCTGCGTGGGGTGAGGAGGGAGCAGCGGCCGGAGCCCGCTCGGGGCTGGCAGAAGGACCACGGCCGCAGCGAGGTCCGCTCTGCCCATCGCAGCGGGTGCTCCGCAGCTTTACAGCAGTTGTACCCGTGCCTCTTCGGCTACTTAAACGTGCTCCTGGGAAGCGCGAGGGTTTTGAAAGGTGCAAACTGCAAAGCCACTTGCTGCGCAGAAGCGGGGTGCCACGCTTTTCTCATGCAATCGCTTCTCTGCAGAGCTCTGTCGGAAGGGGCTGCGGGTGATTCAGTACCTCTAACATGCAGGAATCGCTCTTTTTTTTCTCAAGACCGATGTGGCTAATTCTGTAGGATTGCTTCTAAATGTTGTTATCTTTAGGACTGTCCCCCAAGTTTGTATGGGTTGACGTTTTTCTTTTTTTTTGTCCCAGATATTTCTCCTGGTTTTATTTCCACTTACTCCTTGTCAGCTGCCACGACAGCTCCTTACCTCCAGGTGGGAGGGCAGGGGAGCAGCTCTCCCTGGCAGCAATGTCAAGGTTGCTTTGCTTCTCGAGGCTGCTGGGGTGGGTGCTCCCGGCTCCGTGCCCTCTCCCTGGAGCGGGATGCAGCCCGGCTGGGCTGGGCAAGGCTAGGCTGGGCTGGGCTGGGCTGGCCCGGGCCAGGCTGGGCTGGGGGTCCCACCGGCAGCCTGCAGCCAAAGGCGCTGCCTCCCTGCCTCCAGCCCGCCGAGGCACTCCCCTGGCATCAGGGGGTCGCTTTGCAAAGCACGGCTTAGCAAGTATCCTCACACACTCTGGTTTTTAATCTCTCTCCTCAGTTCTAAAAGTCCTTTATGTAAGCAGCCGTACCATTATTAAGTTGTTGGGTAATTTTGTTTCAGAGCCATTTAAGTAGTTTAGGATCCTTAGTTTTGACAAATGTACTCTCCTGTTATAAGACATTGCAAACATAGAAGTGTAAAAGCAGGAATCTGCTGAGCCCATGGAAACAGAACTCACTGCTCCTGTAAACAGTGCTTTCTGTGTGGTTTTGTAACTGAAGTTACTTAGTGAAGGTTCAGGATTATCGTATTTTCAAAACACAACATTTCCCTCCAGCTGCAATTAAGCATTTTGAGAAGCTAAGTGACTAGATGCCATAGTAAACGTGGTTTTGGGTTGGTTTTTTTTCCCCTATTTTAATGTAAAATTGGGTATTGCCCTGGATGATGTGTTTGAAATAACATGGATATGATTCTTGAGTAGTGACATGATTTCCAGTACTTGCCTGTAAATTTTGCTTTATAACAGGAGTCTGATTTTACAAACCTCAGGCACACAAATACACTGGCATTGGTAAACTTCTGAAACTAAGGACTTGTTAGCATAGCATCATACCATTATATATATATATATATCTCTCTAATGTAAATCGTAGAGGCTCCCGAGGAATAGAAAGCCCAAACCATGTATTTATGATATTTATAGCAAGAATAATCGACTGTGTAACTGAGAGCATAAGCAAGGACAATAAAACACGGTTGTGTCTATTACAAATTAATTTCAAGTTATATACTGATGTCTTTTCTCTTAAAATCCTCCATAAAAATGAATCTTTGTGCTAATTCCTGAAGATGGAGCTTATAGAACTTAAAGAACTGTAAAATTTTTACTTCATTTCATTTCCTAACAAAAACAAATACATTTCATGTGCTCCCATTACTTCTGTAATCGTTTGTAAGCGAGCAGTAGGGCTCGGACAGAGAAATACATACTTCCTACAATACATTTGTTTCAGAGTTGTATTTTTAGCAGATTTGCAAAGCAAATATGAAACAAAGGCATAAAGTTGTCTGGAAAAATGATTGATATTAGCAAAACCAGAGTGAGATGGTTAGCTAAAATTAATTACAAACCTCTGCTATCCATTCCTTTGTTAAAATCTTAGGAAAGAAAGTTGCCGGTTTAGTAAATGAAGGGCCGGATGGAAACCATTATTTCTGTAATTCTAGGAATACCTGTGCCGTGGAAATTTTGACCAGGTTTATTTTCTGTAGTGATCAGAGGATGTACAAGCCCTGAGAACATTTACAGATGTTTCTGCACTGGAGTGCAATTTCAGAAAGAAATCCTGTGTTGTTTTCATTCCTACATCCCCAGTTCCTTTACAAGCTAGGCAAATATTTAGTTGGGATTAATACTGCGGTGTTCTTTATTCAGACAAAAAGGAAAATAAAATAGGAGCAGTTAGTTCTTTTAATGCAGAAGATCCCATGCCATCGAATCCACTGGTTTAGACTGAATTATAAATCAGTGCAGGGGAATGCAGAAGACAGCAACATATTTGAACTTTTAATGCAGTGCCTCACAAAATCTTACCTGAAAGATTAATTAAAGAGGCCAGGCTGTTAGCGCCTCGGCATGGCTGGAAGCCAGCTGAAGGACCAGGAGCAGAGCACCAAGGTGCTGCTGGGGCTGGGCGAGGCTTCCAGGGAAACCGTCACAGCCATTGGTGTTGAGCTCAGGGTGTTTGAGCGTCTGCACTGATGGTTTGGAAGACAAACAGCAAGTGTGTCACGTTTTAAGAATAAAGTCATGTGGGTTTTTTTCAAGCGGTCAGGGTAGTTAGAGACCAGCAATACATACAGGGCCCTACAGAAACTGGTAAGTGAATTCAACCTGCCCCGAGTCCCTGAGACAAGCTGGGTCTAGGAATTAGGGCCAGGCTCAGGATGACTTTATTTTCCAGATTAACTCTTCCTTTGCTGTCTAGTACAGAAATAATGCAGACCACAGATACTGGCAAGAAGGAAGTAACTTCAGAGAAAAGATGTTAAGTTGGAGCTGGAAGGAAATGTAATGGACTTTAACGAGCTTGTCATGGGACGTGCGGCCAAAATTAAAACTGGAGATGTACTTTGAGGTGGGAAGGCAAGATGGAGCAGCCCGGTCTCTGCGAACGAGGAGTCCAGCAGAATGAAATGCCGAGCAGCCTGTTTAAATGTGGTTGTTGTATTTGTGATAGAGTCAATATTAACATTTCTATTAAACTCGTAGTGTCGCTCCTGCTGGTGCAGGATTGTTTCCTGTACTGCTCGTGGCTGTTTGCTGAAGCCAGTGGCTATAAAGTACGGCAGGTGATGAAAGCGAGCAGGGCATGACCGTAAAGTGGTAAAACTTTCCTTTTTAACCCAAGCGGGTTTTGTCTGGATGCTTTTTCATGGATTCTGTTCGGTCAGTAGGCTCTTTGCATGGATATTTCTCAGGATCCAATTTTAATGAGAAAAATAATTCAGGTGTGGCCACTATTACCTCATGGAGAATACTCACTGCCAACTCATAAACCCCTTGGAAAACTGATTTTTAAATGAAAGTGTTAATATAGCTCTAAGCACGTTGTTGCAGAAATGTATAATTTTATTACTCACTGCCATTTGAAAAGACCTGTTTTCAAATCCTGCTTGAGTCACAAACAGAAGTGATCTTGAGAGTCCTCCTAATCCCTACTGGATATCCCTCTGTTTCATAAATAATAATAAAACCTCTCTGCCACACGGTTTGGCAGAGCGAGGCACAATTGGCAGCTTCTCCGCAGCAGAGGGCCGGGACTGGGTGAGCAGATGTGTTGCAAGTCTGCTCCATGGTGCAGTGGCACAGCTGTGCGAGGAGGCTTGTACAACAAATGGATGCATGGGCTTGGCTCCAGTTTGCAGTTCCTACAGCTAGGCATCTCGGAAGCAGTAGAATCTATAAAGGTAAGATATGAGCCAGTGCTTTTTCTTTGCAGTATTTGTAAAAAGCAGCGTAAAGAGATGATACCGCAGAGCTGCCTTTAATGAATGTGTTTTGCATAAACAAGTCGTGTTAGAAGATAATGGAAAAAAAGAAACAGTTGTTCATGTAAAAAGTTCTTATTACTTAAGCTTGAGAAATTTTATGGAAAACTGAAAGCTGTGATTTTTGTCAGAAGTGATGGTTCCCTTCCAGTGTCGGTGGTGCTTTGCTAATACCAAATGCCAATGTGCTCCTCTAACCCTTTCTCTGGATGGAGGGGTGACGTCCCTGCAGTGATGGGCTGTGGCAGCATGGGGCCACGGAGGCATGACCTCATGGTGTGTTTGTTCCCTTACCTGTGATATTAAATCCCCACACACCTGGAGATCTGCACGCCTGCCAAAAGCATAGCGTCTGTGCGCCGAGAGCATCGAGGCCGTGGCACGGGAGCTCAGGCGCGTGGTTACC
Source organism: Sula dactylatra (assembly GCA_013389905.1). Lineage (NCBI taxonomy): Eukaryota > Metazoa > Chordata > Aves > Suliformes > Sulidae > Sula > Sula dactylatra. Next base: position 82,896 of record WEKW01004045.1, read on the forward strand.
TTCGTGCTCAGCAAACAGTTCTGGAATTAACTCAGCTCTTCGCACACCCGACGGGGATCCCGGGTCTTTGGTCAATTTTAACTGGCCGCGGCGGCCCTGCGATCCCCGTGCGGGGGGACCGCGCTGGCGGTGGCCGAGGTGCAGCGCCTGGGGTCGTACGTGCTGTCGGGAGGGCAGATGCTCGGGAGAAGCGACACGTCCATGCCGGCAGCCCTTCTGTCTTGCGTTGGTTTTGGCGGCTCCTGCGGCATCAAGGGAGAGCAGCGCCTGGCCACCGCTAATACAGCGAGCAGGATAAATTCAGAAATCTAAATAAGCCCTTGCAGAAGGGAGCTGAAATCTGAATTTTTTGCTGATCGGCTTCGCAGGTGTCTCCACTGCTGGGCTTTTGTGGAGTTTACATTCCCTCTAAATGTATTAAAATGTGTGACTTCATTTGTTAACTCATCTTTTTCTCTAAGGTGTTTGCAAAGCTGATGACCTTCTTTGCAGGAACGTGCGGTAGGCAGCTGTTAGAGGATGGCTGCATTTTCCGACTCTTTCGCAGACAGTGAGCCTTGGCCGTATGTTTTGTGCCCTTTTTAGGGTTTTTTGTTTTCTCTTCCCCAAGTGAAGCTCATTGAAAGCCAAGACACGTGACTTTCCTCAGCAGAACTGAGGCAGTCTGCCAGCGCTGGTCCGGACTTAGGGCGAGTTTGGTTGGGTAGACGCAGCGGTTAAGGAAAATATCCCACGTAACCTCCAGTCTCAGTCCCTCCTTCAGCGACAAAGCAGCATTTGCTGTGCTGTCAAAACAAGGCGATTTTACCTAACAAGATGGGGAGAAAAAGTGCCTTCCCTGTGACTTGCTGAGGTTTTTTCGTGATTTTAATCAAGCGAGTTAACACTTGGATAAAGGGAAAGCTTTACTTTCAATTGTCTGTCCATGTTTTAATTTTAGGGTTTTTTCTGTACCATGGCAGTAGTTAGTCTCATGTGTCAAAGGCTGTTTCCACAATTATGGTTTGCCTAATGGTCCTTTTGTTATAATTCATAGGCTAATAGAAGTCAGAGATGGAAAAGACCTATTAGATTATTGAGTCAATGCCCTGCAAATGCAGGATATAATCTCCTATATAGAGGATGTATCGGATATTATTAAACAGATTTTACACTTGATCTTAGCTAAATTATGGTTAGTAGTCATTCGATTCCTTGAACGGTGTAATAACAATAGCTTAATTTCAGGTTTTGGGAGAGTATATCTGTATTTAAGTTTACCGTTTAGCATTTCTCTATATTGCCTGTAGATGTACATACTTTCGGAAGGAACGATTATATATTCCCAACAGGCAGCACTGTGGGGGAAAAAAAAAACCAAACCCAAATCCATCAAATATCTCTAAAAAACCTTTACATTGACCTGGGTTAAAGCAGTGCAAAATATCAACTTTGTAGGGAAAAGAAAGCTGAAGAGGGAAAATTCCTCATCAACACAAGCATCAGCACTAAATCTTTATGGAACCCATCTGGTTGTGCTTTGTTTTCCAGCTGGGCTCTGAATGCCTCTGGATTTGGGCGCAAGGAAAGTCAAAAATATTAAGGGAGACTTGCTCTAAAAAACAACAAAAAAAAAATAACCACAGAGAACTAAACCTCCACAAACCTACCGTAACGATTCCACCTAGAGAAGTTCAGTCCGACGCAGGAGCGACCACCCTGCCCAAGCCCGGGGAGCGGGCTGGGGATGCGCCCGGCTGCGGCGCGTTGGGGACCTTGCAGGCAGGCCGGAGAGGGGAGCCACGCCGCCTCGGGCAGGGCTGACGCTGAACTGGTGCTCCGATCTCCACCGCACCAGCTAGGTCCCTGCTCCGCTCGGGTAGCTGCGCGCAGCAAGGCTGCCTGGCTGCCCGTGACGGAGCTGTCGATGAGAGCGGAGCAAATGCACATCAGCAACGGCCGAGAGACCCGAAGTTCTGCTAACCTCGGAAAGCAGACGCAGCAGTGCTTGAACCCTGGGTTCCAGTGAATTAAACCTACTGCGGTGTACCTTAGCCTCATTAAGATCACATGGTTGACAGTAACGAACTACCGGCAGAACTGTCTGTTTACATACCTTGTGTCCTAAGTGTTTGGAACTTAGGAGGTTAGGATGTTTTAGCACTGAGTGCCTTTGCAAGGCACTGCTGAAGTCGGACATCTCGGGAAGATCACCCGCCGTTTGTCCCGTTTCTGCTAAGCCAGAGGTCGTCAATGTGAGAACCGCTAAGGCTTGGGCTTGAGCAGAAACCTTATGGGCTGAGTGGTAATGCTGCGTTTGTTATCTTCTTGGGTATTCCTGTGCAATTACGTATTCCCTCGTTCTCCTCCCTATTTTTAATTTCTTAACTTTCATGTGACCGTTTAGAAGAATCAACATAATTGACACACAGGATGCAACAGGTCCACCTTCAGCTCCTCCTTCATCTAACAGCCTTTTTTCCCTGTTTCCTTTGGTACGTGGTGAGGTGTTCGGATAATGCCGTGTGCGTGCTCGGTGCGTGATGAACATCCGACTGTAACGTGTCTCAACCTGTCAGCTCTGCACAACTGCCAGCAAGGTCTGGGCTCCTCCTCGCTGTTTGAGAAGGTCTGAAGAACTGGTACTTGTTTGAGTGGGGTAAATTAAATGTCTTTCCTTCTGTCACTTATATGAACTGATTTAATACACTGTGTATGAGGCTGATCTGCTTCCATCAGAAGAATTCAGGGCCAGGGCTAGTGCTGTTTTGAGCAATGTCTCCCTGTTTTGGGATAAAGGAGCTATAACGAGGGAGTTATCCCACTGATTGGGAAGCATTTGGAGAAATAAGAGCTGGAGTGGGAAGGGCATGTTGACTTAAAAGCCTGTAATTAAAAGATGGATAGGTTTCCTCCAAGACAAGGATAAGGTGCAATTCCTCAGGTTTGAAAAACTGCCTATTCTACTTGAAGCTCTTCACTGGTGGGCTCTTGATCAAAACCCATTATGTAGTTAGTCACCCGCATTGCTCCTCTTTGTGTATGAGATTATGCCCAGTCTTAGCTGCTTTTCCCACAGTCTTCTGAAGGCCTCTCATACTAAACCTGTGGGATTCACAGTAAATCTGCTGTCAGTTGTTCTCAGATCTTCCTTGCAACAGATTTCCCCAATGCTGGAGCTGCAGGGTGTGCAAGGAGACCCTGGTAGCTATGACACTGTGTGAGAACGTGGCGGTGTCCTTGCTGGAAGTCCGAGGCATGGCGTAAGTGATGTGGGCTTAGCTGATGGCTGGAGCATGTGTGCCCATGCCTGGGAGGCTGAAGATGCGTGCCCAGCCAACGGACGCTGAAGGAATAGCTGTGGCTGTCTTCCTCTTGTTACTTTTCTCTTCTGGCATACTTTCACCGAAATGAGTTTGATTACGTAAAGTTAATCGATGACATAAATTTGACCTCCAAGTTATTTTGCAGCACTGTTTTCATCCGCTTTTCCTATAATAAATTTCTTGTGTCGTATCTCAGTAAGAGATTCTGGCTGTTCTCTTGTTAAAAAACGGTTGTCATCAAATATGTGGGAACATAAACATGAGCATTGCAAAGATTGAGCAGAAAGTTTTGAGATTTTTAGATGGAATTGTAGAAGTAGAAATTATTACAGCAATAGGTTTACTTCATAATCTCATGTATGTAAAAAGAGAAGCCCATAATGTACTATTTTACAGTGTTTTCCTTCCTGTGAGTGTTACTGCAGGAACCCTTCTGAGCCTAATAGGTATTGTCTTGAAGAGAATAACGCAGTGAAGTTTCTTGAGAGTTATGTTAAACACAAAGAGCATTATATATATCAACATGCAACTTTTAATACAAGTTGACCGAGACCATTTATTTCAAAAATGAGCAGAGACTCTGGGTACCTGCATCTAGGCATGTTAGAAATACGACTGGTTTCCAGGAGTTGTATAAGGAGTCCTCTACCGTTGAGATATTCTGAAGTTACACGCATAAAAATGCTCACCGTTCATGAAAAACGTAAGCTTCTCCTCTTGGCTGGATTGATGAACGAGCAGAAGGACTTTATATAATGTCCACGTTTCTAGGGTTTCCTGTAGTTGCTATGAAGTGCATTGATTTTTATACAACAGGATTTAAGTGCATTATTTCAAATATGAAGAGGATACCGGTGATGCTGGTTTTTCCCCTCTTCCTTGGTTTGCCGTTTCTGCAGCTGATCTGCACAGTACCAAGGTGACAGCGAGGAAGAAAGCGCAAACAGAGAAAGGTAGTGTTTATACTTCACTTAAGTAAAATTATGATTTTCCTGATCGGTAGTAAGGAGTGCCTGGAAAAATGTGCACGGGGGACATCTTTCTGCATGGCATAGAAAGATTTTTCTACTTCGTGAGCACATTCCCCCTGTAGCAGGTACGCTTACGGAGTCTTCACAGTGCCCTTTACCTGTCAGACTGTATTTGATCTAAGTTTTCCTCCTCAGGGTCTATAATAAGCTTTAAAAACAATATATGAAATATGCCTTAGGGACGCCAGAACGTTGGAAGCCAGGGTTCCTGAAGCATTAATAGGGGAAAAAGTGTTGCATCTCCTGGAGCCACTTGTGTTTACCTGCTGTTGCAGTGTGTGTCCGAGGAGCTTATAATGTAGTATGCCTATGAGTAATGGAAGTCTGTCTTGTTTTGGGGTCAGAAAGAACGGATTTGTCTCTTCTTTTACTGATTGCCCTACCTGGACAGTAACTAGCCAAACATTTACAGCTCAGATGATGTAATGCAATTAAGACTCTCTCGTAACAATCTGATTTGCTTGTCTCGTTACAGAGAGTGACACCATTAGAAGACACGTGTTGAAGCTTTCAAAATGATTATGGTACGTGAAGATACAAAGGACATGGATGGTAAAATTTGTTAGATCTTAGATGCCTGCTGTAGAAGTGTTGGGCACAAATTCTCATGAACAGCTTAGTCCTGTAGCTGTCTGTGAGGAAAAATAACAGATAATGAAGGACAAAGTCGCAGCTAGAATTAACATTCTAGCTTGAAGTTTAGCTGCATTTATTAATAAGAATAGGGGCTCCATTTTTTCTTTTTTCTTTTTTTTATTTTTAAACCTGAAGCCAAAAATCTGAGGAAAAAAACTTCTAAAATAAGTTTGCTTCTGTTTTCCTCGTACGTGCGTACGTACGAGGAGTCAAAGGTGGGATGAGTGCACGGGGTAGGCTATTTCCAACCTTTGTATTCCCCGCATTTGCAAAGCAGTCAGGGCCGATCAGCTCTTAGTGTAAGCCCAGACGGTTGTGAGGTTGCTTTGATATACCTTCTGCTCCCTGTGCTCTTGGGGAAGTTGAGGCCCGTATGACTTTCAGGGCAAGACTTCCCCGTCGCTAACAGGCAGAAGCCTGCAGCGGCTGGGGCGCCCCCGGGGTGGGCGGCGGTGGCACCGGGGAGGGCACTGGGACGTCTTGGCGGCAGAGGCTTCAGGCGACCCGAGGTTTCTTGCAGCTGGGGAGTGCTGGGAACCACTGGGGGCAAGCATGGGTAGTGTTGCTGTTACCTGTTTCCTGATTTGGTTTTGCACTGTTTCGAGACCCTTCACCCTGAGGCACCTGCGGTGAAGTTTCCCAGGGACGCGTATCAGACAGATGAAACCCCATCTCGTGCCGCTCCAGTCCTATGGAAGCTCTCGTGTGAGCCAAAACCACGCTCGCTGCAGGTGCAGCACTGCACGTCTCTCCAACCTGGTGTTTGCAGTGCTCGTCCTAACAATCTTTCTTTTGCAGTGCCGTAAGTGAAATCCATGTCTCTTTTCACTACACGTAAATAATATTACAGTAACAATCGCAGCTCCATGCGGAAGGAGAAAAATCTAACGGATGAGGGATCTCTAATTCCGGGTTTCTAAAGGGCAGTTGCTGTAAACATTTATGAGTCAAAAATAATCAAACACAAATTACAGAAATACTTCTGAGTGCTCCAATTTTTGGGCTGAGAAGCCAGGAAACGCTCTCTGCACAGGCATGGCTATGGCATAGGGTTTTATAGAGGAGAATCCTGTACAGTATTTTCAGTGTGAGAACTATTGAAGCAGTAAGTTGAAGTACTCTTGCACTACTAGGACTGGCAAATTTATGGCTTGCCCACCCTTTTTATCTTAGTGGAAAAGCATATAAATTACAAAATGAGGCTATTTGTTATTTTCATGTTGTTTTTTTTTTAACTTAAGGTCCACGCCTGATCTGTTTAAAACACTGCAGCGAAAGTTAAGGTATAGAAATTATATGCTGGCTGTAATATTTCTCACTGTATCGAGTTTGACCTTGTTTTGTTAGACCTGATTTTAATACACTGGTAGCACTTGCCTTGTGGAAGAAATGATACTTTATCCTGACAACTGGGGCTCGTTCTTCTGGGAAAGCAGCGAGTGATTCTGCTGACTTAATAGGGGAGTCGTCTGAATGTGCCTGTCGGATGCTAAAGGGCATGTGTGGCTCCTCAGACCCGCGGGTACGTGCGTACACAGGCTGTGCAGTCCTCAGCCAGGAGAACAGAAGCTATCAATCTTAAGGGGAAACAGTTGAGGTTTCTGTTAATAAAGCTAAAGGCCAAGAGCGGACGGAGCTAAGTGAGAGTCCGTGGGAGGCAGGTGTAGGTGCACCCGGGGCAGGTGAGGACAGCCCCTCTGCCCACAGCCCTGCTGCCTGCGGGAGCGATGGAATTCCTCAGGACACGTGGAATATCCAGAAATCGACTGCAAACTTCTCGGATGCGACCGCTTACCTGCCTGCCGCGTGATCAGGATTTGTGCTGCCTGGTACGAGCTACTAGACAAGCACATCAGCTTGTTTTCTGGTCTGTGCGTTGTCACGGTTAACATCAGCCGGTGGATGTGTACTGCGTATATTGTAGCTGTGGGCTCGGAAACCAGACACACGGCTGTATCGTCTTTAAAAATATTTAATGGAAGTGTTCATTTCAGCAAGTGGAATGCAAAAAGCTCTCGGTTGCTTAATGAATGACCAGGATTACTCTGTCTCCAGCCTACTTGCAAATGCTTTTTCTTAGGCAAGGTAAACTCTTGCTTTTTTCTGAAACGCATTAAGTTCAAAGGTGTGGGTCAGCCCTCATCCTGAAATGAGTTATAAAATACTTCCCAAAATCAACAAGGGCAAAGCTGGGATGCAGCTACTAATGTGAAAGTTACGGTTTATTTTCTCTATGAGATTCTTTTACTGTGCTTGGTTATATTTGGAGGCATATGGTTACATTCGGAGGTATATGCTTAATCCTTCTGCAGGCAGTCTTTAGCTTCAGTAGGAACTTGCACCAGTAGTGAATATATTGAAAGGGAAGTTTTGGAGTCTGATTTTTCACTATTCAAAGGGATTAATAATTTATTAAATAATTGTAATTAATTTATTAATCCTCAAGATTAATAAATACATCTTAAGCCTGCAAATTATAAATACAGTTTAAACGTACAAACGCTAAGATTAAGCTGTAAATGCCAGTTCTCTACTGCAGACATTAATATTTGAAATTTTCAGAGGAGTTAACCGTCACTCTCGAAGTCTATAAACTGTTACAGGCACTTTCTCGTTGCTCAGCTCTCCTCTAAGGACTGACTGAAGCTGGCCTTCCCAGCCCCACAGCCTGACCCCCTCAGCAGGGGATAAACGGCACCCTTTGGAACAAGCCCCCAGCGCAGGGTGAGGAGGTGGGGCTCACTGTGGCCTGGATTCTCCTTTCTTCCTCCATCAACAGCAGATGGATTTATTTTTAACTACTCATTCCTATGGTAATCTCTCTCCTGGTTAATCCTGTTTGGAAATAGAAATGTGCTCGCTGAAATTTCATATGCTCAGAAATAGCATCCCCCAAGAAAGATGTATGTAATGTGGAAGAATAGCCTTTAAACTATACAGCCACGTATTAGGAAAGCATAAAGATCGACTCATGCATAGTCTTGCATCCTTTGGTCAAGATTTTCTCATGTCTGGATACAAGCTCTTAAAAAGCTCTTTGTAGTGTTGTAGTTCCATAACCTGGCTTAATTCCCTGGCTCCAAGAACAAATTTGCCTGGGGTTTATGAGCCCCCCCCCCCCCCCCCGCCCGCCCGNGTTCTGGGGGAAACCGTCACCCTGTGCTCCCACTCGGAGGAGGGCTGAGTCCCCCCGGGCTTGGCTCGGGCTCTGTGCAGAGCTCTGCCAGCCCATGGCTGACTTTTCCAGTTCAACTCAGTGTGTGAAAGTCCTTCTTGGAACTCAGACCAGCTCTTGCCTACGAATGTTTAACAAACATTCGGGGAATAAATACACAAGCATTACTTAATTACACTGGCGTTATGGCTTGGCTTGTGGGTATCACCTGCTATGTTTGAAGACTGGCTGAATGGGTAGATAGTTGTTGCTCCTGATAGGTAGCTGGTTATTGTTTAGAAGAATTTGACGATTTCTTTCCACTGACTAATTGGACTAGGGATATGAGTACTCTCACTCTTTGACTATTCAGAATAGATTATCTGCAGTGACTGGAAGAACTAAATATTAATCCATGTACAGCTTTATAATGCAAATTTGATTTTTAGTTTTGCATGGTGCTCTGCCACAGGTTACAAAAGCCCCCACAACCCAAAACACAGTAGAACTACTCACCCCCTCGATATTTAAATAATTCGTAATGTCAGAAACACAGACCCTTTCTTGTTTTGTAGTAATTAGTTTCTAGATGAAGTCTAATGTAAACTAACTCTGTTATAATGCAGATTGCCTCTGCGGGCACACTGTCCTAGTGAACACACAGGTAATTCTCAGGTTTTCTGGTGAATATTGAACCAGAGTTCCTAGAACCCTCGGTGTTTTAGTCTCCCGTAATACTGCTCTGGAGCACAACTGGGAACGTTTCAAAATCTGCAAACCGGGTTTGCTCTGTGGCCGAGCACCTCAATAAACCACCCCTTCCTGGTTGCCAGAACACATTTAATACTTCTGCTTCATAAAAGATCATTTCTTTCTAGGGAGAATTAAAGCAAACGAAATGAGAACGGTCCATATGTATAAACCGCGTACGGTTATTCTTACAATTACAAGTAAGATAGTGATAATTACCATGGCAATTTGTTTCTTTATGGATGAGATTTCTTCAAATAGATGCAGAAATATCTCTTCTCTGCCTCTGTATCCTTATGTTTAGCTTTTCTCCGCGATAAAGGTTTCACAGCAAACATTTTAAGGAAATTGATGGTGCTTACAGGAAAGCCTCGTTTTTAAAAATGTTATAACATTTTTCACTAGTCATATAACTATCTAAATAAAAAATTGTCCTTAAGAGTTCCCATTTCACATTTAATATCCAAGGGGGATCTTGGTAGCTAACCAAACTAGGGAAAAATATACAAGTGCGTCATCATCCATATTGCTGGTTTGAATGAACATGGGTTACCAGCAGCTGAGGGCTAACAGGGTTATTCTGTGGTCCTGCTGATTTGCTGAGCCTGGCTTAAACCCTCTCCTGCAGAGCAAGGCGCTGCCTCGGTCACCTACTGATTCATCAGCACCAGATGCTCTTTACCAGCTTCCCTCGCTTTACCTGCTAACCCACCCCTGCCTTTTGCACTGGCTCTGAAAGATGTGATTAGTGCCAAAAGAAGAATCGGGTTTTCCCACACAGAAGTCAGTAGGATGTAGAAGTGGTTGGTTACCAGAAGAATTGATTCATCAAGTAAATTATTCAGTAAAGATGGCAAAATTAATTGAATAATGTGTTTTAACAAATGGAATCTGACTGGCTTTATTGTGCATGTTCATGAGACTAGCAGTGGCTTTGCCTTTCGATTTAGGTGCACCTGCTCAGTTGCTTGGCAATATAAATTTGAATTTCTGCATCCACTTCTGGAATTTTACTCCTTGCTCTTAACTTCATAGATATCAGCACTACGTTCTTTAGCTAACAGCAATTCTAAAATTGAGACTGGTTAGCAACAGGTGAACTTGACTTAGGTTATGATTAAAACATTTTTGAGGAAGAATCATTTACATGGTTTTATAGTGAGGGATTTAATAAAATCAATTGATTATTACACAAATTCAGAGCCACGTCTTTCTGCATAAACCTGGAAAAGTGCCTCTTGAAATACATTTATAATACAATTTTTAAGCCCATTCCTTTTGTTCCTCTAGGTGAGAAAGGAGTCCTTTTCCCAAGCCTAATAAATACAGCTTTTTAAAAATTGGATGTACTTACTCAACATCCCCTGCAATGCTGAGGTAAGCGCTGTAGGGTTTTCCAAGTGCAGCATCAGAAGCATTGTTGTTGTCTGCCTTTAGGTCTCCCATCACAAGAGCTTATTTGCAGTGCGTGAGCAATGTAGGCAGTGAGAAGGAACAGGCTGCTTTTCTCAGTGCTTCAGATGCTCTGACTTCAGAGCCGCCCTTTCCCTATGGGCAGTTTTGGAAACCTGGAGGTAGATGTTGAAGGTTAAGTCACATGAATTACACAAGGGCTGTATTGGGATATTTACTCAATTTTAGTGGTCCTTGGTCCATGGGCTGCAGCTCTGAGCATGTAACCTCTTGCAGGTCATGATGTACTCTTCTCTTCCTGCCAGCCTCAGCCTTGGCTCTGTAAGGTCTGGTGGCTCGAACCACATCAAAATCTTGTAGAGCACGCATTCCTCGGAAGTCATGAGGAGGAGAGCTACTGTTTCCTGGCGGTCCTTTTCATTGTGGTATTTATAATTGGTAGGAATTACTTTCTCTAGGCCTGCTATATATTTAAAAAGTGATTTTTCTCTTTGTCATTAGAATCCGGTTCTGATTTCCTTATAGTAAAGATTTTCGGTAGATTGTATCGCCAGAAAGACAAATCTGTTAGGTCAACTTTGATTACACTGGGGAAGCATGTTCCATTATATAATTCACGGGGGTCTGTACTATTCTTAAAGCAAAATATAAAGCTACCTCAAATGTCATAGTTTGATGGATTCAAAATGCGTCCCCTCCAAACTCCATTAGGCCTTCTAATCTTTAAAGCCCTTCTTGTTCCTCCCACCTGTGCCTTCCAGAGTTTTATTCCATGTCAGACGCATTTCTCCCAGGAAACACTCTAGGTAATTTAATCTTGCTTCCATGACCTGGCTGGGATGAACACCATGCTCTGCATAAAGGAGGAAACTTAGAGCAAATATTTAAGTGGCTTCTTTCTTTCATTTAAACATAATCAGATGTTTTAAGGGTATAATGCAAAGCAGAACAATGCAAAGAGGTGCATGCAGAATAATGCAATGCAAGAGCAAACGTGACTAATAAGGTAGGTGCTGACCAAAATGGTGTCTATATAAAGACGTATTCTAGAAGGAGATGCTTGGCAAAATAGATCAAGTGGAATTGTAGGAACACTGGGAATGATTACAAAATTGTAAGATATTTCTATGGGGACATCAGTGGTCTGGATTGTAAAACAAGTGGAAAACATGCACAAAAAGAGCATTTTAAGTCAAGAGGAGGGAAATTCTGCAAAATAATTTCATTTGCCATTTTAACAAAATATAATTGGGTCCTATTTCATAAATCCCACCCCCCACCCCCGACTGTATGTTATTTGCATGCAGAAATGAGAGCTCATAGTGGTACTTACATGTTGAAGATGTTTGTGCCTGGCATATGTTTTTCTGTGTTGTCATTGGCTTAACTTATACAGATTTCAGGTTGATGATGTAAGCATAAGTAGGTGGTACGCCCGACTATGTGGGTTTGGATGTATAGCTTCCCAAAAGCTGAGTGAGTCTGTTGTCTTCTAAATAATTAGAAGGAACCGCATAACCAGTATCAAAAGGCATGTTGAGATGAAGCTGTGATGAAGATTTTTCAAAATGGAGCAAAAAATATTAGTCTTTGATACCTTTGCTCTGGTTGTGATTTAACAGGAGACTAATAAAAGATAAGTTGAACTTTGATTGTGGTGTGATTTTTCTCCGTTTATTCCATATAGAATTTAAATTGGCCTTTTTTACAGTTTTGTTAGATACAATGGAAGAGTTTTGCCTAGTTTGTCATGGCTATGTTTTGGTTTTGCTAGCCTGAGGAATAGATGCTATTGAAAAACATATCCATAATATAGCAAATAGAGCACTTCTGAATAAGTGAAGCTCTGACTGGTTGAACTTTTGAGAATAGTAGCATTTTGTCAGCAGCTAAATCTGTTCTCCATGCTAACTGCCTACTTTTCGTGTTGTATAATTACTGAGTTCAAAATGGAACTCAAAAGCTGAAAGCTAAAGAACAGCTTGATGCCCTGTTCTGATACAGACAACTTGTATTTTAGCACAGTCATGTCCCAGGCATGTTTTATGACAATTTTTCATACAGTTACGTAAGAGATTATTTCCCCATTGATATGTGCATTTCTTTTCTATTGGGCATTGTCTAGTTCTGCATGTAAAACCAAATGACATCGACTGGGACTGAGACTGCGGATTCTTCATTGTTGCTGTTACTACATCTTAGTAAAGGTTAGCAAGTGATCGTCTTCTGCAAGAGCATCCATGACACTGTACGATTCTGTATGGGCTATATGGGATAACAAATCAAGGCATTATAAAAGTGTGGTACAGAATAAATGCCCCTTGCATTGTAAGCAAATATCTTGATTTTTTTAGGTGTTTTTTCCTGGTGGAAGTGTGTTGTAAAATAGTAGAGTTCTAGTGTATTAACAATATCTTCACTGCTTTCTGAAGCTGGGGTCTAGATCATTGCAACTATTGCACAACATACAGCATTTTAAACATTGGCAGGATTAAGAGATGCAGTGCTATACTTAGTTTGGTAATCTTCTCATTGTTTAATATAATCTTAGAATTATGTATCTGCATGTGTCATCTATGTTTGTTATGTGAAGTATGAACTATCTGTGTTTCAGGATAGACCTAGATTACAGAAAAAATACATGTTCTCTCCTTTATCTGGGGAAAAGGAAAATGATTGAGGCAGAACTGTACACTGGATAGTTCTGAAAAGAAAAGTTTGTTTTACCTACCCTGGTTTGAAGCCCTGTCCAAACGATATAAGCAGCAGAACTCTCAGGCTTGTCTCCTTTGCCAAATGAGGCACACGCACAGCAAGGAAAAGACTGGAAAACACCAATTCTATCACTAACCATTTCTGTGAAACTGCATTCAACAAGGCTGTGGAGCAGGAACGAAGCTGTAACCCTCACAGGCTGTATCACGCTGTGTACAGCACCGTTTGGAGAAGCCCAAGGATCATCTCACATTGTACCAGGTATTAACTGCTCCTAGGAAGTCGCCTTTCAAGACTTTCTCTGCTATGGCAGGTGAAGTGATTTTGCAGAAGCTTCTTGGATTAATGCAGCAGAACACTAACATGAATAAATTCATGACAGCCACAGAGAGTACAGCAAAACCTTTTCTCTCCATGAATTTCATAGCTCTGAGACTCCTGTATTTTTGACAAGAAACTCAAGACTTGGTCAGTGGGAGCTTCTTGCTGTGTCCATGCAATATCTGTTGAGATTTGTGCGAACACTATGTTGAAAATTGCCCTTTGTCTCTGCAATTTTTATCCTCCTGATATTTTACTAGAGGCATTTTCTTTTATGTGATAAACTTGTGACAGTGCATGCTTGGGGACATTGTGGACTTTTTTGGTTTGAACTACAAGTAAATCTCTCTTTATAGTTCTAAGTTTCTTTATGCCTGAATATACTAACCATAAAGGGATGTGTTAACTCTTATATGTAAGATTAGTGGTTGTTCTTTGAAGTTAATACTAGCTTCTGTTATGAAAGTGCTTAGTACTTGGTCACTGCTTGAAAGGCAGACCTCGTCAGTTCTGACAGTGCTCTTGTGTCTCAGATACCATCTTCATTTTCCTATCACTGAGTATCAACAAGGCTTGATAAATACTGGGGTGTTTTAGTTAATGGTGACTGCTGCAAAGTGTTGTTAAATAAGAAACATATTTTCATGTATATTGAGGGTTCAGAACTCACTTGTACTCTATAAATGTAAATAATGACTTTTTCAAGCTTTCTGGTAGTCATTTATGAGAGGGGTTCATTATAAAACCAACTTTCTGTCTCATATCTTCTCTGATTTAAAAGATATGGAAGTATCAGTTTCAGTATTAGCTTCAGGATTTCCAAAACAACAGTGTGCTGATAGAGAACAGCCGCCTTTTACTCTTTTTGGTTGTCAGCTTCTTGAGAGGTATTTGCCCCTTGCTACGTGTTTTGCCTCTTTCTAACGTTCCTTCCCCATCCCGTAACCTCACCCTATAACCAAAAAGGAATTAAAAGAATCAGTTGTGTGACATAAGTGTTGGAAAGACTTTTTTCCCCCAGCTGTGAAATTTGTCATAATACAAAGAGGTTGTGCAAAGGTGCCTGACTATGTAAACTCCATGCTGAAGGCTTCAGGTGGACCAGAGAGCCTTGTTTGTGTTCTGTGCCCAAGAGTGAATTTCATCCTAGATGTTATTAAAAGCTCCTGTGCTTAACCGTGGCATGGCTAACAGCAAATGATCACTTAAATCTCCAAAGTAATAAAGACAGATAAATTACAGTAATGTGAAAATCTGTGCTTCTGCAAAAAAAAAAAAAAAAAAAAAAAAGCACTCTAGTATTATTTGCATTGCATCTGACCCACAAATAGTTGGACAGCCACCTTTCAAAACTGAACTGAAACTTCATGCGAATTTAACTGTTCCACGGAATTCAGGTAGTGAATCATGGTGCTTGAATAAAACCACACAAAAATATCATAAACAGTGAAAACATGTGACATTTGTTCTGTCTGAAATAGCTTCAGTTTCTGAGCTGGAAGTTGGAAATGCTTGTTATCACCCTTTTCAGGAGTTATGTACCACTAGGGTACATGACTGAGAGGCATCCACTTATAAGCAGGGTATAAAAGGTTGATAAATCACAAAAAAGACATACTTTTATGTGGAAAAAATGCATTCAGCATTTTTTCCTGAGTAAAGTATGCAGAAAACCTGCTTAAATGGGGCATATAATTTTTAATGAATCAGACCCTTTCTCCTAGGAAATGAAGCAAGTATGATAAATATGATGGAAACTGGTGAATATCTAGGGTCTAGTAATCATATCATATTTGAAATCCACCTGAGGGTTTGTATGAAAGGTAGTAACTCAAAAGGATTAGTCTGTAGACCAGCAGACTTTGAAGAATGTGGGATAAATTGAAGAAATTCGATTGTAATCAATTAACAAAAAAGTGCTACTGAAAATAGGGAGGTACTAGAAGAACAATTAGAAAGACATGAGACACATTAATTTCAGTAAATCAAGAGGCCAGTTGCTTAAAAATTTATTTTTAAGAAATCCAGGCATTGCTTTCTTGGGAATGCCTACCCTGTGGTAAAACTTCCCTTATCTGATTTGCTTTACTTGACCAAAATTTTTGTGGTTGCTGAATACAGGCAACACAAGTTTTAAAAATCCTCATAAGAGGAAATTCTCCCTTTTCAGACCTAGAACCCTCCCTCTGTGGGGAGTCGCCAGTTCTGCAGGTGTTGGTCCTTGTCCAGAGACACCGGGCAGAGCTGTGGACGTTGTTCCCCGTGGTGATGGAAGAGGAAAGCCAGGCGGTCAGAGGAGGTGACTGAAAAAATTTAAAAGATGTAGCTGTGGGAAGAAAAAAGAGAGTCTGTTGTTTTCACTGCAGCATTGGTAAAACCGTAAGGAAAAAACCCCTATTTTTGTCCGGACAGTAAATACATCTTGCCAAAACACTTTGCAGCCTGCCAATTAGATCTCGGGGTCAAATAATGACAGTGTATATCAGACCTTGTGGGTTGCGTTGCACATGTGAACAGGCAGTAGAGAGCTAACAAGGAAAGTGAGCCAAGAAGGTTGTGGGTCTGGTGTTGCTGACATCCGAACATAACACTGGAAGAAGTACTGCCCTTCTTTTTATGAACTTGTGTGGAGAATGAAATGGAAGAGAAGGTGACTGTTGGAGGGATTTGGAGGCAGATCTACAATTAATGAGGAGTAAATTTAGAGACAGGCTCTGAGCTCCCGAACTTGGAGGTAGGTTTTGAATTCCCCACGTTTGTAGAACACACTGGCCAGGAGAGGTGCGTGTGACAGGAAATATGTGACTATTTAAGCAAATATGTAAATATTTAGCTTATCTTGACCTGCACAAGCAACTGCAAACTGAACAGTACATTTTCTTTGATTCCAATAATCAAATGCACCAAAACTCCTAAACAATTGCGTTCCTGTTGCTGTTCATTGAGTACAAAGAAGATGCTTTCATTCATTTTGGTCCTAGTCACACATGTAGAGTTTTCTCGGGAGCAATATAGAAAAAAATCGTGTTTTCTTGAGGGGACTTCTGACAGATATTGGAAATTCATAGTGTTATTAATATATAGAAACATTTTTGTCTAATTAGCTTATGTTCTTTCCTTTTTGGTATGTGACAAAATTGTAAGATTGTTTTGTTAAAGTGTTTTGTCTTTAGAGAAGGCATCAGGCATGTGATAGGTGTGGTAGCTTAAAGTATCAGCAGGTGAAGAAATTTGGATTTTCACAACTTTCAAACATTAAATCTGTGCATGTATATCTGCATTTCTGGAAATTCACATAAAGTTGTTGACACTGCGCTCCTTGCACAGAGCTCATGTTTCAGACTGGATATACATTTTTCTGCAAAATATGTTGATTGGCAAAGATTAAGTCAAAGCAGCATACGGAATTTGCATGCCTCTTATGGAGATAATGAAGCCAATAAAATAATTCATTATTTTTAATAATACACTATAAACAGCAACTACAAAGAATACAGGATTTCTGGCAGAACAAAATACTCAGTTTACAGAAAAACCTGAAGGGAAATTAAATAATGGCCATCAGTATTGATTAATCAGGGCTACATTTTTGTTTAATCAGGCCGACAACTAGCCATAGACATTAGGAAGTGTTTGTCTGGGATACTGGAATCCCTGAAACTTTTTAAGTAGCGGGGGAGAAATCATCCAACAAAGCAACCTCCTCTGAAAAATCAACCTCATGGCAATCCAACACTATAATTCCTTATTGGTTGTAGAATACACTAGAGTTCAAAAAGTAATTAAAAAAACTTTGCACCTGGGAAGCTAAACCACAAGCCCAAAGGATGTACATAAAATTTCTAGTAGCTGGAGGGTTGTGCTTTCAACCTTATATTCTCTCCACTTCTTTGATTCATGGGGATGGCAGTCATCGACATGGACTGGGGAAATGTATCTCAAAGTAGATTAGCATTATGGCAATGTTAAAATTATCTCTGAGTTCACCTGTCTTAATAGGGGCGTATGATCAGCTGCAATCCATGGCAATTAAAGGAAATCTGTTTTTTGTTGGTCCTGCCTTTATTTTGTAAAGGAACAATGAAAGCCAAGTGAATTGCTGCTCTTCAGTGGGAAAGTCAAAAACCTTAAACTGAAAGCTAGAAGGGAAAATATGCTCACAAAGTTTCTTCAAATTCATAGCAAGGCGATAGCTGTGTATGGCATTGTCTGCTTTACCTTCCCATGTCTAACAACATGAATCAAAATGCACCACAGCTGACCCCAATGGGATAGCAGTGGGTTTTATTGCTCGTTATGCCATAATTGACAGGACTACAGTGCTTAAAGGATTTGTGATAAGAGGATATTCTTTCTGGGTGAATTAAACCAGTTACTTGAGAAGAAAGGTAGCAAAAGAAATTCAATGGAAACCTTAAGGTTGTTTAGCGTATTACTTGTAAAGGCTGAAGGTTTTGAGATTCCCAATGCAGATATCAAGCTTGAGGGCTAAGGAAGCTAGAGTCCCTTCTTATCACAATCTCTTCAGCATGTTGGGTAAACTGTATAATGCTGCACTTTAGACTTTGGGGGCATTTTAACTGCCGTGTAGAAGCTCTCTTGATGACTAAACCTGTCATTATCATTAGAATTGTCAGGTAGAAGGATTTGACAGATTGGTTTGGAAAGACCCTACCACCAGATATTCATGTGGGATAGATCTGCCTTTCTCTAATGAAGTAAACGGGGCTACCTGAATTTAACCAGTAGTTCTTGGGTTAGGTCGCCAGTTCTTTCCCAAAAGATGACCTGCAGCTTCTTGAACTAGGGCGTGGACTGCGAACCAGCCATAAGGTTTTGCCCTTGTACAAATGTCCTGTTAAGCTTCTTCCAGGTAAAATCAAATCCAAAGTGCTACACTACTTCGAAATGTCCCATTGCTACTTTCTGCAAGGTCTGAAGTGGGAAAAATATTGGCAAATGCAGCTGTTCAGAAACATTGTGCAAAGTACGTCTATTACTATATTTTCAGTTTCATGATAGGTCTGAGGAATGGCTCTCACGTTTAAGTATATAATGGACAAGAGTTAATTGATGTAATTCTTGGTGTCTGTTTAGTCAAACTTCCCAAGTGGGAATTGTGCCTCTTGAAGTACCATTTTAAGCTATGACCTGGAATGACTTATGGCTGCTCTCTGATCCATATGGAGGTAAATGAACAAGGACTTTTTCTGGGCCACAAAAAATACCATGCTAACAATTTACAAATAATTTTTTTTTCTTTCCTTACATTAACTAAAGCACCTGAGGTCACTGGTTCAGTTTATGCAACTCCAGCTGAGAAAAGTGCCTGTAATAAATTAGGACTCCAAAGGTATCCATGACGAAGTAGGAACTGGAAATAGGATGGACCCGAAGAATTAATATCTAGTATCCGCTGTGTAATTTTTTTACACCCAGATGGTGGGATCAGCTTGTAAACTTGAAAAAAACAAATGTCCTGTCAATACTTAGGATAGAAAGTGTATCTGATAATATGTCTACAAAACAGTCAGTGACCCTCTGTTCCCTGTGCTGCCTACAGCATAAGTCCTTGTGATTTATTATTGCCTTGTCTGGTGATTTGGATGCAGGGGATCACTGTTGATCATGGTAATTCCAAAATAAAAATAACTTGTGTTTCAAAAGAATATTTTATGTCTCATTTGTAATTCACTCATGCAAATTATAAGAATTCAACAGTTCTTCTTTGGTATGTGTATTGCATCAAAAGCATGTGAGATGCATTCATACACTATTTATTGTAATTGACTGCCTTTCATTGGCGGGATGATTGCATTTTCTCTACTTACTTATAAGGAGTATTTTCTATAATATTGGCCTCGCACCTTAATCATTTGCCACTTACAATTTTATCTTAGCATATATTTATTGCGTTTCTCTTTGACATTTTTAAAAATCCTGCACTCTATAGAAACTTTTTGGATTTTATAGCTTCTCACTGTATGATTATTTCTTTTTCTAAGATTAAATACTTTAATGGGACTTTTTAAAATGGTAAGATACTTTTACCTGTCTTGCTGAGATTCTGGCATCTTTGGGGGCAGGGAAGCAGGGAAAGGAGAATGTGTAATTTTGAATTTTAACTCATCTTCCATGGTTCTTCAATAAAGCATTTCACTGTGAAAAGGATATCAAAGAACTAAGTTTTAAAATGGTGTTCATGAGGCCTGGCCATATCTGAATCAGATGTGGCTCAAGGGTTAGGGAATTTATGTTAGATTTAGGGCATATGTATGTGACAGATCTTTTAATTATGCTCATCCCTTTTTCTCACAGTCTGCATCTATTTCAAACTTTTTATTTTAAAATCCTTGCAATATTATTTGAGTGTTCTTGAAGTGGCAAACAATGTGCTTACATCTTACAAGACCGTTAGACTACCTTGAGACTAACTACTTACGCTCATTCAGAAGAAATTTAGAGGTGCTTTAGGCATAAATCTTAAGCCTGAACTGTTCTGAATTTCATGGGTTTACATGGACTTGGATTTGATTTACTTATTTAAAAGACAATGGTTTGCATTGAGTGCAGGTTGGAAAAGGAGTGGCATTAGAATGCAATGAAGTTATGCAGGCAAACTATTTCAGGTGAATACACAGGACAGCAGTAAGTGTCAAGGGTTTTAACATTTTAAGATTAAGCAGTGGTGAAAGTGCTGAAAAGTGGAAAAAAGTACCAGAGATCTGATATTTTATGATGAAGATTTAATGAGGATTTCGCCTTGGCTGCTGCATTAAATCAGATTCTATATGGTGGAGTTTTCGTGCTTTTGGAGAATTCTGAAAATCTTTTGATTATAGAGGAAAAGTGGAAAGTTTGGTTTGGGGAATTAATTTCATATTTTGAAGAATCAATATGAAAGAGTAGCTAGAATACTAAGTAAAATCTAGGCTGTTTCCTCTCTCATGCAAGTTTAGGATAACTGACACTTGAACACCATGCTCACTGTGGACAGCTCTCCGCCTTACTTTTAGGCGTGCATTTTCTTGTTCTGGTATCTGTAACTTCAGAATTGTGGTAGGAGTGCTGCATTTTTAGAGTGGGTCAGAATTGTCATCCCCTGTCCTTTTCTTGTGGGCAATTTTACCGAGATCCATTCATTCAAGGGGACCGTTGCTGCAACTCTCCACGCATCACCAGCTTCCTTCCAGGGCTTCCCTCCAGACTGTCCCCTCTCCAAGTCCCAGGCAAAGCCAAGCTATTTGTGGAAAAGCAGATGCCTCCACGGCGTTCTTCCTGTAACTTGTGTTGGTCACCTTTGCCTCTCGGTGCAAGAAGAGGTTTTTTCCGTGGTGTTGTCTAAGTGGGCGCCTGCTCCTCGTCTCAGCAGCTCTGCAGCGCGCCTTATGCGGCCGCGGGCTTCGAACGACACGTGCCAAGTCGTGCGTGTGTTTGGGATGACGTGGTTAATTGTGAAGGTATGTAGGTATTGGGTAAGAAATGCTGGATGATGATAGCATTAATAAATTCTGAGAGCTTTCTTGGGGAAAAACAATGCTGTCTGATGGATAGGAATGAGGCCCACAGGTACTATGTGAGCACCAAGGAAAAAGTACTTTCATTTATTCATTTAATATTTTAGCAAAAGTCTAGTTTTCTGTTTACAGATGGACTCTTCTTTAAGACACACCTAGCTCTCCCTGGGTTATTCAAGTTAAATGTTTTTGCATTTATGCCCACGCCCAAACCACATTGTCTTCTGAACAAGAAGCAAGCCCTGCGTCGCCCCGCTGCCGCCGGTGGTGTCTGGACTGGGCAGCAGCCGTGGGCTCCACGTCCCCCGTGGGCAGGGCTGGGCAGGGGCACCCAGAGCAAGGAAGATGCTGGCTGCAGTTGTTGCCACCTTCCAGGTGGTCTGTAGGTCCCAGCCCATGGGGGATCTGCCCAGCTTATTCCCTACATCGGGAAGCATTGATGTGGCTCTGGCTCGTTAAAAGCCTCTGATGGCATGAATGGGGTAGAGCAGATCTGGCAAATTCTGCGTTTGCTCTGGGAGAAACTTTTTGTTTTGAGTGTAATGGCAATGAAAATTTAAAAAAAAATTTGTTATTAACTACAGTTCCTGAACACGATTTCTAGTGAGAGACAGCTACGCTGAACACCACAGTGCCCAAGGTTTCATGCCCTTAGTTGCGGATTGGCAGTCTGTAAGCACAGGAGTGTTTTCGGGCTTACCCCAGCGGGTGCCCGCTGGGTCCGCGGGCGCTGTGCCCGGTGAGGCTTTGCCCGGGGAGCGGGCATCCCCGTGCCCGGGGCTGGGCTGAGCCTGCAGGTCACAGCGGGAAGGATGGCGCTCCCCGTGCTGCCGGCTGCACCGCGGGGCCGCTGGGGTGCAGAGCGAGGGTGGGCGATGTGCAGCGGGAGCGTACGCCAGGGAGGAGCGCGCCACCTTCTCCGTGCCGTTCTGTGCTGAAGGTGCACGCGTGTGTCTGTGCTCGTGGATCCTGCATGTGAAACACGGGTGGCTGAGGCTTGTGAAATGACATGGTACGGGTGCGCAGGCTCAAGCTTCTGTGAAGCTCTCTTCATTTTTTAAATTTGAAGCTACGGGCATGTCTAAGAATGCAGAAAAATGTTGATGTGTTATTTTATTCAGAAATATGATATGACATGGTGATTATGCTCTATTACAATATATATACTGCGTCTCCCTCGCCTTTGTACTCTGATCTGGGATCACATGTGATGCCCAGCTGCCTGATTTTTATGTACCAGTGATATACAGACTATTTTTATAAACAACTGTGATGCAGCCAAGCGAGTCCTATTAGATTGTTTGTTTTGATCTCACTAGTTTCAGGAATACAGCAGTGGAGCTGCAGGACAACTGCATGTTGTCCACACTCAACAGATATACGTATATGTATCCCCATGTGTAGAGGCAAGGCTATTTATTAGAATGTTTTAAAAACACATTTAACCAGAACAAATAATTGCTTTATATGTGATACTTTGGGCTACTTAAGGTATGTATATTTTTAAAGCATAATGTAAAAAATCCCACAACCACAACAACCAAAAAAACTAAAAAACTTAGTATTAGGGTGAGAAATTAAGTAAAACTTACCTTCAGTTATCTACAGCTGGTTTGCCCAAAGACTGAGCAAACAGTTTTTCTGTGACTGGGTGGATTGTAGTGTTTCCTGATGCCTGTTATTTCCATATGCGGGCAAAATCCTTCATTGCTCAAGTCTAATGTGTATATGTTACGTGAACCTGAAAACTTGGGTTACTCATTGTATATAACTTGTTTTCCCAGGTGACATAAGGTAGAGCACTGTTGTGACTCAGCTGCAGAAACATTTAGTTACTAACAGTACTTTACCAGTTCTTCTGAAGCCATTATTTCAAGGGTTTGGGGCTCAGAATAATTCCGATTAATTGCTTGATTAATTTGCATATTTTAGTTCATAGTGTCATGATCCTCTCGGTTAACGCTGCTGTAGTTTGGGTCACTGTGCACCACCGAGGCAGAGGCAGTAAAATGGGATTTTGCCTGGTAAAGGTATTGTGGAGGGGAGGTGAGAAAATCTGACCCTTACTAACCATACAGAAAGGGATCTCTATTTTGCAGGTTTTGTCCAAAAGTTTCCCAACATAGTAAACTGCGTGTAAATTAATTAATTTCCTCTCAAAAGAAGAAATAAGGGAAGTGTCTCTGGAATTTAATTTTCCATTTGGGGGAATCTGCATTGTTTAAACTCAATACTTTGGGTTCCTTTTGCTGCTCAAAGTGGAAGCACTCTAAATATATTTTCAATGTAAATTGCCAGAACGCTGAAAAGTTGTTTGGGACATTGGTCAAAAGGTGGGTAACTGGATAACCGTTCACTTTTGTAACTCAGTCTGATGGCCAGAAATGATTAGAAGTAGCTGAATGAAGCAGATGTTCATAAACGTTTCTCAGTCTTCTGTTCTTCTGAAGGTATTTACCATTTCCAAGAACTTCCATGCTAACTTGCTTACAAGAAAAGCAGGTTGAAAGCATGTGGATTTCCATGCGAGCTAGTAATGGAAATGCTGCGTAATCCCTTTGAAACCTCTTTGGGCTGGGAGTCATTTCGCGCTGGTGCAGATTCTGCCGTGACTCCACCTGGGATGTGTTGATGGTCTTGGCTGCGCACTGGTGTGATGGTAGAGGTTGCTTCTGGCAATGTCCCAGGCCTGTGGAGCGATTACCAAAGAGGTCTCTGATGCTCTGTCCTCTACCTTTCTTCTGAAGTCCCTTCACAGCTGATTTCTCACTATGAACATCTACTTTACAAAGCCTGTGCTTCAGAGCTGATGCTAAATTGTTCACAACAGAGAAAAGGATGTGTGTAATATTTTATGTGTGTAGCTAGTTCATTCAGATTCACATTTTTCTGTGATTAAATACGTTTTATATATCAGGTAAAATTAATATTCTAGGACATCCAAATGACAGTTCTTAAACACCTAGATTTTGTTCATGGAGTCAGTATGTGAGGCTGTTCTGTAAGCACAGGACTACATAATTGTTCAGGGATTACCCCAGATCTTTCATCAGCGATCTAACGTAACACCCAGGTTCAACCACCTATTTATCTGCAGGGCAATTGATTATAAACACAGATTTAACTAATGAATCCATCATAACAGCTGAGATTATACTGCCAATTCTCTTTTAGTGGATTTTTATCAATTAGTACCTAAAATGTCACTTATTGATGCCTCCTACACCTTTGTAGACTCTTGATAAAATTCGGGAAGAGACCATAATGTTTTAAAAAATAGTGGAAATGCTGGATTTTGGGGGCTATCCTGTAATTCTAGAATTTATTTATTAAGCTGATTTACCAATATTCCTTTGTTTCAAAACCAAATATGTTCTGTAACTACAGATAAAATCATCTGTGATGAGCCTGTGGTTTAGGCCTGGACTCAACACTTCATGCTCCTGAAGGACATAATCCAAAATCCATTCATAGGAGGGAAAAAAGTCTCCCTTGACTTCAGTGGGCTTGGGGTCATCACAATCAGTGTTTACTGTCCATGCAAGGAAAAAGGCAGAAGTTGGGATCAGAGCTGTTCAAGAACTAGTTCCCTCTGAACGTCCAGGAAATGGTTGCTTTCAAGAGTGAAACTCGAAGTTTCATATGTTATTTTCCCAGAGGTATGTGCTAAAGGAATAAGGCAAGCCTTACGTACAAGAATTCAGTAAAATAAATAAAGGTAAGATTTACAGGGCCACGTTCTCATACTTTCACTTGCTTTTGGCACCATTGTCATTTAGAAATCTCCTATAAAATTAGTGGAATGTCCTGTGGTGTGAGGGGAATACAGGGGTTCAGCCTGGCTCAGCGCATCCTGTTGGGCGCATGTGGTATCACCTGGTAGTGGTTGAGGGTGCCTGCTCTAGAAATACCAATGAATGATCAAAATCTTCATGTTTATGCCCTCTGTATCATGACAGAGATTTTTTTTCCCCCCCCTTGGGCTGCAGCCTTGTAACTATGAGCAACAGGGCACATCCACCCATATGAAATCTTTGATGAGAATCCTGCCTGTCGATGTCCCTGCTGCTCCCTGAGTGCAAATGGAGGGACCGGGAGGAAGATCCGTACGGGCAGGTGGTGGCCCAGGGGGTGGCGAGCAGCAGCCTGTTTGCATGAGTGCACTGAGGAATGGGAAGAGCGACTTCAATTCACTGGCACTGATCCATCTTTTGATTCCTGTTTTCATAGAATGACGTGCACGCCGCGTTTTGCAACAGTTAAATCTCACACTAGCCCTGCAGCACGATAGAATGCTCCTTCCCTGTATGTGACTTAAACTACACCATTTCTTAAATAAAGCAATTTCATACATGTTAGATGCAGAACAACTCTGTCAGTGTACTCCATGTCATGTTATTGAACATCTGCTTGTGTTCTGCGTTACGCTGGGTAAGCAAATGCCCCATGACTAATTCATACTATTCTTAATGGGTTACATGTTCCTTCCAGCAGCTTCTGTGTGGCTCTGTAGATCACCCTGCCCCACAGCATCAGTCACTGAGTGGGAAATAGGACCAGAATTACATTGTATTAAAAATACAGGGCTACCATTGGGAAGGAAAACAGCACAATTGCATACGTCAGCCTGGTGTCAAAAAGCTGTCTGAATGTCTTTAGGGATAAAAGAATTGCTCTAGACTTCTAAGCATATCTTTAAAATATACCAGCTTGTTCAGAGGCTTCCTGACTTGTTGGGTGAGTGTGACTGGCTTGCAGTGGGGTCTTACTAATGCAGAGCTGTGATGCACCTCCCTTCAGCATTGAAGAACGCAGAACTGGACAGGTTTTGTCTTCAATTCTCTTCTCCATCCAGCCCAAAATTTGAAGTCTTCTGCTTTTTGGGACCGCAGATACCTTTTACCTTAGGTTCAGAGGTCAGACAAGCCTTTGCATGTGACTGCTCTTTGTGATATTAGCACTCTGGAACCAACTGACAAGCAGCAGAATTGTTAAAATTCTTGAAAAATGCTAATTTAGACTTTCATCTTTCTAATATATGCCCTTTGCTGACCGGTCAGGTGGTTCTTCCATTGCGTCTACTCAGGGATTTGTCTTAGTGTGAGCAATAGAGTGTGTCATTTGGATGTGCGTAGGGAAAGAGCACAGAAATGGAAAACAAGACTTGGGTTGAAAATAGAAAGTAGATTGTTAAGGGACTGCATTTGTCTTCTCTTACTTGTGTCCTTTTTTCCATTCAACTAGTGCACACCCAATGTATATTGTGTATAAACCTCTTCTTTAAGATGTGCATCCAGCAGCTGCCCAAAGGTTTAGTGAAAAATGTAGATTATATCAGGTAGGGGATTGCTGGGGAATGGAGAAAGGGTTTCTATCCACTGCTCTTGTTCTGTGCTGTATTCAAGAATCTTGTGTCCATCACCTTCTACTTTCTCAAAATAAGCCGATATCAATGCAGTATTTGTGAGGTGCAATTAATAAATAGTGATATTCTTTGTATTACTGTTGTTTTCTACTTTCTGCTTGGCCAGCTGTACCCTCCGTCATCAACGTTTCAGGAACAAAATACGCTCTTATAAAGGTGAAATTAAGAGTTTGGAATGTCTCTCCCCCTCCCCCCCCCACATTTTTCTTTCTTTTTTTTTTCTTGTTTGCCCATCAGTATCACAGGTGGGTGAGCATTACAGGCTTTGCCTGAGATTTTTGTTTTCTGGAAGCTAAAGGAACACAGAAAGATGATATTTTGTGAAAATAAGGTCTCTAAATATTCCAGGGGTGAGGGCTTTTTTTTTTTTCACAGATACTTGTCTGTAACCTCTGGTGGTAAATTCGTAACATGGGATGGATGATTCATGACTTGGGGATGTGTGCACACCTTGAGATAATGTTAGTTAGATAGTTTTTATGGATATGTTGAGATTATTATGATCATCCTAGTAGCACATTTGATAAATGAATGTAATTACAAATACAATTGCAATTGATGTGATCACAGTGTTTACAAAGTGTGGCTCATTTTTTGTATTGATTGGAACATTCAGAGAAGATGTGGAAGTAGTTGCTGAGATCTCGTAAAACAAAAAGCCGTGGCTGCGGAGGAAGAGCCTGGTGAGATGCACCAACCCCTTCACAGTGAAGGCACTGCAGTTAGTCTCATCAACAACTTTTTGAGTAGAGTGAAAGTACATGTTGTGGTATCTGTCTGATGTAACCTCCTTTTTAGAGATTTCTGCATACAATTAGTTTGCCTTTTTTCTTCCTGGAAGGCAAATAACAAAATGAGTAGAGTCTACCTTACTGAAAACACCAGTCTTGCTCCTCCTCAGCTTAGGAGTGAGAAGGGTCATTTTTAAAAATTACATCAAAGATTTCTTTTAAAATACAAATAAAAAAACAAACCACAAACCAAACAAAACCCAGCCATTATGCCATGTTTTAGTTGATGTTATTAATTAATACATACAGTAATATGGTTTGGAAAGTCCATATTTTTTTTAGCTCAGGCTAGTTAACATAATTTAGAATGTCTGCAATTATGGGATACATTCAGATATATACCAGTGAATATTGCTATGCATTTTCCTGTTGGGGAACATGCTCCTCATATAAACTGACACATGAAAAGAAAAGCTGTAGATAAAAGAGGTCAAAGTTAGAATTGCTCAAAAGTAAGGAGATGATACTGCATCAGTCACAAAGGAAATATTGAACTAGAGCAGAGATCAGCTGTGAAAGTGCACCTAGTGAGACTTACCCTGAGGAATCTACATTAGAGCTTGAGTAGTCCTAAATGAAGGAGACAAGCTGGATTTAAGAGTATTTGAGCAATGGGCAAGTCTGTCATTCTAGTTCTGTGCATCCTTCTGGAATTAGAAGGGATTCTTCATGATGAAATACCAAGTTTTACGACTTTTCAAAAAACCTGTTATGCTTGCACATATTCAGTGGTATCCAATTTGTGATGTATTTGGTCTCCTTTCCAGTGTTCATGTAGCTGCTAGTGTATTTTTAACTTCCAGTTTTTGCAGTCATCTGATGACTTCTTTCCTTTACTCTGCCTTCTTTAGAGTCCAGTGATCTATAAACCAACAGACGTGGCTTCACATCATGGAGGGGTTTTTAGCATACGTCTTGGTTGCGTCGCTTCTGCTGCTACTCCTCTCTGCCATCCTTTATTTTGTGAAATGTCCTGTGTTCTTGCACATCTCTGTCAATTGGGAATGTATCCAGTGGTGTCAACGGGATGGTAAGGGCTTATAAACAGTGAAAGTAAGGAGTTCTTCAATGTTTGCATCTGTAGGAAATCATACCTTATGCTGCCTATGATGCTCTTTTGTTTTCACATACTGAAAAGCAAGAACAAGTTAAAAAAAACACGCGAGCATTAGTTCGTCATGCAGTCAAGTTAAATGGGGGATAGTGGGGAGAAGGATCTTCTCATACAGCCAGGTCTTTCTGTTTGGAGTTAGCTGATAAACAGAAACATAGGTCTGTACTAGGTCCAGGTTGTTTAGAGCAGCCAGGAATTACTGGGACCAGTATTTCAGAATGGTTGTTCAGTCTAACATGTGGGGACAGTATATTAGTGGCTTTTTATATTTCCAGCTATAACACATGAAAGATACCACTTATTTTTCCACAGAGAGCTAATGGTACAGTATTTTTTTTGTTGATGTTGTAATTCTTTTTAACATCTTCCAGTGGTGGAATTCCAATGCAGGTCAGTTTTTTTTTCCTTGCTGATAAGTACTTTGGTTGTACTACTCAGGAAAGAGGAGGCATGGTATGGAGAGGTGTTATCTTGAAATTAAAAATTTAGAACTGTTGAATATCTAAATTACTGTAAGTATCTGTGGTCCCTTTCCTTCCAAATCATTGAAAACCATACAGTGCTATATACATTGTATATGTAAAATAATTTTACTTGCCTATTACGTAGCCATGAGTAAGATGGGAATAGGACATACGGTCAGTAGGACATTCAACATCACTGTGCTCCAAAACCTCTAATGGTGAGACACAACAGAGGAAGAAGATGACAGTATATTCAGTTGAAGTTCAGGGTGACATCAGCCCACAGCTGACTGTAACCAGAGCACTGACAGCGTCTTCTGTGAATTCTGGGCTAGCAGAAGCTGCACAGTCACAGTCTGCAGGCGCTGTTGCCAGAGGAAGCCTTCAGTTCTCCTGCTTCTGTCTGACCTCTGGTCTGGAAGAAGGACACTTGGAAGAATTCCTCAGGCTCTCAGCTGAGACTTAATGTCCTTTGACAAACCAGAAAAGGTTCATCTTGTGAATGGTTGATCATCCTTAGCTCGCCTTGGCTAAAATGTGATTTAAGAGTACTTAGTTCCTTGCATTAATTGGCTCTAAGTGTGCAAAAGGCATTAAAATGAAATTCTTTTAATTAAGTGACATTAAACATTCAGTATTCCAACACTCGGTTGTAAACTGTTTTGGAAGTCATTACATGAAATCTTGCTCGGTGCACGTGTTCTGGCCATGGACAGGGTTGCTGAAGTCACCGTTGGAGCTGCCGTCCCGGGAGAGGCTGCAGTTGCAGTTGAGGTGTAGCTTACTCAGCCTGAGGCAGAGAAACTGGGTGAGGTGGTTCTCGGTTTGCTTGTTTTTTCCTTCCCCTGTTTGCAGAATTCTTGGCTTCAGCAGCTTCACGAGCTGGTCAAACAGGGAAGCGACTGCGTTAAATTCAGCTTGTCTTGTTATGTCTGTGTCTCTTGCTCTTCTGATTATCCTGGATATTTTGTCCCTTTAGAGAGGGAATAACATAGGGAAAATTTCACCAGGCTATAAAGGAAAGATATTTTAGCAAAATTTTTTGCTGTTGCATGTTCAGTACCGAAGCAGTCACTGCCAGCAGTGGCAGGGCGACACTGAGGAGCAGTCTTAAAGCAGCAATCTTAAAATACTTTAACCAGCACACGACTGTCGAGTAGCTGCTCGCAGCCTTCAGCGGCAAGTGTCTCTTCCCATCAAAGAGAGGCGTGATCTTGGTTTTAGACTGTTGTTTGATTGCCTATTACAAATACTTTGTGATCTCCAAGTTTCTGCTCGTTTACCTGTTGTACCATTGTGTTTCTCCTGCCAAGTTTCCCCTGCTCTGTTTAAGTAAGATTTATCACTCTGATAAAGTAGTTGTACAAGTGCTATTGCAGGAAGGAGAAAATCTTACTTCGCATAGGCTTGAGTTTCCCTTTTTAGCCCATTTTGATGCAATCAGCTCCTCATAAACCGCTCCCTTCAGTGAATGTAAATGTCATTAAAGCCCTCTTGGTTCCCTGCCCACTTCTCCACCATGAATCCGATCGCTGTTATTATGTCTGCCTGTGTCACTTTTATTTTCTCTTACCTTTTCCCCCTCGGTTTTATGTAAATAATGTTTGGATAATGGAGTGAAATGGTTTCCATGGTGCTGAACAAATACAGGTCACAGTGTGTGGGACTCCTCTGCACCTGAACATAAAGGTGAACATGTATATAATTTTTAATTATTTGGTTTGTTACAACTAAGAGATAAGTTTTGTGTGTCTAGTAGCATCATTTTGCTGATGAGAAAAATTAGTTCATTATGAATTCTGCAAAAATAGTCTTGCCTTTCAAATGGTAATTTTTTCACTGTATTCATACTTTTTTTTTTTTTTTAAATGACACTATCATGCATTACACCATCTGATTAAAAAATCTGCCGGAATAATATTTGCACTGAACATCTGTCATTGGCAGCTGTAAATATGTTCTGTATTTATCTACAAGAAATCAAGTTAAGAGCCCCTTGCAGTCAGCAGAACTTTTACTGAAGGGTTAGAGTGTCTGAATGCCTGGTTCCTGTGCATTTACTTTAGATATAGATGTCCTGAAATGGGTTAAACATATGGATCGTTAATTTTGAAACCAAATTGAAGTTATAAGGACTATTTTTAAAATGCTCTGTAACAGCTGCTGTCACGGAGAAAAACTGCAAATGCAACTTTTGCAGGAAAGTCAAGGTTCGATTGCAGGGGTTTGGTACTGTCCTCGGAGCCGGGCTGGGGCGCACCACGGGCTGGAGCCCGTGCCAGCAGCCGGGGCT
This sequence comes from Sula dactylatra, assembly GCA_013389905.1. NCBI lineage: Eukaryota > Metazoa > Chordata > Aves > Suliformes > Sulidae > Sula > Sula dactylatra. The sequence continues at coordinate 113,825 of WEKW01004045.1, forward strand.
CTGGGGGCTCGGGCTCACGCTGCTGTCGCGTGCCGAGAGCCAGAGCACTGCGCCTCTGCTGCCATTGCCGTGGGGAAAGCGAGCACAGGAACTTCCTTGGGGTTACTGTCGTGCTTGTGTTTTTCCCTGCTGGATCTGAATAACAGCCTGGAGAAAGTCAACAGGACAGGTGTTGTGGAAAGAGAAATAGGTATTAATGTCCTTCCGTCCCATTGCGCGTGCACCTCTGTCTATAGGTTTCGTATGGCTTTCTTACCTTCTGCAAACAAGGAAAGAGGATTTCATTCATCCTCAGTGAAGGAAGATGATAAAATGGATTTTATGGTCTTTATCTTATTGTCCGGGTTGCCAGCTAAATGGAATTTACATTGTCTAGCCTTACATGGATCCTGTCTTTCCCTGTAAAGTCTGTAGAGAAGCTGACTTAGATGGGTCCAGAGGTGCTTTCTCAAGAGCCCAAGCAGTGACTTACAAACTGCTGGAAGCCAGGTGCGCAGGCAGAAGGCACGGTAGTGTTTCTGACTTAAATCAGTATATTCACCATATAGCACAGTAATGCAGCATCGCATTGGACAAGTGGTGATGATGAATCCTAGAAGGAAAGTTTAAGAACTTGTCTTTTAATGTTCAGTAGCAGTTGGTTTGCTGATCTTAAACCCTACCCTTCTTAGGAAAATTTAGGTTGAGTCTTGGAGCAAAGGACGGAGTGACTTTAAATAATGAAATCTGCAGCAAATGAACACCTTGATTAGCAGATGAAAGTACATTCTCAACTCTACATTATGTGAAAGCTTGCAGAAATGAAGTTGTGCTTCAGTCTCTGAAACTCCAACTGGGCTGTATTGTCGGGGCGGGGGGAAACCACACTGAAGGTTCTTTAATTGAAAATTCCCTGCCAAAAGTTTGAAGGCATTTACATCTGGACTAGGCTCCCTCAGGTGGGGATGCAAGACTTTCTGAATTTGTAGTGTGGCTGTCGGTGACTAGAAACAACATCATGTGACTTAAATGACTAATCAGACAGAAAAATAAATGCTTAAACCAACAGGCTCGAGAATAGTCCATGGGCAATCTTTAGTTATCCTTGTTATTGTAAATGAGTTGTTGAATAAATCAGAGTAACTTGTAAATGAATGTAATAAATGAGTATCAACAGAATTTTGTATAGGGATAATTCATAAGCAGAAAAGGGTGGTACCTTTGTCCAAACAATTTTCACTGCAAATAATTCATCTGTGACTTGAACCATCACCTTGAATTGGTCCTGGTGGTGACTGAGGAATTAGTATGGCCTCTACCAAAGTGATATAAAGATATATTGTCTTCACCTGTCAGCATGAAATAATCCCATGCTACGTTTTGCACTAGATGCAGCTCTGTGCTGCAGCCCATTCGGTACCCCGGTCTGAAGGTGACAATGCGACGGGTGACTACTGCAAGGACATTACTCAGAAGAGTTGTGTGCTGGTGTGGTAAGCTCAGTATTAGAAGTGTCTAGAGCAATGCCAAAGCCCTGGGTGTCCTTCCTCCTGCCGTTCCGTGCCTGGACGCCTGTTGTTCCAAGCGGAGCGGTAAGCGCAGTACGTTAGGGATGCTTTCACCCTGCTGTCAGCTTGTCCCTCGGCCAGTCCCTTTCTTTGCCCCGAAAAGGCAGCAGGATGAGGTTTAATAGGGAATCTGTAGCTAAGGCATGAAGCAGAGATGGAAGCGAGAGATTTGCTTCTGAGTTTGACTTACCCGTGGTACTCCCAAAGCTATTTAAGCTGTGAAGTTATTTGTAACATTAAGTTTTCCCTTCACCATCCTGAGGGACAGTGCTTGTGGTTTCTCCTGTGCTGTTTCAATGGATACCCTAGAGCACGGTCAGCAAACAGGCAAATGCAGATGAACCCCCTCTCACTTACTGCTGCTTTGCAGAGCAGGAGATTCTCCAAGGGTAGTGGTGTTTTGTTTCGTGGACATCCAACTTTCCTACCTTCCAGACTCCCCATCCTCTGCTGGCATTCTGTCTTCTTCAGGGTTTATTATGCAGCGGCCCAAAGTCTTGACAATAGAGGTTTGCCTCGGAGCTGGTAAGAGCAAAAGATGCATTACTAATCCTGCTGTGCCTCAGGACCAGAAGAAAACACAGTCTCATTGCTGTGATGCTCAATGAGGAGGATGGTCGATGGTCTCCACTCTGTGTGAACGTGGTGTGTTTGGGTCAGAGCTGGCAGGGATGCGTTGGTCCCACCGTGCGCAGATTGGGTCGGGATGCAGGTATTTAACACACACCTCACAAGGCGCGGTAACTGTGAGAGCGTGAATTTTGGGCAAGGGCACTAAAGCAAGCTCCTGGCTTCAGTGGCCTCACAGGCTGGACAATTCTTTGTTTTTACAATATTCTGTTTTAAAAGTGCTCTGGGCGGCTCTCCAAAGAAGAAAGCGGAGGAAAGTGGTGGGTTTGGTGAAAACAATTACATCCTGTGCATCTGCAACTGCTAGAAGTGATAGCTGTCAAGAACTACTGTGGTGTGGGACAGGCTTTCTTCATCGTTATTCCCTGGATATGGGACAGGAGTTAAGAGGAAAATGTTTCTTAGATGGGAGGCATAATACAAAGTTGCCCCTAAGCTGACTTTAATTTTGCTCCTACCAATTCTTTATGTCTCTACAGCTAGTTCTTCAATAACTAAGTGAGCTGTGTGCAATTAGAAGTCCCTTTTGCTACCACACTGAGGTGATCAGTGTAAGGAAAATATTCTGCCTACATACATAGTCTCCGGTATCTCTTTGGGATATTTTATTATTTATTGTGTAATATTTATTATATTACAGACAAGGTACTGCATTATTTTTCTCTTTTAATGCTACGTTTAGAACGATGCTGTAGTTTACCAGTTTCAACAAAACCCAGACAAACATGGAATTCATATAGGTTGGTCAGTCAGACCTACTGCCAACATCTTTGCCATTTAAAGGATCAGCTGTGTATTATATTCTTCTTCCACTGTAGCATCCAAACACTGTTTTTCAGAAATCATATTTAAATTATAAAATTAAGAGCTGTCTTTTTTCTTGCTGTGTCATGTTACAGATTAAGGATACCAGACTGATAACGACAGTCTTTAATAGATATTAATAAATGTAATTTTCCCTGAAGTTTTGACATCGAAAAGTTTGTGAGGAGAATTATGGCACTTATTATCAGCAATACGTTATCGTCTAAATTTAGTTACTGATGTTGTAGGAAACTATGGAAGTAGTTTTGGTTTAGATTGAGGCTGAATCAAAGAAACCCACCCTTCTCAGAAATTAATGGATGCTTTCATTCTTCCTGGCAGAGCTACTTTATCATTCATATGACTAAACAGACAATCAATTTAACAGCAACGTATGGGAATGGAGGGAATGAACAAATAAGCTATGAATGATGAGAATAGAAAAATCAAGCCCCCCTCCCTTATTCTCTTTTAATGGCTAATACCAACAGGGACAAGACCAGTAAAAAGAGGTTAATGAATTGCAAAGATCCTTTAGAAAGTGATTGACTAGTATTGAAGCTCAGTCAAATCAGTCATAAATATTTACTTTTATTAGCAACAGTGGGTTGCCTGTTATTTTCAATTGATTTTTAAAGCTGTCAAAAATCTACCACTGTGACTATTATCAAGTGCTTTATTTCATCAATATTTTCAAGCTACAAAGAGCTGGACGGAACACTGTCCTGAAACTGTTCCCTATCTGTTTGGTAAGTATTGCTCACAAATGTTTAAAAGAAGGAAGTTAAAATAAGATTCACTGCACCGTGCAGGCTAATCACCCCCATCGCTTCCCTGCGACGTTTAGTCCCTCGTATTTAATGTCGCATCCGCCTGGGGTTTGTTGTGCCACGATAATCTCCATCAGAACAGCCAGGATTCCTAAACCTATAGTTCTGCTGTTTCTTTTACCATTTTGGAAGGAGCTGTGGTAGGTGCCTGCTAGACGCTTTATTTCTCGCGAGCTCCCGGAGTTAAACCGTCGGCGTGGTGGCTGTGGTGAGCACCACGCTCAGATTCACCCACGCGGAATATTGCTCTCTGCTGCAAAAAACCAGGGGGGAGAGGAGCCTTCCTAAAGTTGCTGTCTAGACAGGCTGCGAAATGAAAATATTGTCAAGGTGGTGTTTGCTACGTTAAAGCCTAACAATATAATTCAAAGGAAAATAACAAAAGGAATTTCCTAGAGATAACAACAAAGAGTTAACATTTCCCAGGGCAGACAAGTTTCCAATTCAATTAGTTTTAATGAACCTTCTGCTCACTGGTTACTGAACTAGAAAGAACAGCAATAAATGCCCAGAGGAAAGAGAGAGAGGATATTAAAGGAAGGTTAGTGTATAGTATATAAATTTCCAAGTTGACTAAAAGAGTAGCCTTGATACAGTTTTAGGAACCAAAACTGCAATATCATATATGCTTTCCCTTTTCAGCAAGCAGTTGTCACACATACTGGATAAACCATGATCTCCCTTGATTCTGCCAAACTATTGACCCTCTATTGTCTCTGGAAATGCTGCAAAAAATTACAAACTGTATTTTCAGTTATTTTTTAAATCAACTGAATAGTTTGGTTTTTTTTTTTAAAAAATGGGTTGCAGTATTAGTATTTCATAAGTCAAGCATAGAGAAAATATGAGTTAATAAGAAAATGAAAAAGCAAATATAAATTCTGTAGTGAGAACTCTATATTGAATGGCTTTTTAATATAAAATGCACTGTAATTTTTTCTAAAAAAAAGCTTTGAGGGTATTATTCAGCCTATTATTAACAACATTTCCATGCATGTTTGCTTTCAGTTTAAATATTAATTTTATGTGAATTTTGGTCACTGAAATTATGCTACAGAATTTCTTTCTTGTATTTCCAGAGTCCAACAGTATGTGTCAGATTTTGGTTAACATAAAACCACACAGTTGCATATGTTTACACATCCATGCTGACTAAATATTTGACAGAAATAACAGATTTTAATATAAGCTGCATATTGTAGTATTGTTTCAAATAGCATTTTCTGTAATATGAGGCTTTTTTTTCTCCTATTCACTGAATTTCCATGGAATTAGCTATATGTACTTAATATATTTCATAGCCTGCTTTCTTCTATTAGCAATGTTCAATACTTGAAAAAATTTACGGCGTTCTAAGCATATAGTTTTTCAACCATCTGTAATCTAACACAAATTTATAAAGAACAAAAATCTGTTTTTTCCTTTTGCGTCTTGGTAGAATCAACAGCAAAATTCCTCTTGCTGTATTTTAATAATGATATTTATTTATTTAGTCACAATGCTGTTCAAGCAAGCAGATTTTCAATTATATATGGTCCTACTTATCTGTACATTTCCATCCACTGTTCTTCATTCAAGCTAAGCTTGTATCCTTTGAACTCCTACATCTTCAGTACAGCCCGTGTTACCGTATAAGAATATGATGTGAATGAAAACCATTTTTACAGCTACCTTTAAATACTAAAAATACTTACTCTAAAATGAAGCTTTGCCATTATCTGGGATTAAGAAAAGAGATCTCACCTCCTTTTCTTACTGTTTAGTTAGCAATATCAGTATCAAAACAACAAGAGCTTTTAGGCTGTATTTCTATTTTCATTTTGTTATGTATACAGTAGCTTGACCAAGTTTATAAAAAAAAAAAAACAAACTCCAGTAAGTAACTGGAAATAGAGTTGTTCTTTCTTTGTTAAAGTACTAAAATAGTCAAAATTTTATTCCCCGTACCATCATTTTGGCACTGTGTATCCAGACGTTAGAGTATCTACATAGTGAAGCACAGCAGATGACAGCCTTTTCCACTGCTTTCACACTGGATTTTTTTGAAGTACAAGGCACTAAACTCTTCTTTTAATTTTTTTATTCTCCAGTGTTTGCAACATCACAGAAAATTATTGCAGTAATTTTACAGGCTGTTTACAAACGAACAAATGAACAGGCAAAGCAAAGTTCTTGAGGATTTTAAATACTCATGTTTATGGAAAGTGTTTTGGGACAGGACCAGGCACGGAGGAGCGGAGCGGCTCCAGCCCCGGGTGGCTGGAACAAGCCAACGCCTCCGCTGGGATTCACCCTGTTCCGTGGTGCTGGAGAACTGGGGCAGCGTGGTGGCAGGACTCCGCTTCCAGTGACGGAAACAGGGAATATAAGGAGATACCTGAAATTCGCCAGTGGGTCTTTAATCGATGCCCTATAGATTTTCTTGTGATTCTCTGAATTTCATCCCTGTTTGCACGGGGAATATTTGTTCTTCAAAGTTACATATTCAGTGGCGAGTCATATATTCATTTTTAATAGCAGAAACCACACCACGGGTATACCATAACTTCTAGAGCTAATATTTAGCATGAAGCAGGCTGACAACTTCCTCTTCAGTTTGCTAAATCCCAATAAATCACAGCAGAGAATTATGGGAAAGTGAACAAGAACAATGGAGAAGATAAAATAACTCAGCCTTCCAGTTTCTTAAATAGCAACTAAAACTCTAGAACTTGCCTCTAAGATATTGCAAGAACTTTGTCAAGTAGCACATGAGAAAATAGAGCCCACAGCCATATAGTAAGCAAAAAAATTCTGTTTGAGTATTGACATGACAGTTTTTGAAAGTTCAAGCAGAAAACCAATTATAATGAGCACCGAAAAGCCCGAAGCCCTGCTGTTCAATAAATAAAAAAGTACAACAAACTATTTTCCAAAAAGGTTCTAGAGAGTTTCTTCTTGTCCCACTACTTACAATATGATTACATAAATAGTCTCTATTTGCTGTTGAATTGCCAGGCAGCTGTATTAAAGTACAAATCAAATCAAGTCAGGATTAGAAAGTAAAAGAGCATGGTTTAAAGTAATCTATCCCCCAGGAACTGTGCTCAGATTCATCAAACAGAGCTTAAAGTACAGTATATCTTATACCCTTGTGTTTCCATGCTGCACTGCTGCAAAACCAGTTATTATTTTTGATATCCAGAGAATGTTGCTCGTAGCTTTAGGAGGCTCACTTGCTTATTTAAAGTACTATAAACCCTCTCTGTCACTTATTATTATTTCTCTTGGTTAAGATTCATGAGAAGGACGTAAAGCTCCTTTATTGATCAGATTGTATTTGCCTCCCCTGAATTGCTCTAAATATGCGCTATGGATAAAGGAATGATATGTTTTCTTCCAGGTTTCTGGTGATCTGCAGGTGCAATATTTTTAAAAGCTTAAGCACTGTGCGTTGTTCTGCCTCATCAGCAGCAAGGCGTATTTCCCTCTCAGGCGACGTACGGAGGACCTCAGCTCTAGGACCCCGGTCAATGGTCTTTATGCGAGCAAAAGCACTATCTCCTATTTACCTGGTAAAAGGTATTTCTGTTGGTTTAGAAGCATAATGGGCCCTTGAAATGAGTGTAAATTATATAAAGACGCCTTTATAAAGCTTTTTTGTATTCCTGTTTTGAGAAGTGTAAAATACCCTTTGTATAAGAGAGGATCACACACCAGCTGGTTTGCCGGAATGAAGGGCAGAGGCTTGGCCCGGTTTTGTGTCATTAATTGACAGAGCAGGTCCAAATTCTCATCACTCCTTATTGCAAAAAGGTGACATGCAAAAAATAAAAATTCGTAAGCATGAATTTGAATAAAAGAATAGTGTGCTTTGATACTTAGCAGCTGGTTAGTAATAGACACTTTCTGTATTCCTTTTCTAGGGACACAACAGGCATCCGTAAGCATCAGTCGTCTTTTTAGCAATACCTATTTGAGCTTATAAGGCAGATCACGAAGCAGGGCTGGCTCTTTATGGTGGGATGTGGTCGCAGATGTTGCTGTACTGGGTGTACTTCTAGGGCTTGTCTTGTTGATCATCACAGGCTGCTGGACTGAGCAAAGAGGAGGAGTTTGGAAACTGGAGATCTGATGCTACCTGACAATGATTTCCTGCATGACCTGCCTTATCAGAATGACTGTCTTCCTGACTGCCTCCCCTGCTGCAGAATGGGGATGCCAACCGTTGCCCACCACCCAGGACGGGCTGGCTGGGAATGGTCGCACAGCACTTGGAAACACAGCGCGTTCGGTAGGTGCAAGGGGTTAGTGGCATGGTGAGTGCGTGTTCTTTTTTTTTCCGAACACACTGAAATCAGAGTAAAATCAAGTAACGAAACAATGATGATAAACCCCAAAGCGTTTCCACACTTTAAGAAACACTGGCACTGCCCACACAACCCAGCGGAGGTGTGATGCTCTTCCAGCGTCCTGGGAAGCGCAGTGTTCCCCGCGTGTGTCCCAAGCGTCCGTCTCCTCCCAGGTGGCTGCTCCGGTGGTTCATCATTCGGGACCTCCAGCTCCATGGTAGAGATGTGAGCTGATTGTTGTCGTCCTTGTAGGGAGGACCATGCTAAAGTAAAAACCGGATTGTCCTTGATAGGAATGGGTGGCTTCATTATCAAGGGTCAAATAGGGCAAGCTGGAAACGAAATTCATAGGTAATTTTTCGGCGGTTGTGCCCTGGGCTGGAGGCGAGGGTGAGATTGGTTAAAGCAAGCCACTTGTTGCAGCACTTCCCCAGAAGTTTCATACTGGGGAGTAACTCCCTAATATAGTGCACAGTTATTTCTTTGGCAGAGGGAGAACGGGGCCATTCTCCTCCCTTTGCCTTCTTCATGATTTCCACAAATTGCACGTCTTTATCCCTGTTGTTTTATAAGCCGGCAGTGGATAGCACAGTGTATGCAAGATTATACAAATGTTAGGTTTTTAAATATAAGCACCTTCCTTCTTCCCCACTCCCTCTCCTGTGCTCAAATTAGTCCGAACAATTTTTGGGGAATCTTTTAATGAAGTATTGATTTTTATCAAGCACATCAAACTAAAGGTAAATGTACCATTGTGTCATGTTTAAAAAAAAAAAAAATACAAAAAACCCCAAGCTCCAGTATATTACAGATAAACTAAGATAAATGACTTAAGTGCTCAGTTTGTGGAGTAAATTGAAACCATACATCACGGGCTTTCATTATTTTATATTATAAATACTGTAAAGAGTAGGAAAGATGATTGAACAGTAATACAAAATTAGTACTAATTGTCATGACTCCGTTGATGAGGAAATGTGCTTTTAATATAAATAACGTGGAGTAATCATTATAACAAAAGTTAATTTTTTATAGCTAGTGATTGCAGGGCAGTAATCAGAAGACTATGACATCCATTAAATTGTCCTTCCCCGATCCCGCATGAAGAAATGAAGGGATCTGTGTTAATTTTAAAGCTCCCTTTGATTGGGTGAACCTGTCTCCGTTTTGCGTGACACTCTTGCCACAGGTCATTGCCTGGTGCGGTGTACCATGAAACAAACAAATAGAAAAAGGCACCTTCTGGCACTTTAAGTTTCCCTGCCATCTGACTGCAGCCCCGGTGGGTTGAAATGATGAAAAGCACAGCCTTGGAAAAATCTTCCTATGGTTAGATTGGGAAAAATGAGTATGATTATCACATGTGCTGGGAAGGGCAGGATAGACAGCTGAAGTCATCTCAAAACTCCAGAGAGAAGAAGAAGACAAGAGGTCACAATTATATTCTGGTATCACACTCCCTTTCACGGAGATCTGATATATTCGGTTTGTTCTTGCATGGTGCTTAGGGAAGTTCTAATTAAGGGAAGAAAGAATTTTGACACATGTGAAGCAGAGATCAATATTTAGCACTATAATCAGCAATTCCTGATGGTTTGACAATGTCACTATACACACTGTAACTATCCATTATTCTCTGAGAAGGGAGCCAGGCGGAGGCTAACAGGCTTACTGCAAGCTATCATGAATCACATAAAGCAGTGCCTCATTCACTTCTATTTGTCTTCCTTTTCATCTTCATTCATCCTTATAAAGCAGGCTGCACTGCCACCAGCCTTGAAAGCCACCATGCTTCTGCGCCGCGCTGGAAAGGGAAACAGCTGCTAAAAATGCGCGTTGCATGAAAACAACAGCGATTCCTATGGGACGGGCAGAGGTTTATGCCACCTAAATATACATAGTGCCCCATAACGTTGGCGGCTGGTAAACAATAGAGTGTTTCGACAATTGATAGTACAATGGAAAGCAGTGACAAGGATGTTATACCGTAGCCAAAGCCCCCGACTCTGCCTCCTCTAACAAGAAATGGAGAGATCAGGCGAGTTATTTTTAGGGTATGATCCTGTACCTGCTTAAATTGATGGCATCCAGTTCTAATGGTGTAGCAGTAAAAGAAAAATGGAGCGAGAGAACGAGCTGAATCTCCAGTTTTTGCTACTTGCACATTGAAGACAATCAATCATCCTGTTTACTGCCTGAACTCTGAGCGTAGCTGGTAGAGCATTAGAGAGAAGGATGACACACAAACGAAGCCCCCATTTGTTTCTGTTTTGTTCTCTCGTGATCATGGCTTTAATTGTTGGAATATGGAGATCTGCAAGGTATTTGTGAAGTGCTCAGGGTTCTCAACATTTTACGTGATTTCATCCAAGCGGAAGGGTGCGTGTACTCTGCACTGCTCCAGGCATCATTAGCTGTTTTGCTTTAAAAATTGGATTCCTCCAATTTGGGAGCAGAAATAATGCAGGTGTCTGGTCATGCCTGAACACACCATGAATATTGAACCTTCAAAGGAAATAATTTGGAAGAAATTGTGAGCTGAAAATTATCTGAACTGTTCAAGTTTGCTCACAGATTATGAAGACATTAGCAGATGCCCAACTCAGTTTATGAATCTTTCATAAACAATGATAAATTTGCAATAGAAAATGCCATCAGCTCCAGTTTGGGTGTAATGTTGATCATAATAAAATGAAAGCACAATTTGTTTGGGTAGGAATATGTGAGTGATAGAGTATTTTGGATGACAGTGCCTGATACAACTTGATTCAGGCAACAAGCTGACATTTCCACCTAATTTAAACTGAAAGTGGAATTGTTAAAATAATAAAAATTAAAATACGAAATTCAGGATGCCTTCACGTAATTCCTTGAAAACATCTGCTGGCAAACTTCCAGTCACAAGTCAATGTAACGGGTACCATTTCGCTGCTTTTACAAATAATTGCTTATTTGCTATGGAATACTACAGTATGTTCTTAATACCTATCAGCAATCCAATGTTTGAACATGGTTTCTCTTTCTTTTTGAATAAGAAATAAGGATTTCGTATTCAAATAGCTGAATAACAGTATTTTGATTTCCATTCTGAGTTTTTAACACTCTGAAAAGTGATTTTGGTGTTTATGTGTTTATTCTTACATCTCTAGCACTATTTTGGTAGAGCAGCTAACCTGCATAGTTCTAGCTTAAAGAAATAAACACTTTGTAAAATGTAATAGAATAATTTGAGGCTATTTAACATAAAGAACATTATTTCCTACATTTCTCCTAACATTACCAGTCATGCAGCGTGCATTGTATTACTGTAGGTGGGAGCGAGAAAGACCCAGTGTCCTGCATTTCAAATTGTCATCCAGTTCTCCGCGCTCCCTCCTTGCTGCCAAAGGGCCGGATCGTGGCCGGTGCTGAGCGCGTCCTGGTCACCTCACGCCGCCGGCGGCTTTGGCGGCATCCGGGGGCGCTCAGAACCCCACCGAATGGGGATCTAAGTGAGATGCTGACACAGGCTCTCATCCTGACTATCCCAAGTAGCACTAATTAAGGGCTGTCCAACTGTGCTTTCTGTTGAGCCGTTTGCTCCGGTGGGTGACAGGGAACAGCCTGGGATCTGTCTGCAGAATGACATAACAAAGAAGGGGAAAAAACCAGTCCTCAGAGAGGGTGGGCTGGGATAGAAAGACCTGAACTAGGCTCAAATTGCATATTTTGTTATTACAAATATGTAATCTCAGATTAAGCACTGCAGTGTGCTGTGTTTTTGCTTTCATTATACATTTATTAGAGCTTCAGTGGTTACTGTAAGTGATAATTATAGAGGAGCATAAATTAATAAGGAACTTGGGGAATGATCTTCACTTTGTTAGAAAGGTTATCAATAAATCTTCCTCTTTTTTTTGTATAATGATGGTCAGCGTTGCTATTCTTCAAACTGTAAACCGGGAGGTACAAGGCAGCTGGGTGGGAGGGAGGAGGACTCGCCCAGGTGCCAGCGGGCTGCTCCATGCAGGGTTGTAAAAAAGATTCATTGAGCAGTTTGACACGGAGACGAATTTAGCCCAAAGTTTACTTTCGTATTTATAGGTGCACCCCCAAAATGATCCCCAAGCAAGGCCTTTCCACAGATCGCATCGCTGCTTATGGTGCCCTAGTGCAGGCTGGAAAAGGCAGCATTTCCAGGGAACTCTCAGAAAACCAAGAAAGGCACCCAAAGTGTTTCCTGGTGCCCGGCTGGGATCAATCCTATCTTCATTATCATCTGTGAGATGACATTACTTTAGTAACGCATAACAAGACCCAGAGTTGTTTTACGGGGAGCCCTAAGCAATAACACCTCCCGCTTGCAGCTGTGCCTCATAAATACTGTCTGGCCCACTACGCTACTGTCCTTTTACAGTGGTATCATTTAATTGTAAACCAAAGATCAAAGGTCTTTAACTCTTTAACCAAATTCCAATGTCTGCCAAATTCAATAGCTGTCATTCCCTTAGAAAAAGACAGTGTAATATGTGTGTTCTGATCTAATTTTATAGAAAAAGACAGAATTTACATACTGTTTATTTAGTTAAGTCTCTAAAATCAATACCTTTGTCTGTAGCTCTTTTATTTAAAATACATCATGACATTGCAAACTGCTATATAAATGAATTTTTCTAAACCACACATGTTGTTAATGTTTTTCTATTGCACATTGTTTTTAAAGTTTGAATCATAGCATTTAATAGATCAACTTAAATGTATTTTAATATTGGATTACTAAAGAATGTTAAGTTTTACATTTCTAAAATTATAAATATTATTTCAAAAGGTCAGTCATTTGCCCAAGACTTATCTATCCAATGGAGAACATATTTCAAACCATCCAGACACAGAAACTGATCATGTTAAATACTAAGAAAAAATGAAATCTCTTAATATTTTTTTTCAGTAGTAGGGAGAAAGGAAAGTGCAGCCTTGGACAAAAAGCTTAACAAAAGTACTTCTGTAGGCTGCCAGCAGTATTTGAGAAGACGAGAATCCTCTTTCTGTGGAGAAAAAAAATTGTAATTCGTGGTCTTCATTTACATGTATGTTAGGGTGTATTTTGGAGTCTATAAGCAGATGTAGAAAGAATTTTATCACTGTTGCTTTGGCCTGAGCTGCATATCGTGTCTACACTGCTTTCAGTGCCCAGGTTAGCTTTAGCTTGGGCATGCTACATCGTTCATGTTGTACAAGATTACTTAGGAATCTCATATATGATTAAAGTATCCTCACTGTGATGAAGAGTCACCAGGAACTGCCAGTGCCAGAGTCAATGGCGTCAATAGCTTTTGTGTAAGACAGGTAAGAACCAGTACGTGATTGTGGAAATGGTCTTTCTCTTTAACTTTTGATCAACCATGTATGTTTTTTGTGTGTGAAGATATTGCATTAGCTGTGCCATGAGAAAGGTCTGCACAAACAGTACAAAAGCCCTGAAGCTCTGTGTGAGTTGATTTGACCTCATGTGGGGTAGAGCTCACTTGTTTTGGATTTGTGATGGAAGCCACGCTCCTCAAGAGTGGAGGAGATCATGCATGAACGCAGTGTGCTGAGGGTCCAAGTCTAGGAACAATTTATTTGGGACTACTGAATTGTCTGTCTCATCAAAGTTGGAGACTAACTTGTTTCTCATCTTGATCTTGAGCAGTGTCACAAAGTCCAGCTGGAGGCCAATGAGCGTCATGTACCCCAGGGTCAGTGCTGGGGCCAATACTCTTTAGCATCTTCATTAGTGACCCGGATGATGGAGCAGATGCACTCTCAGCAGGTTAACAGAAAGACAAAACCAGGAGAAAAAGTCATTGTAGCACCTCACTTAGGGAGTTCAAGTTTAGGAAGAGCTTCAGAACTAGGTCTTCTGCACAGTGGCATGTAACCTTGCTGAACTGGTCATAAAATTGTCTTCAGAACTGAGTAGCTAGTTATTTATCTTATTATAGCTATTTAGCTGTATAAACTCTTTATGTGTGAGAGTTTTTATATCTTACTTGACTGATAACATACCCTTGTGCCCTAAAAATGTGAATATTGAGCCAACCAACTGTACTGAAATGGCTGATGGGGGCAGAGCTGATCATCTGAGTGTCTTTTTTCTGCCGCTGATCGCAGTGGACAAGCTGTTCATACAACGACAACAGGGGCACCTGCCCCTGAAGAGCTCCAACTGATTGCCCTTCCCTCTCCCCAGTGCAAAATGTCCATATACATAAAGCCCAAAGTAATTATCTTCTGTATCTGCATGCACAGTCTTGCAAACACCTTGCGCGTGTTCTGCAGTGGTGAACTGACCATACAGAGCAACAGCAGTGTCCGTTGCTGCTCTCTGACCCTTGCGTATGCATATGCAGACTCCATGTTTTTTTATAAAACGTCCTTTATGTGTGCCTTTAAACCAGCATATCATAAGTTTGTCTGATGTACAGGGGCATGCCGTTTTCTTTTGTTTTGTTTTGCTCATTTTCACCGGGTGTTTCCATTTGTTTCCCTAGAGCCATCGGTATCTTAATTGATGAAGTAGCTCCTGTGCCTGGGCAGATGAAGTGGTGTATGACTGAACAATGCCAATCATTTTCAAATCCTCTTAGAAATGGCAAATCAACAGTAGCTTCATATTTGAATCCCTCCTCCCTACTTTAACAGATGTATTCAAATTTTACTGGCTTTCCAGTTTGGGTTGGTTTTTTTTTTTAATATATGAGTCTTTGTACTGAATGGAAGTTTTAAAACCTAGTAAACATTATTGCAAGTGTTTGCTGTAAGCTCATAATTTGTACAGTAGCCTGCTATTAATCAAAGGGTGATTATTTAGTTGTAGGAGGTAGCAGGACTCCACTCCTGAAAGTATCTGTTCCTTGTCTGCGGTGTCTAACTAGTAGCTGAAAAATGGCTTCCACAAAATTTCTGATTGTTTTGCATGATAAATCACGTCCTGACTGGCGTGTATAGCTTAAAACTGGGAGAACTTAATTTTCCTGTATACGTAAAACCGAAGCAACTTGATAAATAAAATTATTCCACGTGCACTTTGCATATAATATATAGTTTATGTGGCAGCAAAGTCAAACTAATGCTGAGAAAGGAATTATGGTATAATGCAGTTATGGTATGCTTGAGTTGTTCATTTTAGGGCTAAATCTAAGTTCTAAGTTACTTCCAGTTAGAACTGATTTACTTACACTTATCTTAATCCTTCCCCTCCTCCCCCTACCCCGATCATATGAGCTTTTTGGAAGAACTTTATCACAAAATAAATGAGCTACAAAGTTGATCATTTACTATGAAATAGCCATCACAGAATTCCTTTCAGTATCTCAGAGAAAACTGATTAGACTCGACAGTTATAAAAACAACACACTATGCATGCCTGGTACATTTTGAACGTACTTTTCCCTGGCTTATGAAGTCAATAGGGAAGATAAGGTATCTGAACATGCGTGCATGGCTAAATTAGAAATGAAATTCCATACCTGCTGCCCAGGTGTGAGTGTCCAGGCTCTTCCAGGGCTCTAGGTAAAGTCTTTGTGTATAGGAGATAGGGTATGAATTTTATGAGACTGGTTTGCTTGAGCTTGGCTATTTTTAAGTGGATTCAACAGAGATGACAGATCTTTTTTGCAGTGGTCCAACACAGAGGCATAGGATGGAAGATGAAGTAAGGGTGACTCTTTGGATGTTGCAAGGTATGCATGGTTGCAGGCTCCTGTTACTTACATGAGATTAGTTTTAAGCATGCTGAGTAGTGCCACTGAAGCCAAATTTTGTAATTTTGGTTGTTAGAAGTCATTATACGATTCAGGGTTGCATGAAAGCATGATGGTGATCTCATGAGTCTGCAGAAATTGTATCATCTGAATCTGTTACCTCCAGCAGCCTATAGGTCATGGGTGGCTTTCAATACTGTGCATTCCTCAGTCCTGTTTCTGTCGTTGTTTTCAGCCCTTTGGTGAAGGTGGTAGGCATGACTGGTGAAGCCGGGAATGAACTTGGCTCCAGAAAATGAATTGTGGAAGGAATAAAAAAATTTGTTCCATGATGTTCTATGTATAATATAATGTCAGCCATCAGGTGAGCAGAGTTGTGATCTGAGGAAGGCATGATATTTCCCTTTGTGAAATATGAGTTGTTGGTGGAGTTTGAAGAAAAGATCCATGAATTTAAAAATGAAATGTGGTATTCTGCAATTTAATACTTCTGTTGATGATCTGGAAAAAAGTGTAAAATCATTACTGGCAAAGTCTGCAGGTGATACCAAGCCGTAAAGATTAGTAAATATTGAAAAGGGAAGATCTCTGAAATAGAGAAGCTTGGTAATTTTTATTTACCAGTATGTATTTAGGTTGCACATCTAGGAATAAAAAAAGTGTTTGAGTACTGAGGACATGGAAGGAGGTATCCTAGGAACCGCCCTCCCTGAAAAAGGATTGATCATCATAGTGAGGCACTACAGAGCCATGTCCAGTGGCATCATGATGAGATGGATGCTAATGAATTTCAGAGTGCTTTGAAAGACTAAAGGAGTGAAAATATTGCTGTGATTTTTAGCTCCCATGATTTATACAGAAAGACTATAGAAGTTCACCTGCCTACCTGAGTGAAGACATGGTCAAGGAATTATTTGATCACAACCCAGAGGTCCTTATGAAGGTCAAACTTTCTCAGACTGAAGAGCCTATAACAGAGATAATTTTGTAGATGGACGTGTAAGTGTCAGCAACACTTGCTCTTGCAGCACGCGCTCCTGTTCCGAGTGAGGTGGGCGAGCAGTTGCAGAGCATCCCTCCGCAGGTGGGAGCTGCTGGTCCCCTGGAGCTCTCCAGAAGGACGGAGAAGTCCTTCCAGTGCATTGGTGTCTTGTCTAGGACATTCCCGGGAAATCTCTTACTCTGAACGTGGGAATGTGTCGTCTTCTGGGTGTGGAAGTTATTGTGTGTTCGTAGTGGTGGGAGAAAGAATCAGGCCTCAAATGTCACTTTTTTAGTTTCAGCATTTCAGCCCTTGCCCTGCTTTTCTTAGAAAGTGGAGTTATTCTTTAGTGATTGCTCATTTAAAAATGCAAACAAAACCTTTTTATTGATTTGTGTGTATTGGCAGAATTACTGTAATTGCATCAAATGACATAATTGGTGTAAATAGGTATAATGATGTCATTAGCATGTGTGATTGTGACATTTAACAGTGCAATTAAAATGTATAATGACACAGTAAAAGTCCTTATTAAAGTATGTGAGAAAAGCTCTGCAGGTGGACAGAGTATGATTTTAAAAATTCAATATTTGCTGTCATTCTTTCATATTCTTTTCAAAAACAACAAAAGCCATTAGGTCACATCAAATTGATTTTTAAAACCAAAGTCTATTCTGCAAAGTCTTTCTCCACTGGGTAGGTTCTAGTGGCACCCTCGGTGACTTCAGGAGATCAGTCTCGGCAGGAAAGTCCGGTCATAAAACTTGTGCACGTTTCTGCTTAAGCCTTTTTGTGGACTATTTCTCCAGCAGCCCAATTGAAATATTTCTCCAAATTTTGTTCTTTATGAGCAAAGAGGGTTCATAAGGTCGTAGGGCAACTCAGGTCGGAAGGGACTTCAGGGGGTCTTTGACACCAACCTCGTGCTCAAAGCAGCCTTAGCTATGAGGTTTTATCTCCAAGCGTATTTAAAGTAGTTTTAAAATCCCCAACAATTGATATACCAGGTACCAAGACACTTCCATTATATTTATCTAAACAAAGCTGCAGATGTATAATGACCCTGTTTTCAGATAAGAATGACGTGTTGTACAAGGCCTTTATTTGCAGGCTTCGGATGACACTTGTAGGCTGGTGCACAAAATTGGTGCTTATGCGCCAGAGGTTCAGGCTCAACATCCCAGTGCATTCCTACGAGGCAGTCTCTCCCTCGAGCGCAAAATTATTAATTCTTTAATTCTTAATGAGCCATTTTGTGAAGACGACCCACGACTGACATCAGTCCGAGTCCTTTGGATGAGGTGTACAAACAACACATCTCATGGCGCGATAGACCAGCGCAGCACTGAACTGAGCAAGCGTCACACGGGTGCAACTGGTTCCTTGCAGTGAGACCAAACGGGGCTCTGCTGCAATTGCTCACCTTCCCCTTGAGACTGCAGGAACAGTTGCATGCTGTATTAAAGGGCACCATTTAATAAGGTGTTATCCATGAGTATTCTGTTGGTTGAAAACACTGGTACAACCATGATTACTCTTCCCAAAAGATCGAGTTTTTTTCTTTATTTTTCATTATGTTTATCTTATAAACCAATGATTCCTCCATATTCCTTGGTTTACTTTTTTACTCAGTTTGTTAAACACTTTCCTTGTCTTTGTTCAGGCGAAACTGGAAGACTTATCACTGTAACTCAGGCCAGGTGAAACTCTGGGAGTGCTGTTAAACCACGCACCTCCTGCTGAGTGTGTCCTTCTGTGGGCTTCAGCGCATCTGTTCTACCAGGTCATCAGGGCTCCTTACCTTGTTGAATATTTCTTTGATTTGCCATCCTTCCAAAATAGAGACATAATCTTGTTTTGGAAAATCAATTACTTTATTGAATATTGGGATGGTTGAAAAACAGTAGAAAAATTAAGACTTTTAAAATTAATCCTGTTTTGCCTTTTAGCTTGTGAGCTGAACACTTTGCCTCCCTAGAAAACAAATATGATTAAGGAATGAAATGCAAGACTCAGGTGCTTTTTTTTTTTCTTTTAACCTTCTTTCATGCGTTGGCTTCTGCATCAGGTCTAGGTGGTGCGATGGTTACTGTTGTCACCACTAGATTTCTGTGAAATCTTACTGCTAGCATGTAGAATCAGTATTTTTAAGGATCTCTGGTATGGATAGCCACTTCAGCATAGCTGTACTTGATCTAACAATACGTACTCATTTATTTTAGTAGCCTCAAGTTGGTCAAAGTTATGTAAATTAAAATAGCTGTTACTTTGCTGTATCTAAACAGTATAGTTCTGACAGTACGTCAAGAGTAAATGAGATCTGAGGTACAGCTGAGATTTTGGTTTTTTTTCTGACCGAATAGATAGGTGGTTGAAAACACAGTTGTGACATATCTGAAATAATTTCTGAAGTCAGGCAGAGTCTGTACAATTGGTTTGACTAAAAAAGTAGACATTTTGAAAAAAGAAGACGAGAAAATGTTTAAATTTGACATTTTCTTTTAGAGTTTTCCAAATAGAACTTTTCACATTTCATTTCAAAACTACCTTTGCCTCATTTAAGACTGACCGAAATAAACTGAGGAAAAGTTAATAAAGAAACTAAAGTATATTAATATAATATGAAATATTTTACATTAGTGAAAACATTTCAGCTTGATCCAAATGGAAAGGACTTTTCTCTATTTTCTGAAAAATAAGTTAAATTTTAGTTCTTCATCCTCCTTCCTTTTTAAATCGGTCCAGCTCCTAAAATCCAGATTGACTCAGGTCTAATAAAAGGTGCAAGATGAATTTCTCAGGGCTGTAGGAGTAATAATGGAGAGTTAAGAGATTCAGACCAGTTTTTGTTCATAGATGTGGAACTTATGGCTCCTGGTACCCAATCGCTATGTGAGTAAGCCAGCGGTGGGTAGCAGGAAGAGCGCGTGCTCAGGATGCACACTTACCGGTCTCAAGAAGAGAAATTCATTTCTGCCCTGTGAAAAAGGTCGCTCTGTTTTGGTTTCAGCTCAGCCATGTACTAAGCCAATATACTCTGTGGGCGGTCTGTGCTGATCTGTTTGATTAGCAAAATAGTCTGTTCCATAACGCTATAAAGTTAAATCACTGCAGGCCAAACTCTGTTGTCCCTGTACCTTATTCCACAAGCAGTTCCGTGCATTGCATCCATAGTCAGGTTGTGAGCACTGACTACAAAAAAGCGGTATGATTGGTAATGATAATTGTGATTAATGGGGTCCAGAATGCTTTCTTCATGGAGAGATAAATCTGACAGTCTGCAAGAGTAGCAGACTCTGGATCTAGGTTGATTTTAATCCATTGGATTAGCTTCATGGCTATTTTATCGTCAGATCTGGTGCCTGGTGGTCTCCACGTTTCCTTCCTTGAAACTCTTCTTAAAACTGGTTGCGTGTTGGAACTATGCAGAATTTCACAGTTTTCATGTTAATGGAAGACCATAACCAAATGAACCTGCTGAATGGACCCTCGCACCTCTAATTCTGGTTGTACTGGAGCGTCACGCTTTCAGGAGTTATTGTGATACATCATCCCAGTAAATACATTGAAAATGGTTCAGTCTGAAGGGGAATTTTCCTGTTCCTTTGTCAGGTGAATGTACTTTCCTGTAGTTGTATTTTGTGATTGTTTTCTCTTTTTCAGGTGCTCATCTGCCTTTTAATTTCTAAGACTGTTGTTGACATTAGAGTTGAACAAATACATTGAATTAGATCACTTGCTGAGCAAATCCCTCCCTTTTAAATAGTTGGTAAATAGAAGATGCTTTCTTCTTGTTTTGCTTAATTATTCTGAGTTTCACTGGAGGATAATTTCTGGAATTTTATGATTTGGTTTGTGCGTGTTAGTGTTGTACATAAACTGTAAACTGCGGAAAGTATAGAAGAAAAGCCCTTTTACAGAATTTCCTTAGTTAACTTGTGTGAGGGATGTGAATTCCTGATTTATTCCCTCTTGCTGCTGTGCATGCTTTGATGTTCTGGGCTGGGAACAGAATCAGAGCCAGCAGCCAGAAGAGCAAGGGGCTCCTCCGCATTGGGGAATCTGGATTTTACTCCCTTTACGCCTACTAATTCAATGGTGACCTTTTGGGAAAGGTCTTTCCATGACTCAGTTTCCCCAGTGACAAAATTTATGCTCCCTTCTGAAAAACTCTCAGATGTGTTTACAAGTTCCAAATGCATTATTATTTGCAGGACAAATTGCTAATTTTAGATGAGATATTTCACTAAATTTTTATTTCCAGTGAATAAGCACCCTAAAGATTAACTTCCTAAGACTATTCCAGCCAGTAAAGTTCAAAGGCTGAAATCCCCCAGGAAGTGAATTTAAGGAGGCTGTGGACTATGTTGAGTGAAAAGTTATTTTAAGTTTCAACCTAATATCTATGGACTGATTTTTCATAGTGATTCCTTGTAGGTTTAGTCATGTTTGTGGGTAGCTTTATTTATTAAATTATTTATTTAAATTGTTTACCTGTTCAGTGCTTTCTGTGACTTTAATCAGAGCCCAGAGGAGCACGCATGTTCCCATGTGCACGTTCCCTCATAGATACTTTTTGACCCATGCAAAGACAGCTCTGAAATGATCTGCAAAGTTTGGAGTTTGGGAAACAGTGACTCTTGAGCATCACATGCCGCTTGGATGGTCTGGGCTCTGCTGCCTTTCTGCTCGGCATTTCTTGGATTTGCTTTTTCAACACTGTCTTCACCGTTAACTTGGATGAAGTTTACTCATGAAAAAGAGGGAAATCAAAACATATTGATATTGGTCAAATGATTTCTTCCTGCCCATAAGTCTCACTAATTATACCTTTCCTTTTAGTATTTTATTCCCGAAGGAAGTCTTCTGGCTGGACCATTGTTTAGAACTTCACCGTGTGCATTCACTTTCTAAAGGACTTTTGACAACATCTGATAGAGCACTTCATACTTGTTCTTTTCTGAAACAGATTCCTGATGAGCTTCCACTAATTTAAAAATAGTCCCTTGCGATTCTGGTATCTTGAACATTCTAACTGCAGTGTATCAAAACAAGAACTCCCAGGTATCAGTCACTTCGTGTTCAAAACAACAGGTTATTCCACGTCAGATCTGCTGGAATCAGCCACGATACTGACCCAGCTCTGTGACCGCTGTGCTCACCGATTGCAGTGGGATCAGGATCTGGCCCTTGCTTAACGCAGAAGTGTGTTCGGTGGTCTCATGCCAGAGTACAGCTTCTGAGTTTGATAGAGCCACCGACCGGTGCGGGATCCTTGAGTATCATAACTTACCATTGCATTCGCTGTGGGTCTAAAGCTTTGCTTGAGGTTTGTTCCTTGTCCAGAATCTGGTCACTCTGGTCGTATTGATTAGGAGGGGCTGAAACCGTGGCTTTTCTCTTATGTTCCCTCGTGCTGACAAATACAGTTAATTCAACCATGGGAGTATTTGAATATTTACTATTCATAAATTATGAGGCAAAGTCCAACCACAATGTGAATTATAATCTCACTAATTTAATAATGCAAAATGTTTTTTCTCACTTAATGTGTTAATAATAGCCTGTGTTGACACCACATGGATAATTTCATTCAGAGTGCATGTTCTGTAAGGAGCTCATGTGAAATTGTTTTACTGTTCTCTGAGAGTAGATATTGTCATCCCACTTTATTGCATCCAAGATGACACAAGTTCCGTTCAGAAATATATATTTTACAGTTTAAAAGTAGTATTTTTCTCAGAATGTTTTACTTGGTTTATGACAGCACTGGTAAGAATAACAGAATAAATAAATATTACTACCCCCGTAGTGAAAGTTTGACTACGTATTGAATTATTTCTTACACTATTAAAGAACAGACCCAGGAAACTGCATTCAGGCATATTCTTGCCTTCCTGTAGAGTTCACTTTATTTCATTATACTTCTGAACTGGAGCAGCAGTGTGGAGAACTGTAAGCTTTCTTTTTATATTGGACCTATTTTATATCTAGAGGCTACTCTTTAAGCTTCTTTAAGTCTGAATCTGATGTTGTGATACATTAAATTAATGCTCTATGAGATTAATGGGTATAGAAGTTTTTCTGATTTGTAACTTGCTGGGCTTTTTTGGCATTAGAAATGCACATGATTTTTTTAAAAATTTAATTCAGTGTTGTTCTGTTTCTGTGATGGTCAATTATGCCCATATATGCCGTAAGTTTGTTGGCTTTGAGCGTAGGAGACAATTAATGTTGATACTGTGCTGTGTCTGAATCCACTGACTGTGAAGTACTTAACGTCAAATTATTTTGGTTTTAAGCAAATGAAATGTTTATGAAAGGTTCTGTGTTGTCAGATGGTTGACGGTAAGACATAAAATGAAGTTTGTCAAACCCAGTTGTGTAGAGCATGGTGTGACGACTGTGGTGGCTCATCAGGGTCACCTGGTGCTGGGCATTTCCCAGACACAGCATGGGAGCTTCCCCGTAATGCTGTCCTCTTAGTGCTTCCTCATTAATCTGCATAGGCTTGAGACGGGCCCCCTTCAGCCCTTTGCTGATGATTATGGGGTCTCTTGTCCACATCACCAAGCACACTTTGCATGCCAACCTGGCCCACCACTTCCTCACTGGATTGGGTGTTGTCACCTCCTTACCTTGTCATTCCTAGTTTAAAAGCTTCCTTACCAGGTTGGCCAGCCTGTTGGCAAAGATGCTTTTTCCCCTCTTGCTCAGATGGATCCCATCTCTTCCTGCCAGCCCTCAGTCCTCAGAGAGGGTCCCATGGCCATTACAGCTAAAACCCTCTTGCCAACACCAGCTGTGCAACCAACTGTTGACCCACAGGACCCATCCATGGAGATATGGGGGGACTCCCGATTGCCTGAAGTGTGGGTTTGTAATTGTTTGCAATCTCCTGTTTTAAAATACTCACCTATGCTTAGAAATTCTTGTCTCCCTTCTTTTCTTTAATTCTTGTGAAAGCTTTTTGTCCATGCTTGAAGGAAGTGATGTCTTGTGCATCTTCACAAAGACGTTTCCATGGCACAGATCTCTGGCTGTCGCTGACTGTGAGTGTTATTTATGGTGATTGTTTCCATGATGAGGCCAGGTCATGCAAATGGATTGTCTACATCTGCAGATACCCCGCTGCTTTGAGATGTACCGGTGTGGCTGTGTGGGAAGCTGGTGTACCCGCCATGGCTGCAGGAGGCATCAGTGGCTGGATGGTGAGGCTGACTCTTGATTGCGAACACCACCTGGGAAACACTTCCTGGTGAACTCTGTTTACTATTTTAGCGTTGTTCCTAAAGAATATCCTTATAGCAAACTGCAGCCAACTGCAAACACACTGGGATTAGACTGGGCAACACAGACACCGTGCCTGCCCAGCTCCAGCGTGTGAAGCAGCATTGTGATTCTGCTGCGTCGCGCAGGGCTGCAAACACACAATATTAATTCACTGCCAAACAAAATAAATTTGACAGCAGAGAAGGCTCTCTCCAGACTCGCTCCTCTGACACTGGGAAGACTAAACTGTTTGTAAAGACACCTATCACCCACTAAGTTCTTTGCCGTGACACCTGCCTGTTCTGTTGAGATGCTTTTTTAATCCTGCCCCTTCAGTCAACGCCTGACATAACTTCTGAGATCCAGTCACTCATATGGTGGTCAGTCATACTTTGATTATGTGTCTGTCATCATGTTAAAACAGTCATATGGTGACATATTTTGTAGACACGAACAAGTTTTAGAGACGAACAAAAAGGATTGGCCTTTAAAAAGAAGTAAGGGTATCATTTCCTTGCAGTGAAAAGACATAGAATTTGAAATAATAGTATGTCAATAGTGCTTATAGGAAATTGTTGTAAAATGGGAATTTCAAAATCAGCCTTTAGCTGGGCAGGACGACTGTGGTGCTTTCTAAAACAGGCCCCTTCTCTGAGCGCTGCTCTGAAAATATTTGTTGTGCAGAGCCGGCGTGGTTGTTGTCAACGTCCTTCCATTAGCCGAGCCGCGGCGTTGTCGGGAGCAGATGTTAACGCCGCACAGCATTGGGCTGAATCCTAATTGCATACCTTTTGACTGGTAATATCACATAATTTCAAAATGATTGAGTGAATGGTTATTTCAGATTAGGTGTAAAAGCTTACAGTTGTGATTATATATACGCATCCAGTACTTAACTTACACAGTGCTTTTATGAGGATGTACGTCTGAATACGTATTATAGATGTAATTTTAAGTGACTCCATTTGTTAAATCACAGATTATCCACTTCTATCCAAACTATTAAACTATCCAAACTATAGGAGGTCACCGTTAATATGGTGAAGAATTATAAGTGCAGAATGCTTTAAAGGGGTTTGCTGCCTGAGTGCGATCACTGGACATCACGCTGTAATTGCTCATTTAACTAAATAACAAATTCCAAAATGGCTAGAGAGTTTTATTTATTTAGGTGTGGATTCTATATTATTTGAAGATATTTTATTGGTGTGATTTTAAACCGTTTACTTTAAACTTGTAGAAAGAGAAGCTAGGGTTCTCATTATAATTTATTCTCTGGTTTATTTCCTGGTTCCATTTGTTATTTGTGGGAGGTTAATATTCCAATTCAAAGAGGAGAATTTTATTACTCTAATTATTGTTTGCTAAATTACAGAGTTGCTCATAGTTGTTTGAATGGTAACTAAATAGTTCTTGTACCATGTCAAAGTTAAAATAGTTCATAATACTGTATGTAAAAGGTATAATTTAAGATGGTTATAAGGGTGTATCAAGCAAGGCAGTTAATTGAAGAGTTTGCTTAATTTTCTAACTGCTTCTATTTTCTTAATGCATTTATGCTATGATGTCCTCTAAACGTATTAAAATGCATTATCGGTTAGTGAACCTCCCTAAAGATGTTTGTATTCATGAGGCAAGTGTAAGCAGAAGCAACATAGCTTTATTTCACTTACTCTGCTGCTTTGTTCATTAAGCTAATTACTGTATTCTACATTCCTCTTTTTCATCTAGCTTGTTTCTGGAGCTTGATCCTTTCCCAACCCTGAATCGACTGTTACTGAACAGTTGAAGCTGAACAGGAAGGAATTGCAGGTGTCAACTCACAGTTTACAAATATGACATCTCCTCTGGCATAGCTGGAAATATGAAATATTGATTTATGTGCAGTAAAAGGTCTTATAAAAATGATCACATACACATGAGAGATTAATGCGCTGGAGATCAATAGAAATTTCATTCTTGACGCTAGACTGTCACCTATGGTGAAATGCTAAAATACAGAAATCAATATTATCTATGAAATGTCAAATTTATTATAATTATGAGGATGAAAGCTGGCCAAGTGGCTCCCAAGAGAGAAGGAAGGATAGGTTACTGTGCTGAAGCATCCTTCATGTCCCTTGTTCACTTGCTGCCAATTTGAGAGCAATATTGGTGCAGGGGGTTTTCAGGCATTATGTATCACTGTGCAGTAACAAATTCCTCCCGGAATATTTAACTCTTGAAACTGACAATAACACAAGCGTCTCTGTAGCCAAACGGTTCACGAGTTTTAGGGGATACAGTGCCTCATGTGTGTGTGTTTGTGTGCAAAATGCAGAGACATTTCTCAGCATAGAGCATGATCCGATCCCAGCCTGCAGTGCACTGCTTAGCAGAGCTCAGCTTGAGGAGTCGCACGACGTTGAGATGATCTTCCTGAAATTTAACTTACACTCGCTTCTGTTCTTTGCAGCCGTGTGCTGGGATGGAATTTGTCTGTTACCAGGCTTTGCATTCTCTATAGTCTTAGCTATCAGCTTGACTCTTAAAATAGTGCCCTTCGGTCCCTACTGCGATGCGGTGATTCGCTGAAGGGATTTTTACGAGTTTGTGGCAGCTGACCTGCCTCGGATCAAGTTTACGGTCTCCCAAAAACTAACACAAAGCTAAAATGTTATGAACTCATAAGAAAATAAAAGATTACAGATTCTTCGCCGGGTTTTTTTTGTTTTAGAGATCTGATTTAAGTGGGAATATGCTCAGAGAATATTAGTAGGAAACACTTGTACATGAGGGGTCTGTGTCAGTCTGGGACCCCTTCCGGTATTTTGGTAATGCTATTAAAATGCCATAGCAAAGGTTCTGAACATGAGAATTTTTGCGGCTAAATCCTAGCTTCTTTAATAACACTTACGTTAGCTTTTATTTCTGTGGCATGAGTTATTTGATTTCACTTGTCCAGTGTTAGCCATGTAAAAAACCTCCTTTTACTTCCCTTTTCTTCCCTTACCCTTTTGGTGCTTTTGTTCTGCTTTTGCACCTAACCAGCCAAAATATCCTCATAAGTGTCTTTATTTCCCACTAGAGTTTTGTGCTCTGTGAGAAGGCCTTCTGCCTCTCAAATGCCGCAGGTAACATCCTCTAACCCTTTTTGAAAAGCTGTTGTGTTTAATGAGTTCCTCTTCATTTTTATGGCCTTTGCTCTACTTTTCTTATTTTGGTATTATCCTCTAGATTGGGAAGGTGAGAATCCTGCTCACTCACCATAATGTGACCTTGGCTACTGGTGCCTTTATCTTTGAAAGAAAAGATTTCTTTTGGCTTATCAATATTTCCTTTTCATAATCTGTCATGCACACAGTCCTGATCTTGTCTGCCTTGCTTGTGGCTTTTTTGGGGGCAGCAAACTGGTATTCTCATACATCAGTAAAGGACTATACCTGCTGCTGCAGAAGTGGTAATAAATTTGGTTTAGAGCAAGATCTGAATTCGCATGTACTTTTTTAATAGGCAAATTGAAATTTTGACTTTTTATATTTTTTTTTTAATATTCAGGGAAACAAAACGTGTACCTATACCAATGCAAAAGAACACTGCATATTGCCACACTGCTGGCCTGCAAGTGACGCCTATAGTCATGAAGGCAGAGCTCCTTCTGAGTTAATGGACTCCTGGGAAGTGCAAGTCCTGCTTTTCTACTAGTTTTATGTGCTGCAAATTAATCAGTGGAAAAATATTGCTTGGTCCTCCTGAGAAATTTGGTTTGAACTGGAAAAAGCCATTGATGCTTTGTTTTGTTTTGTTTTAAAAAAAGAAAGCAATCATTCATGAAGAATAGGGCGGTGGATCGCCGTTGCTTGCCTGGGCAGCACGGTTTGGTACCAGTGTTAGTCCAAAGATTTTAATATGGCATTGAAATATTTTTACCCCATTTTGCAGAGGATAAATTGATTCAAAAGGAGATTTTTGCCAATTTTTTCAAAAATATTCTGAATTTAGTTGTCCAACTTCAGACGGTTTGAGTCCAACTTTCAGGGATATTGTTTCCAAGGAAAGTTGTGAAAAATATGAGCCCAAATCAGGTTCTGGGCTTTTGGTTTAGATGCACATCAACAGAGACTGAAATACTTCTGCTCTTATGGCTTTTGCTGAATGCAAAGCACGTCTGTGTGGAAGGAGTAAGTGCGTAACGGAGCAGCGAGACGGAACCCGCATCTTCCATGCTGTGTCTTAACACCGTGAGACCCCACGCTCTTTGGTCATAATCGTTCTGGGAAAGGATGGTTCAAAAAAAAAGATACTTCTCTTCAAAGGGTGTCTGCGTGGCAATTACATGCACGCCCGATTCCTCCATGAGGAGGATTCAGCTACTGCTGTTCACAAATGAATGGACTAAACAGATCATTGCAGTGAGACAAAAAGAAGAGTTCTTTATCACCTTTAATTGCTAAATAATTCCTTATTCATACATCATTCATTTCGTAATACTCTCCTTTTCCAGAACCTTTGCATTTCAATGCATTGCGAGTTAAGGAAACCCAGAGATGAAGTTTGCTTCTGTTTGTAATGCACACTTTTTTTTTTTTTTTTACTTGTGGGGAGGGGCAGAGGAGGAAGAAAAAGATATTTTTTTATTACAGCGTAGCATTTACACAGTTTTTCTAAATAGAGATTTGGGGAGATTTTTCACCTTTTTCCCAGCTTCTTAAGGTTTTCTGTACCTCAAGTAGCCAAAGCAGTTTCAGTTAATACTTAATGCAACACACTTTAAGAGATAGACATTTCTTGCAGTCAGGTCTCAATTAAGAGATAAAAGACAAAAAGTGCAAAGCACTTGATAAAGCTCAGAATACAAGGACCGGCATGGAAGTGCTTGAAGCTGTCCATGGCGATAACTGGATAGTCAGCTGGAATCTTCTTGAAATGAAGTGGGTGCTCTAACTTATCAAATTCCACATATGGGGAAATTATTGGTGCCCACAGGGGTGATTAACACTAACTCAGTGGGTCAGAAACAAGCTGGGATAAAGGTGAAAACTGTATCTGACTATCAACACCAAATACATCCATTTAGAGAAAGATAGCAGTATTTTTTTCGCCTCTATATATCTTCAGTTGTGCAGGTTGTCAGGGTAGTCACACAGGAGAAGCTGCATGTATAGAGTGTGCTGTATAATGTGCAAATTGCAGTGCACATTAAAATGTAATCTATTTTAATAAGTCATATTAAGACTACATTTTAGATAATTGTATGTTTATCTTGCACAACAAATATTTGCCCTGCTGTATATATTCTCTGTCTCTGTCACTCTCTCTCTCTTTAAATTACAAGTACTAGTACCAAAAGAGAAAACAACATAACATTTCACTGATATAATGAAACAATCAGCTGAAGCTCAGGTAATCAAACCTAAGAGGTGATGTGTGGCTTGAAAGTCACCGCATCGCCACCAAGATGCCTTCGGTGGCAAGGACCCATGGTTCCCCTTCATCCCTGTGGCAAGTCCATGGGCAACAGATGGACCCCGGCGCTGGATTGGTCTCACTGAGGTTGGTCAAGAAGTTGGGGTCCAGAATTGCCCCTGGTGTGAACAGGCATAACTAACACCACCCACAGTCACTGAGCGGGTTCCTCGCCCTGGAGTTTAGGGCTGCTGGTGGCCCGTTGAGGCGTGTCTCTGGTTGTCCCTGTGGCGAGGAGGCTCCCGCGTCCCCATCCCGCAGGAGGTGCGGAGCTGCACAGCTCCCTCCCGAGCAGCCCCTGGGCACCTTCCTGCTCCTCCCCGTGCTGCCCCTTAAACGCACGGAGCGACCGTACTGTCTGCCTTGAAATCCCTCCTTAAAGGTCACCTCTGCCACAATTCCTACAAAAAAATTGGCAGTGGGGAGGCAGCTACTGTGCTGAGACCACCGCTGCTACGCTGATCGTCACCCTCACACGGCTCCTCCCTGTCCTCCCTTCCCGTGCCCCATCACCGGGGGTTAGGCTGCCAGTTTTGGGGGGGGGCAGTGCTCTTTGTTGCGTAATTTATACAGTACCCAGCAGAGGAGAGCTCAACCATCTCACCGTCGCTACTGAAATAAAAGCACATAAGAGAGGGGGCCTGTTAACAAGATTCACAGCCCTGGATTAAGACAGTATTTAATGCTTAATTGTCAAATTATTTGATTATGGGTTCAGGAATAGTATTTTTTGGGTGCCTGTTTCAGGCTTTTGCAGTTAACTCATCATCTCATCCCTAGTTTGTTTTGGTGTTTTTTTTTTTTTTTTTTGTGGTTACTGTTGCTCACTGTCTTTTTGTTCCCTGAAAGCTGCAAAACTGTTTGAGTTTTTTATTAGCTGTATTAGTAAGACAGGAGTTGATTAGGAGTTGATACCTGCAGTATGTTTCAAAGGTGATTAGGACAATGACTGTACTCAGTGAAGGTAGAGCCATGATCCAGATAGTCTTTCAAAATGCTATTACTCCCATGGTTTAAATCATTAATGTATAATAAACTGACAATGTTTGCTTTTTATTTTGGGGCAGCAGAAGCTGAGAATTCAAATAAAAAGATTCCTGTGTATCAGTTGCTGGAATATTCAACTGCCCTTTTCTTCTTACTAGACCGTCACAAATCCTGGACACCCATCGCAGCTGGGGCTGTGGTAAGGATCTTTGTTCTGTGCATATGCTATATGAGTTGTTTATTCAACCTCAGAGACCATCACCCTTATTTGCTTATTCCATGAGCAATTTTTTTTCATTTCTGATAGATTTTTTTTCCTACTATCTCAAGTACACAGTAATTTCAATCTAGTATTTGCTCAGTTGACAGAAATGTATTCGATGATGGAAAATAAGACTAAATATAAGCATTTCTTTTATAAGAAAGTGTTCAGAAACAATCAGATGAACAATGGTGTCAGCAATAAAACTTTGAGTGAAATTGGACTGGCATTGGCTGACCCTGGCTGTAATCTTTGTTCTTGCGTATTGGACTTAATGTCAATAGGTTAGTCACGGTGACATCCTTCAGCCTTGAGAATTGAGGGCACCAAGCGTCTTCTTCCCTGGCCACAAACAAACTAACAACTTCAAATGCCTCTTAACCTTCATCTCCATGAGCTTCAAAGGATCAGCATGAGATGCATCTTCATCCCTCATAGCAGCAGAAACCCAAGGACAATATGATCAGTGGGCTCAGGGGCTGCGCCTCCTCTTCTGCAAATGTCTTCTTTTATTCCCCTTCCCTTAAAAAAAAGGATATGGGAAGGGAGTTAGTATTTTGGTGTAAACCCTTATTTCCTGCAGGAGTAGATCCAAACTACTGATGTGAAAAATGTCCAGGGAGAAAAAGATCTCACTTGGAGTATTTTTTTTGCATTTGTTTTCTATTTATTGCTCAGAGTCAATAAGGGGAAATTTTGGTACCCAGTAACCTTTTCCTCTTTTTGTGTTTTTATTTATTTTCCTCTGGTGCTTTCTGCTTTTGCTGTGAAAACTGCACATAAAAAACAATGTTAAAGCAGTGCCAGGTTCGAATAATTTAGCATTTCTGAGTCAGGATGCTCAGAGTGTAAGATGACCACCTAACACTTGTGTGCTTTATTTCTTTTCATTAACACTGCATCATTAACTCTGTTCCCCCATTAAAAAGAGACGCTGTAATTCACCAAAGGTAGTGAGAAAGCAGAGGAACAGCTACAGTCTGTCCGACCGCAGTGTTAACGTGGAGCAATAAAGGGGGCTGATGCTAACTGCCACCTGGGACGGGGATGAGGCTGTTAGGAAATGCAGTTACACTAAGGGTACTTTCTAGTAGTTGCTTAATATTCCATGGAGGTGTTTCATGTTGCTTGGGCTGGTGCCTGGGGAAATACCATCCACTCCCTTAAAAAAAGAGGAAATGTCTCCAGCAGCATGTTATATTCTAAGTAAACTCTGAGTAAAGTAAAGGTTAATCAAAGTTGTGTCTTGCTAAAAGGAACTTGAAAGCTTAATTGTGCTACTTGCATATGTGGCCAGAGGCTGCATAAATCCAAGAACGATCAGTAATATCACAAGTATTAATGTGATCATGTTCGTTGCTCATGGCTGGTTGTTTTTACCCAGTGGATTCAGTTTCCAGCTGCTTAGTGATGCTTCCAGTTATTCGCCAGGCAGCCCTCTAGGTCGGCTCTGACTCAAGGATGCCTGCAGCTTCTCACCTGCCTGTAATGACCGGCCTGTTGGAAATGCCCGTGTCTCGCTCCTGCCCTCAGGATACGAGTATTCCTTGGAAGACCAGGACCAGAACAGTGTCTGATAAACCCGCACATCCCCTGGCCTTGCTTCTCTTGCCAAAAAACCTTTTGCTAACCCACTTGTACAACACTTGAGTTGCAAGTCCAGATGTGTCTCAGCCCAAGTTCTGATGGTCAAGAATGTGAGAAATGCGGTGGGAATTGACTTCCGAGGTAACAGTATGGCATGGAAGAGCACGAGGGTGAAAACTCAAGCACTGCTGAAGATGACCTTCATTGACCAGAACTACTATGAAGTTTAGCTTTTACCTAAGCCCTCTCAGGTTGAAGGGAACAACATAAATCTCTAAACAAGCCATTAGGATTTAGTTCTCTGTTCATACAGGAGACACAGACTTTTAGGGTCAAGCTCTTATACACATACATCCACCAAGCAGCGAACAAGTCCTCCAGCTTCTCCCTGCCATCACTAATGACCACCTTGCAGTCCCCCTTGTAAGTCTGTGCCATTCCTTTAAGCAGTAAACTTTTTGGATCGGCTGGATCATCAGGGTCTCCCGAAGCCTGTGCTGGAGGAAGCAAGCATCTCCTGGAACGTGGCAGCTTGGCCAGGTGTTGCCCTGAGACGGGTTGCCACTTGTCATGCAGATTTGAGAGCTGCCTGCTCTCTCCAGAGCCTTAGTCCAGGCTGTGTGCGTAAGGATAACCTCATCCTAGGTTAGGCACGTTTCTGTCTTCAGCTTTTATTTCTCAGGTCGGCAAGTATCGCTGAAATCACTGAAAATAAGCATAAGGAATATCCCTGGAAAGAGCGAGAAATGGTTGTTTATTAAACACTAGCTTTTCCCAGTCACAGGAAAACTATACCCTGTTACGTTATCTTAATTATATTTATTATTTCATGCGGTATGGACTGGCACTTCTAACATCACAGCTAATATAGCAGTCCACACAGGCTTTGCTTTTTCTTTTTAAGGCACAGGGCAGAAAGACAACTCACATTCCAGGGCCTGTTTGATAGCATGCCACAACTTGAGTTAAGCAGGTGGCAGGGTGAAATATAAAAGGCTTGCTAAACAAAGAATTTTTATTTCCTGGTTTGTGCCTGCAGGGGAGGAATTATGAAAGCAAAGCAGAAACCTGACAGCCAAAGAGCATCCAGAATTTTTAAATGAACGGTTTTATTGTTCTTTTATAAAGCTATGCAGATTAATTACAATTTACAAATAAAAGAGGTTTTTGCAATGATGGACCGTTAAAAAAAAAAATCAAATGACGAAATGGTTCATTATACCTTGAGAAATTGGTTTCTAAAGCTGCCTGAATAAACTGTCTTCGTCCACCTGACTCTAGTCGGCGGACTCTACAAGCAGCAAAGCTCGGTTAGAGTGCAAGCTGTTTAACCTAAGGCAGTGTGGAAAAATATACAAATGGTAGCAGTTTCATTCTCCTGAGAGGTAAAATGTTTTTTGCTGGGACCGCTGGCAACTGCCTTAGCAGCGTGCACGGGTTTGGGGTGACCCCACGCTGAAGGCACCAGCGCCACGTTCCCGAGCCTTTGCTTCGTCTCCTTCGATAACAACCAGACGCACAAACCACCAGCTGCACCGCGGTCGTTTGTGTTGGAACCATACGGCTTAAGCAATAAGCACCCCTTGCATTTCTGAAATTAATAAAGTTAGTTTGAACCTCAAATGTCACTTATTTGCTTTCCTATTTTCATAGGTGATTTCACTAAGCAGAAGCACTTGCTAATCCCACATTCACATAGATAGAAGGTCAAAGTTGGTCAGTGAGCCAAGAAATACCATATCAGGGTTTCTTTCCTCTCCAATTGAAAGAGGTATAAATTGTGGAATTAGTGTATTGATTGAAGGCTACAACTTCAAGCAATCAGTTTTTCTGGCTTGACAAGATTATTTTATCCTACTTTTCTTTTATTATTATGTGTTGTATTTGAGTCATCCTTCAGGCAGATGAAGTGACAGCTTGATTTAACTCAATAAAATCCACCAGTTAGGAAACCTACTGAGCCGAACAAAAGATGAAAACGACTGCAAGGGGAAGGTGCACAGTTAGTGTAAGCAAGCATAGCATGCTGAAAGAAGACAATATTAACTGAAATTAGGCTCTAATCAATGCAATTCTATGGAAACTTGGGAGAAATTTGTAAGACCTTCGTGCTGGGCCAGTGAACAGATAATGCTGGCTTTCTTATAAAAAAGTGAGAATAAAATTTCTGCAACTGAGTACTGAAAACAATGCTTCCATCGTAGCGGTGCTTTTGTGTAATTGCAAAAAGTTGGATAATGTTGCTTTTCTGACAAATTTGAAAGGAAATGCTTATCTGGGGGGTTATAATTGTGTGGTAATTAAAACAACATCTAGTCTTTGGACGGTGGGTCTTTGCTTTGTTATGTATCAATAAACACGAGTTTGTTCTGGGTGAGTGGCGGACACTGGACTGTGAGCTGGGCTTGGAGGGCACGGGGCTGGAGGGGGAGGCCCAGCGCCCTGCCCTGGCGGCTCCAACCAAGGCGGCACGGGCGGTGGGTGCAGCGTCCTGCGGACTGCCGCCGTGCCCGGCTCGGCCGCCCAGGAAGGCGAGCCCTGGCGTGGCCAGCTCCGCGGAAGGGGCTGGAGCCATCTGCGGTAACCACAGGGGCTCAGGAGCAATTGCATTGCGCAGCCATCTACTGACGCTAGCCGTAACCTCCCCACTAACTAGCCGATATTGCCTGTTTAACCGGGGAGGTTAGAGGTGCGTACTAAAAAATGCATATTTTTTTTGACTGCACTCAAGAGTTTTTCCTCTTGATCCTGTCTGAGTTGATCTGTGGAGTAAATAGCACAGAAAAAGGACGACGTAAGGTAGTGACCTATTCCTTTTGCTGTTTGCCAGAGGTCCTGGTGCTTTTTCAACCCAGTTCTGAACAGGTACGTGAGGTGAAGCCCAAATAAATAACCCCCTTTTCACTTCATCTGCATGGGAAATAGGCGCGGTGCTGTACAATGGAGATTGCAGTACATGGCAGGGAAGTGGAAACTTGCTGCAGTCAGTCACTGAAGTGAAAAGTGTTGGCTGTTGGTGTGAAGGTGCCGGTGCCCAGGGTGTAGCAGACAACATTATATATTATATGGTACAGACATTGCCTCTGAATTTCAGTGATGCAGCCGTAACTACTCACTGATACTGGCTTCTCAGTTGACGTGAATGGGAAAAATGTTATATTGATGTGTAAAAAATTTCAGTGTGTTATTTAGGAAGACAAAGTAGGAACAGGTAACTTGAGACGTATTTTTTTTATATAATTGTTTATTCCTATTTCTAATCATCCTACTTTATCCTTCTTCCACTGGAAGCCCCTAAGTCTCCTCTGACTAATATTCTGCTGGCTGTACTCTTCACTTGGTATTTTTCTCCTCAATCAGTGGGCACCTGCCACTGATCCATTATCAGCAGAGTAAGTGGGTCCTTTCAAATGGGACAGCGAGAATTGTGTCATTCCGGTTTCTGTCATTCCTTTGGAAACAACGGTTTAGTTGTCACGACCTGAGCGTTCATCGCATGTGAGCTGGTACCAAACAGGACCTGATGAGATACTGAGTGTAAATATAGCAACTTTATGGTCCTCCGAGCTGGCTGTTAAGCGAGTGTATATGGCACAATAAATCTGAATTGTAGTACCTTGTCCTATTCTGGAAGGTTTCCTAGGCTGTTGATACTGCCCTTAGCAATTGGCCTTGATTTCCTTTGGGACCATGCTACTGTTTGACTTTTTTTCTTTTAAGAACTTCACCCAGAAGCAGGAAAACACAATTCTGGCCATGAAGAGGTTGCCGGTGTTTTAGTCCTTCCCAGCCAGAGGGAAGGTGCAGTCCGGCAGCGGGTGCAGGCGGGAGGGGAGCGCTGCCCCTCCCCGGGGCACGAGGATGCAATGGCACGGCGGGGCTTCATCCGGCACGGCGAGGCAAAGGCGTCTTGGCGTGAGGGGCTGGAGGAAAGCAGCCGGGGGTTCTGCTGGGGCGGGTGGGCATCTCCGAGAGAAAGGCTCGCGGGGAGGTGCAGCCGGAGCGGGGCCGCTTTTGCCCGTCTCTGCAGGCACAAAGCAAAGTCAGTGCCCTGACTCGCGGCCACGCAGGGATGGTGCACCCAGGTCAGCATTTCTGGGTGATGGCTTTGCCACGCTGCCCTGCCCGTGTCTGCGTAAAGGAAAGTGGCACCTGCAGAACATGTGGGTAAGTCCAGGGAGAGGGAGCTCTTCAGAGTCCTCCCTTCCCTTCCTGAAAGCCTCAAACACCGTATTTTGTTCATTATTTTATTTGGGAGATGAGCTTAAGATCAAAATTATCACTGCTAATTCAGAAATAATCTCCTGCTAAGTTATCTTATAGAGCCGTTTGATTTACTGGTAGGTTTTTGGGTTTTTTTTTCCCCACTTAGGGGGATATTTTGCACACGTGCAGTCTGCAGCATTCACGTGTGTTAGAACTGCTTTTGAAGTTACACCTCATAGGATATAAATATAGACAAACTCCTCTGCTTTAAACAGTGTTCCCATGACTAGTAACAACAATTGCAGACCAATCATGTAACATTAACGTGGTTTGCCTGACTCTGCTGCAAACGATGTCTGGATTCACACTTTTCCTGCCTGTTCTGTTTAAGTTCCTGTCATTAAGGTGGTGTAAAAGCAGGAAAAGGACAACTCCCATTTAAGTTATCATGTGAAAGACCAGACTGCCGCACGATTATTTTAAAAAACATGGTTTGTAACTTCCAGGGGAGTTAAGACAGTGCATTAACATTCATTAACTTGTGTGTAATTTCTCCCACACAACATTTCTTTACTATTTAAAATTGTTTTCATCTTTCTGAGGAAGAGCAGATATTGTCATGATCTCCTTAAACTGCAGTTTGGTAAATGACTTGTTTAAATTTAAGGAAAAGAGGTTGTTGATAAGTATAGTTTTCTAACACTCTTCCTCAGCTGTCATTTACTTTGACTAAATTTATTTAAACCACCTTAACCTTTCAGAGAAAGGCCAGGAGATGTTTAAAAGAATAATATGTGTCTGACATTTTGGTTTACCAAAAGGACACCATCATAATTCTGTAGTGCCTCCGTTAAAAATAAGCTGAGAAAAGAAAACTAAAATCTCTTTTTCTTTCTGCTTAATTTTGAAAGAATGGAAAGCAATTTGATTGATAGTTGCATTAGAAAGTGACCTGCAAAGGTAACCACCAAACGCATTGATTTGTCACTGCACCGGGATGTGCTGAGCATCCTCCACATACAGGTAGTCTTTCTCTAATCGACACCTGAGTGTTTTATTATCAAGAACATGCTTTTTTTTGGTATTCTTTCTGGTACTGACCATCGACTTCCCCCGCGGCTCCTGCCTTGGGGTGGCACTGCCAGGCACCACCTCCTGCCGCACCACAGCGTCCAGCTGAGCGCGGTTCTGATCAGGTAAGGGGGTCTTAAGAATGCTTGATGTGTTTTTAATGTTATCTCATTATAAATGCTCTTGGCTTTCTTTCTGGTTTTGTGTGCACTATGGTTGCTTTGTATAACCTGGAATTCTGAAAAGCAGGATGGAGGACCGAAGTGACTGCCCGTGGTTTGACCAGCAGCGTAACTGCGTGACTCCGCGGCTGCGCCTGCAAAGCACTTTGTTCTGCAGGAGACCCAGGGGGCACCTGGTTTGTCTTCTCTTAGGTTAGAAACGCCCTTGACTTTGGCATGGAAAATACAAATGTGGGCCAGATTCCCTGGCTGAATTTAACGTAATTCTGTCTTGCTTTCAGAGTGTTTCCTCTCTGTAGCCATTTCTATTTAAACATTGCAAGGTCTCAGGAGTTTATTGTCAAAAAACTCTTTAAGTTAAAGAAGTAATTTTCAAACTATTAGTAATTTCAGTGTTATAGAACTTCTTTCAGTCATGCTGTTGTCCTCAGACTGTGAATTACAGCTGTCTATCAAATGGGCAACACAAGTATAAAAGTTTTACATGTTGTAGTTATCCTGTGAGTTCATGTGATATCTGATATTCAAAGATATCTGGTAAATTCAATTAAATCCACTGTTTTTACTGATTTTCAGCAGATCTGGCAAGCGTATCTGGAGTTTAGCACTAGAAGCGGCCAAATATGAAGCAAGACATTGCCATGTATGTGATTTTATTTTTAGGTTTCATTATCATTATCCATAGGCCCTGTGAGGGCTAGACGGACAGCGTGGTCGTTCTGAAGTGCTGCAGACCTTAATACACAGTTCCAGCCAGTTTCTTCTGTTTGTGCTGGGTGTGTATTTGTGCTGGGTTACAAAAGAGACCCAAACATAACTTTAATATTTATTATTGTGGGAAACCACCAGATTTCTCTCTGATGCCATCACTATCTGCAACTGACAGCCATAGCTGATAAACATCAAGGAACCTGGGCATACCGCAGTCTGACTTTATCAAGGGTTTTCAAATCCTGGCCGGTTAGAATGAGGTATTTTAGTAACAAGACAATCCCATGTTCTTTTTGTCACCCTCTCTGCATAGTGGCAAAAGTAATCTTGCTTCTAATTATATGTAATTCCTGCAGAAATAACTGCGGCAAATGTTTGCGTGCAGAAAAGCTGGCTGTGCTTGAAGCCTTTTGGTGCAACTCGGGCGCGGTGGGAACAAGCAGGGGTGAGCAGGAATAAGTAAGTGTTTTCAGTTTTGGGGTCCATGACTACGTATAATTGATGAAGGATCAAAGGCATTGTTTGTATTCATTTTTAAGCAGTGATTAGGTAGCAGTGGACACTAACTTGCAAATAATCAGAAGACGACTGCCTTTTCTTTGAATTGATGGTTTGTTGTCTTGTTGGTGCAATGAACTTTTTAAGCCCTGCTGCTCCAAGGGCTCAGCTTGCACATGGGATTTTGATTGCATTGTATTTCTTGGTGAGAGATTTTATTTTTCATTTCTTTATAGCCTTCAAAAGGCACAGTGATGTCGAAGTCATATATCCTGTCCCACACTAGCATTCACATTATTAGTATTATTTAATTTCTACAGTAAAACGGGGATAATGAATTTCTTTACAGGGAGAACGCTTCATGACGTTCAAGATTTTCCCTCTCCCGCAGGATGGAACAATAATCCTGCCCTGCTGCAGATCCCTGGCCAGCGGGCGTTCCTTTAACGGACACGTCATTTTGCAGTAACCTAAGACGTCGTTAGGTGTTCTAACCTTTTCACTAATAAGATGCAAAAGATAACAAAATTCATAACTGCATGACAAAAAATGAGCTATAACAGCATGTACATATGCTTTTTGTTCACTCTAACATACTGCTGTATTCATTTGTGGAGGGCCGCCAGGGAGGTCCAGGGCTAGAGCACTTTCCTGGGAGGACAGGCTGGGGGAGCCTGGCTTGGTTAGCCTGGAGAAGAGACATCTTTGGGGCATCTAAGAGCAGTCCTGCCCACACTTCCAGGGAGGTTATTGAGAGGGTGGCGCCAGGCTTTTCACAGCAGTGCATGGCAGGAGGATGGGTGGCAGCGGGTGTAAGCGGAAATGGGAAAGGTTCAGACTGGATGTAAAGAAAACTTACTGCAATTTGAGTACAGCAAAGGAGTAGAACAGGTTGCCTAGAGAGGTCTACATCTTCAGAAGTTTTTAAGCCTAGACTGGCTGAAGCCCTGGTCCGTCCCTGTCCCTAACCTTGCTGTCGGCAGAAGTGGGACTAGATGACCTTCTGAGGTCCCTTTCAACCAGGATTATCCTATGATGCTCATTTATTGTTTAAAGTGTACAAATGATTACATTGATAGTATCTGAAATTAGGCATAGAAAATTAGTATTTTTTTGACCAACGATTTTGGTAAGAGGTTTGGAT
Source organism: Sula dactylatra (assembly GCA_013389905.1). NCBI lineage: Eukaryota > Metazoa > Chordata > Aves > Suliformes > Sulidae > Sula > Sula dactylatra. Next base: position 154,038 of record WEKW01004045.1, read on the forward strand.
GCATCAGGTATGTCTGCACTTTACAGTTGTGTCTGCATAATGCAGACATACTTCAGCTACTGGAGCCCTGAGCTGTAAAGTAGCAATGGTGCATGTCAGTTCTGCATAAACAGATTAGTTCTGGGTGTGCATAGTTTCAGTAAGTCAGAAGTAAGGTTTTCTCTTGTTTCCAGAAAGAGCTGCAGAAAGTTTGCATAGCTTGTATTCATCGTCTCTTTCCTGGGGCTTGCAAATAGGACTGGGCTTCCAGATTTAGCTTGGCTGTCATTTTGATTGCCTCTCAGCATTTGTGTGTGTAAAAGGAGCTGGTCTAAGGTTTTGGATTTATTGAGAGAGATAATTTACATGGTGATGTGCCATGCCCTCGTCCATCCACTTGTTTTGTGTGATGTGGCCAGAGTGCATAAATAATGTTAACTTGAATGTGCTCCAACCCTCTGTTTGTAGAATTCAAGGTGTCTGTTTTCAAATGATTAAAATCCTCTTTTTCTTAGCCCCCTCCCTTCCCCTCCAAGATGAAAAGCAAACCCAAATCTTTTTTGACCACTCACCGTTGACAGGAGAGGCTAGAAAGTAGATTCCTTACCCCAGGCGACCCTCTGTTGCTCTTACAAAGCCAAGGCTGCTCTCTTCAGCGGTGAAGCCGAGCTGGGCTGAGCCCGTGCGGTCATGCACCGTCCCTTTGCTGATGACTCTGTGCCACGCGGGGCTGTGGCACTTGCCTGGTGCTGGCCGTGTCAGCGTGAGTGCACGGATGCAGGTACTGGTGCTATTGCTACATACACAAAACCAGACTGTGCTGGTATAAGCCTTTTGTGCCATTTCTCTGCAGTTATTCTACTTTGATCACACCAAGAGAGATAATAGACTTTTGTTCTTGTAGACAAAATCTGCAGTAGTACCTCTGTCCACTATATTTACCTTCAGATAATGCCATCAGCTCCTCCACTCTGCCAGTGTGATGAAGATGTACAATGCCCCATGAAGTGAGCATAGAAACTGCATTAAACACAATTGATAATTTCTGCAAAAAGTGTTAACTTCTATTAAATAAAGGGATTAAAAAATTCTTTAAAATGTATTAAGGCATGGATACAAAATTGCAGAAATCAAAGTCTTCAAACTTGAGACCACGACTGGAGTTACACTCTTGCCCTCCTGCCTTTCCCAAAAGTCGTGTGAATTAAGGACAGTGTCAGCTGTGACTCTGCATTTCCCTGCTTTTGTCAGTTTGTGTCACAACCTTAGCATTATTTAAACGAACTTTTTTTTTTATTATTTAATATTCATATTCAGGTATTCAAGCCATAATTTCTGTTAGTAAAAGTGACATTTCGTAAAGTTCATTATTTTTTTACAGAGAAAAATCTCAGGCACTTAAAAAAATAGACATTAAATAATGGAACGGCAGTGTCTCCAGGCTAGCAGTCATCCCTACAGTTTGTCATTTTAATACCTGAATACCTGTGAAAAAGAAGTTTGATAATACCTAGGTTATTTAACCTGACCTGGGCTGCCTGACCGACAGGGAACTGCATCCATCAGCGCGAGCTGCATCCCTGCACCTTCGCAGAGTCCTTGGCATCCCACAGGCACCCTGTGACCATGTTTCTTTTGACACTTTTGCGTGGCATTTTCAAGACGCACCATGAAAACCTCTGTCAGGTTTGTCTCCAGCTTTGGTGTCATGAACACATAGCACGGTGTGGGCATGGCGAGCTGTCTCATCGGCAGAGCCCTTTCCGGCCAGCAGCGCCTCTCCTCCGTGGTTTGTAGGTGACGTGCACGAGTCGCTGCATGTGGGTGAGAGCCTTGGGACTCCAGCTATTGTAAAATTAAGGTTATTATTAATAATTTTTATCGCTGAGAGGAAAGGTGAAAATTCAAATAACTTAAGATACATGGGAGAAGTGGACTAGACGGGCACGCTGTCTACAGGCTCCTCCAGAAGTCCCCATGCAGCAGTCTGGCCATTTGGACATTGTGGCTAGCATTCCTTTTTGTTCGTCTTGTAGCAAAGTAACATAAAAACTCAAGAGGAAATAGTTGTGCCTCCTTTTATTTTTAAGTGACATTGCCTGTCCTTGGAAGAAAATTATGTCCACAAAGGAAAGCCCTCCTTTTGTGCATTTATCTCAGCATTAGTTGGAAAAAAGTGACAGAAAAGGCAACTTTTGCCGATTTGAATATTACTTTTTGCACAAATTGTGGTATAGAATTATTCCTGTTGGGAAGACCATAAGCGTACCCACTGCATTTTTTCCAGTTTGTTAGGAAGCCTTGCTCCGTACTTACCCCGTTGTGGTGTTTGATAGCTGGGAACGCCAAGCGAGATCAGCACGTGCAGATGCTGCTTTTCTAACTCTTCCTTGTTTTTCTGCAGCCCGCAGTGTGCTAAGCTCCAGAACCGCACTCCTGAGCCATTTAGATTACGCAACTTCATCAAGCACGTAACCCCACCACCTGAGTATCTGACTCGGTCCCGGCTCTTTTGTGTTTCCCCTCTCAGGAAGCAGCTGGCAGGTCAACACCTCCTTCAGCCATTCTCTTGGCGGTGCCGGGTCCCGAGAGCCTGGCTGCATGCCCACCGGTTTAGGTGGAATGTGATGGAGAAGACGAGAGGTGAGCAGGACGCTGCCCTGCAAGGGGCTGTCCATGATGCTATGAGGCAAGCAAGGAAGGTTTCAGGAAAACCTTTGCTGTCCAAATAGAAGTGGACCAGCCAGCATGTAAAGTTTGATATTTTTAAGTCTTTTCCTTTACAGGAACAGAATCGGAAGGCAAAGACATTCTGCAATACTTTTCTTAGTGTTCGGTTACACAGATCTCTTATAATTTCAAAAATTAATTTGCTGTGTGTAGCTGGCAGATATGAAAAACCATTAAATTTGAGGAAACTTAGAACATTCCTGATACTATCAAAATATAGAGTATATTTAGCCTACAAGGAAGTGGAGTAAACTTTGTTAATGTTACTGGAGCTGATCATATACTTCAAAACTGAATTTATGTGGAAGTCCTATGTCAATACTGAATTGCATGTCTTAAGTCATTCTGTTCTAAATCTTTTTAGAGTTAGTTTCTCTTTTAAAAATAATTGTTGAATTTTAAGAATTAAAAGCTTCTTTGGCCGTGAGCTATTCCTGTCTCTCAAATGTGACAGCGTACAGAGGGTTAGTGAATTATATAAAGGTGTTTGTTCTCTGAACAAACATGGATTTCTGACAAACATAGCAAACATACCTGTTATGTTTTCCCTCTCTTCTCCAGTACTACATTAGGAATCTATTTTTCTTTTGTCTTAAGGAGATAATTTAATCTATTGCGTCCATTCTTTTTGATGGGCCATAAGGAGTCCCAGAAACTATTGTTTCTTCTGATAAAACTATTCTTATGCAAGGACATCATATGCACATATTGCTTGACCTTCAGAAACGAAAATCAGGTGAACACTTGCTTAAAGCTGTATTTCTAGGGATAATAGCCTCAGTTCATTCTTTCTTGCTAATTCCTAAGGAAGCCTCAAGTTAATGAATATACACTCTCCAACTTGTTCCAGTATCAAGGAGTGCCAAAGGCATGATTTCTTACACTGGTAGTACTTTCTGTTCAAGTCCCCAAGGACCAATTCTAGAAGTGCCACATTAATTAATGCCCTGTAACATTGTTGTGACAATAAACATCCTACTTTTGGGAGGGGGAAAAAAAACCCCTGTGAAGAATGAATATGAATTAATTTTCAAATCTACATGCTACAAGAAAAGGTCAGATGGTACAGAGGTCAAATGCCTGATACAGCAGGATGTTTTGTGAAAGTTAAGTGAATTGTCTTAAGTTTAGGTGAAACCTTAGATTATTTTTCTTTAGCCATCAAAAAAACTTCATTTTTTTTCCTTAGGACAAATAATTTGTTGAAATTTTTATATATACTGTATTTTAGACGCCATGTACTTTCTGAGGTCATTTCCTAGTAACAGATGGGATACCCTCAAACACAATTCCTGTAACTACTTACAACCCACAACATTTTTTTTTTAAAGAAAACAGATGCAATGCAAAAAGTTTAAGTGTGGCTGTGTTCCCAATGGCTTGTTCTTCAAAGGGAGCCTCGAGGATGCTTCACATAGTTCACCTAGACACCATGGCTAGTAATGTGGCATTTCTCTCAACTACGTCGGGAGAAGGTATTTTTAAAGATTGTTTACACTGAGGTCAGAAATGGCCAGACCATTCCACCCTCTCTATCTTGCTAAGAAAGTTTTTGCAATTCTGCTTCATCCAGAAACTTATCTCTACATAAAAAAAAAAAAACACAAAAAAAAAAAAAAAAAAAAATTTTGTATTTCATGGGTGGCTTTGCAGACTTTATGTGTGAAGGCTGGCAGCTCTGCAAATGAGATACCTGAAAACATCTAAAGAACATAAAAGCTTGAGTCTAAGAGGACCTGAATCACTCCTTCAGCCATGAAAACAGTAGCCTTATGATGAGTCTTATACCAGTAGATGCAGTATCTCCTTTTAGGCAGCAGTTATCAAAAAATGAGGGAAGCAGGCAAACAGATCGTCATAGGAGGAGGCAGTATTACAAACACTGTGATTTGATTTTGCAGTAGCCTCTGTAAGTCAGGATATGTAACTCATTATATATTATGAATATCCTTTAAAATGTGGAGCTTGAAATTGTTACTGTGTCTTACGAAGAAGGAAGCACAACAGCTTTTCAAGTTTGGGAGGGGGCAGTTTACTGCACCCTGGAGCTGTTTCTATGAAATGGCAGTGTGTGTAAACGACATGGGTATTTTTCAGCTAAAATGACAACATCTATAGTTATGTAATAATTATAAACCAACAAACATGTGCAGTGTCTTCTAGTTATTATGACTCTTGTAATGCACTCTTCGGGCACACAGAAAAACACAACTAGCCTGTCCAGTGACCTTCTGGTCCATGGGGCTTTGCAGACAGACTAACAGCAGGTCTGAAAGCACGTGAGCATGCTGAGCACAGCCAGGAAAACCTCCACGCTCAGGAACTCTGGCTTTTAACGCGGCTGTTTGCTGGGACTTGAGGCATCTCCAAGAGTGTTCTTGGGGTTTTGAATTGGCGCCAAATCCAGACACGGAGTACATGAACCTGCTTGCAAAGGCCATCGTGATCTGGGAAGAGTAACAGTGAGCTTAACAAACCAATGGGCAGGAGGTAAATACCAGTCTGAAGGTGACTTTGCCCTAATGAGATGCATTATGTGTTGGGAGCAACCTCTACAAAAAGATAAGTAGAGTAGTCTCAGTTGTTCTGGCTAAACGCTGGCTCAGACTTTTAAGGTTTAACTTTGTGGGCTAAGTTTCAGAGAACATCTCTCGGGTTTATTGTGTGTTCGTAGTACTGGACCGACCACTTAGAGGAACGGCATGTCACTGTACCCGGAGCGGGGAGCGAGGGTGGTGGTGGCTCTCCACACTTGCTTCAGCCACCCGAGGGATCGCTGGCTGTTATTGTGCTTTAGGAGCCATCCACACCTGGAAATGTTATTCATTCTCCACCTCCACAGATCTCCACCTCCTCTGTCCTCATGCTCAGGTTCCCATAGGGTGGCCTTTTGCCACCTTTGGTGGTATTTAAGAACTCTGGGTCAGCACTTGTAATAACTCGCATCTTTAAGAAAATGACTTTGTGACTGAGAATATAGGATCCTATAAGTAAGGAAGAGAGGGGGTTCTGTTTGTCACACTCTGTGCCCAGCCACTATCACCTTTTGTATTATCTGAGCTGAATATTATAAGCTTTTTAAAGGGGCAGATCCCCCTTCAGTTGCAGTGATGCTCCATCAGGTGCCTAGTGTCACATACCTTGTATGACAAACATTTGATGTGACACTTATGCACGCAGGTTGCTCCAGAAATATTTTTATAGGTCAGACTAAATATCACACATCCAACCCTTCAGTCAGGTAGTGGAGCCATCTGTGATTGCAGCTAATGGCCTTGAAAGTTGCTATGGTTCCTAGTAAACGCTATCCCGTGGCTTCTGCTCCAATCTTTGTCGGAGCGAAGGGGCGGAGAGCAGCAGGGACATCAAGTGAGTTGGTGCCAGCATTAGCTCCACGTTTCTCCGGACGATCAGCTAATCCAACTGGCCATAATTTCTATTTCCTCCTCCCTGTTGGAAACTCACCTGGTATCCAGCTATCCCAACCTTTCAGATGTGCCCGGCTTCCCTGGCCATTCAGTGACTGTATAAACCTCCTTGTCCGCTATAAACCTCCCACAGGTCTGTGTTCCCTGAATTGCTTGTCACCAGCCAGGTGTTTTGGTGAACGACTGAAAAAGGAGTACATGGTAGTGAAGTCAAGGAGCACATGAACAGGCAGGGCCTTGGAAATGCCTATGTGTTCTGTAAGGATTCCATAATTAGGAAGGATGTAACCATGCTAATTATCTGAACCTTTTGGGTATGCACGTGTGTCCCGGAGATCTCGGGACACCCAGGGATGCTCCTGATGTGTTCAGTGTACAGTGGGGCCATGAATAAAATTATAACAGGGTGTCTTGCAGAGTTAGCCACTCCTCTTTCCAGTCCTCATCCTGAAGCTGCATCCAGAAACAAAGAAATGTAAAATAATTTGAAAGCTAGGACGAAGGGAATTTTAACTATATAAAAGCTGGGAATAGTTTTTATTATCCTATCGTCTTATGAAAAATAGCTAATGACAGTGATAGTTGGTATATGGAAATGTAGTTGTATAAAACAAATACGTGATGGTTTTTAATTTTATTTTAATCACCTCAAAGATCTATTTTGGGTGATAATTTACAATATAAGTTTTCTTGATATTTCTCTGTTGTCTTTGGGAGACTCTAAGAAGGGGAAGGGAACATTGCAATGTTGGAAGTGAGCAAGCAATCCTCTTTGCTTTGTCTTCCCTCTTCCTCCCACCCTTGCAGCTTGCTATGGAGGTAATTCAGCACAGAAATCTCTGATTAGCTCAATTTTCAATTATGCTTTCCCATCACCTTTAAACAACTGCTGCTTAACCCATGTTACAGAGAATGAGTTGCAGATTCAGAAACAGATATCTAGCCAATTATATTCTTTTATGTATTCCAGATAATGCCAAACAGGTTTTGTATTTACTTATGTAGGTTATTCTCATGCTATGTGTGCTGTGGGTGCTTTTTATCTACAGTTGACACCATAGACACTCTATCGCAATGTATGTCTGTGAACAACTCTGTCTAAACATCTTAAATGCTTCTAATATAAATACAGAAAAAAATCCATGTAGTAATTATTAAACTAGCACAATTGTTTCACTGATTTTAACGACATTCAAGTGGTAGCTTTTCTCTTCATTAAGATAAACAATGGAACTAATTGGAATGCCACAAAAAATCTGTTCATTAACAGGAGTATTGGGAACTCTTCCCTGCTTGAAGTGACCAAAGGAAGCTGTCTGGAGACAGGGCAGGAGGAACACACTCGTGTGTTCAGGTAAATTTTGCTGTAAATTTGAATTTAGGAAACAGATGTAATATACTGCATTTTGGAAGCATGAAACTTGCAAGAAGATGAGAATCCACAGAAAGAGAATCTAAACAATGGAGGCTGAAGAGATACTGAGGGAGCATCTTTTTAAAATGAAACAATAAAGTGAAAAGAATATGAATTATTACCTACATTATAATATAATACATGATTGTGTTAGTCACTCACTAATGCGTAAGAAAGACTTCCTGTCCAAAGCTACCATCAGCTAAAGAGGCAAGAAAGGGGCTGGATAGGAAAGGGGAGCAGAAAGTTTTCCCAGGGATGTCTGTCGGAGGGAGGAAAAGACCCCAAGTCTTGCTGATGCACTGAAAGGTCACCCCAGACAGTGACGATTTCTGATGTTTAGCAAGTGATGTGGATGCTCTGCTCTTTCAGTATGTGCTCTAGGACTGTAGCCGTAGGTTTTTCTATGGATGCTGCAGATCATAGTAGTTTATAGTGTTTATGAATGATAGACCAAGCTGCAGTGGTTTTCAAACTGAACCAGAGTCAACAGTGTTGTGTTATTGTGAAAAAGATCAACTTCACACAGGGTGGTATAAACAGGAAAAAAACCTTGAAGATGTGGAGCATCATTTGCTCATGAAGGGTAAGACCTCAGCTGGGTAAAGTACCCTGTTTTGGGCAGCTTTTTCAAGAGTTAGGAACTGCTGGAGAGAAAAGCAAAATGTGTGATGAAGAATGCAGCAAACATGACCTATGGAGAAGTGTTGAGAGATGAGGCATTGCTTATTCTACAGGGTACTAAAGGAAAGTCTTCAAATACATAGAAAGGCTGTTGCCAGAAGGGGTAGGATGATCTGCTCGCCACATTCATTTGGATAGGGTGGGAAATGGTACATTTATATTGCAGCAAGGGAGAGCTGCATCAGGTATTAGGAGTTTCCATACAGTAAGACCAGGCAAGGATGGAGATAGGTTCAGCACACGGGGTGTACGGGATTCATCACTGGAGGCATTCAGGACTGACATTGCCAGGAATGGTTTAGGTATGGGTTATGCTGTCTGGATATGTGAGAGAAAACAGAAGCATTTTTCAGAACTCCTCTGTTGTTACTGCTGGGGACTAAAGAGTGGTTCTGTTATTCCTATGTAAACAGCTGTTTAATTACCTGCTGCAAACAAGGTTTAGCTACTCTAGAGGTTTCCCTCCCTGACCTGGGAGAAAAGAATTTTACTTTTCTGTGTAAATTCCCACTACATCATGGCTGTTGTTTTATGATCTAGTAAATAGTAATGTGCACTTGTTAAACTACCACTTGGCGTTTTAAACCACCACTCCTCCTACCCATACATTTCACCCTGATGTGTTCCACTCCAATAGGTTCAGTCTATGTTGGCTGCATTTTAATTCAGGGACTGGGTCAGGGCAAAGTTCTTTGAGTTCCAGTCCAACACAGCAGACAGTGAAGATCAGCTCATAATGTGTTTTCCCAGGGTTGCCTGAGATCTTTTGGGCAGGACTGACACCAGGCTGGGGTTTTTCCCTGATGTATGTCCAGAAAAATGTTTGAAAGACTGTGGTTCATGTGTTGTCCCTGTCCACGTTGTCTGGAGCAACCTAGTGAGGCACTTTTGTGGCGTCTAACCCCAGAACCCCCGAGATGTGTTACCTGTTCTTTCGATTCTGTGTGCCCGTGAAGCCTAGGTAAAGTAGCAGCCTGCACTGTTGGGGTGCTTTGAGTTTGGCCAACATCACCCTCACATACTTTTCTGATGCTTTTTAACATCTAGTTTCTTTTGTACTGTCTGCCTGAATTTCAGCAGCCCTCAGCTAGTTAGCGCTCTACCTTTACTCCCGGCTGACATCAGCAAACGGCCTTTGATATTTTCCTAAGCATGGCTTATGTGGTTAATATTGAGTGTATCAAGCTGCCTTTATTGAAATTTTTAAGGTTAGGTGATTGATAGATTTTTCCTTAATTTCTTTAGCTTCCTAATAATCATTTGTTTTTATATTTTAATGGCCTCCATGGGATGTACTGCAATGTATTTATTGGTACACAAAATCAATGCTGAATTTAAATTTTGAGTTTAATTTCTGTTTCGACAAACACTGCCTTTTCCTGAGGTACTATCAGTTTAAAATGAAGAACCCTTCTCCCCTCAGGCGAGGGCTGAAGACGTTTCCTGGGGCAGGAGGAAGGGACTGTGACTCGGGACGTGTCTGCCTGATGCTCTTCCTCCTCGGGAGCCATTCGCTTGCATCAGGCTTCCCAAATTAACGGTGTCCAGACTTACTGTCATCTGGAACTGATGTTAGATTTACCCCAGATTGTTTGAACAAAGCTCAGGAGAGGAGGCGGCTGTCTCCAGACTCGCTGTCTATGCCTTTTATCCAGTTTTGACATAATTTATTGGAAATGAGAGGAATTGTTTCAGAACAAGCATCTCTGACAGCTTGGCAGATTGATAGAGAGGTTTTCTGATTTAATCTCTTTTTCTTTTTTTAAATGATGCCGTACTACCACTTGCCAATCTCTCAAGTATCATTGGTGTCATGATATCAGGTGCCGAGATAGCAGGTTCCTTAATTAGCATTGCATGGAGGAGGTTATTTAATTTACTGTGGTCTGTCTCTTGGCTATTCATCCTTTCACAAAATTCCAATGTTTTTCCAGTGACATGTAGAACACATGCAATATGAATTTTATTTGGCCTAGGGAGGACCTCACCTAACATGCCATAGGTGCTGAACTGGGACCTGGGCAAGCCGTGCCATTTGGGATCCAATCCTGCAACAGGGAATGAGGCAAAATTCTCACTTTCTTGAGTAAATACTGTGTGCCTACTCCCCAGCTTCAAACATGTCCTTTAACAGTTCTGTGTTTTAGGAGATCCCATACTTTGCCCTGGTGGAAATGAAAAAAAAAAGCTAACAATTTTTCCAGTTTATTTACTGTTGACATCACTTAAATAGTGCTTGGGTCTGTTGGCTCAATGAGGAACATTTCCCAGAAAGAGCAGTGTATAGTACGGCTTACTTACCAGTCACTTGAAACAGCATCACATGAGCAAATGTGTTGATAAAGACACCTTAAAGAATTTTACCAAATTAGTAATTTTAAAAAGATTTTTTCCTTCGTTCAAGGAAAAAAAAAAGATTTCTCAAAGAACCCCCTTTAAATACTAGTACTTCTGTTTAGAAAAGAAGCAGCTTGCCAGAAAGACTCTTCCTCTCGTACCTTCCTTCTTATCTTCAGCTCTGAACCCGTGAAACATGAGCTCAGCTTCTGGTAACAGTTCCAAGCTGTTCTTTGAGCATAAATATTAGGTACACGGGTGAAATTTAGCAGATTTAGTCCCTTGCTGTTCTTATGGCTTACCTGATTAGGTGGCTGATGGTAAAATGAATGATAGTCACAAATTGTTTGTAGTCAGAGACATTAAAATGGGCTATTTATGTTATTCCTGCAGCCATTCCTCTTCCCTATATGTGCCATTTTTATATCAGATCTTGATTTGTTTGCAAAACATCTGAATTCCGTTCCACAGTCCTGGTGTGAAAACATAGGTGTCCAGAACAACGCAGATACTGGCCAACATCATCTGTATTGGTTACAGCATTTCCCTCTCTCTAGGGGTGTCTGAGGTTGAAATCCTTGCTTCCCCTCCATATACACACACAAACCCCCTTTTTTCTCTAAAGTCACTTTCAGGTGTCTGCCTAGTAGAAGTTTAGAAGTATTTATTATTCTCTTTCCTAGGTTTCTCCAGATGTTTAGCTACAGGGTAGTATTACTGAATAGATTAGTGCAGCTGGTTAGGAGACGCTGTGCTAAATAAGTAGAGCATCTGTGGTTTGTCTGGGGAGGTTGAATTTCAATTAATTAAATGTGCACCTAACTTGCAAGGATCTTTTGCATTTCAGTTAAACTGACTTCAGAGCAGACCTAAGATTTATTCTTGCCTTTTAAATTAACTGCTGGATCCTTAGCTGATATAAATGGTTGAGCCTCTCTTGACATTAGTAGAGCTCAGTTTACACCAAACAGGGATATGGAACACGACAGAGAAATAGACTTTGTAGGAGCCCAAGTACTACTTGGCTGCTATAGTAGTTCAATGGAAGTAAAACATTTATTTACCTGAAAACCAGAAGAATGTTATTTATTGTTTATATTCTGTGTTAGTTTTTTCCCTAAGATTATAATAAAACATATCTTTGTGAATTTAAGAGATTAACTCGTTTTTAGTATTTTAATTAAAATTGTTATTTAGAATTTTAGGGTTTTTTTTTAATACATTTATTTTTTGTTTAGTAGAGTGAAAAAGGAAGTCAGTAATTTTTCCATGGTAAAATGATGTTGACACAATTATTTATCAGAATCATAGCTGCAGTCTACACCATTTATGGTTATACCTGTGATGTTTAGATGAATTCCTGCCTTAATATTCTGTCAAAAGGTCTTCTATCATTATTCAAATATTTGGAAAATGGGTTTTTATGAAAAGGCGTTGTAATACTGAATGCTATCAAAGCCTTTCCCAGAACATCTCCAATTAATTAAAGAACCCGATATATAAATGCTAGGTATTAAATATGATAATTTGGAAAATATGGAACTAGGCTAATGTTGTTGTTCTCATACACATTAAGTGCTTTGAATATATGTCACCTTGTGATACCTGATTGCCAGCTCTGCCCTCAGAACGCAGATGGCCCTTCTTCCCCTGGTTGTGACTCCACACAAATTGTCGGTCCTGGATGGAGCAGGGGCTGAGCACCTGTATGTGAAAACATTTAGTATTGCTCTTCCTCCGACTGTTGCCATGCCCATCCATGGGGCGACGCTCTCCTCCATGGGGTGTGCCGGGCACTTGGCACTCACGGGGCTTACCTCCTTTCCCTTGGCCTCCCAAAGTCACCAAGACAACTCACTTGCCCCTTAAGTCGTGGGAGAAGTTTGCTCCTGAATTTCTAAAAGGGTGAACCATTTCTCAAAATCTTTGCACAGCTGTCGTCTTTCCTTTGGTCTTTTCTCTTGCATCACGCATCACCAGCCCCTGAGCTGATCTGTTCTAGGAATGTAAGCATCCTCTTCCTCCCCCTGCCCTGCTGAAGCCGCAGCAGGAATGTGAAAACACTTTCCCCCTCAAAAGGCTAACCAGCCCTTTTCAGATTCTTTTAAATAGGTATCAATACCTGGCTTTTACAAACAGGAGAAATTAAACTTTGTAGCATTTTGCTATTTGAATGACCTACTCAGTGGAATTACAGCAGCAAACTAATCCTTTAGGAGAGATGGCTCTATCAATCTTTGGATTTTTCTAATGTGGAAGCTACTCAATTGCATCTCAGAAATCAGGGAGGTAATTACTCATGCAGACAGCACAAAATGAAAAAAAAAAATGCAAGTTCTGCTGAGTATCCCTTTTAGAACAAGCAGTGGAACAAGGAAAACAGCCTCTATAATCAGTCAAATTCTTCCACTAATTTTTCAGGTGTTGAAGGCTATAGTGAGGATACATGCTATGAAAGTTAACAAAGCAAAGTGGCTTTAATAGAGGATTTTAGAAGAGAAAAATGCTTCTTATTAGGCAAACATACTATTTTAAATGTAGTTCCCTATGTTACAACTTCATTGTTTAAAATAAACATGTTCTGAAATACATTTACAGATCTCTTCTGAGGCATTTTGCTACGGTGACAACATCCAACTGTCCAGTAATCAGTGCACCAGGGTAGATGCTGATTCTGCCTGATGAGTGTAACCTACCTGCAGATGAAGTCAGGGAGATACAGCCTTAGAGGAGCACTCACGCCCTGTTGTCACTGATAAATGATAATGTATTTAATTTTAAATTCAAGTGCTACTAGACAGATACAAAGTAAAGAAAGCACATACAGAAAAAAATGTAATAATGTAAATAATAGCGGAAACAACTGAAAAGAACTAGTGTTTTTGTACATTTTGGATTGCTTTGAATCCTATCTAGATTATTAGACTAAAATATTATTAGTATAAAATATTATTACCAGGGTTGGATAGACCCTCCTGCAGTAGATGTCGTCATAGGGAAGTGGTTAGCTCTGTTTATTGAACAAGAAGCTTCAAATCCAGGGGAAACCTTTCAGTGCAACATCTAACATGAACACGAGTAAACTTGGCATTCGGGTAGGTATGGACCAAATCCTCCAACACGACTCCAAGAAGGCAGTTGCAGTCTTTAGATTTTTCTCTCTTTGCATCTCACGTGACTTCGGGCTAACTGCAGCCATGCCTCCATCTAGGTACACCAGTCTGAGGTCATGATCAACCTAACTTTTGTTGGTTTTGTTGTAATGGTCTACTTGTACATGGTACTCTGCAGTTCTTGATTGTCAGTGAGGGTGTTACTGGTAGTTAACCGGAGTGGCTGGTGCTCACTGTTAGAGACAGTAAGACTTTTATTTTCCTATACTATGTATGACTTCTTTTTTGAAATATATATTCTGAACTGTGCTAAAACCAGCCACTGAAAAAAACACCATTTGAAGGACCACCAGATGTTCATGATCATGGTCACCTGAGATATACGAGAATGTACTTGATACTTGGTATCTCTGGAAGCATATAATAAGGTTTGACTTTCCAAATAGTCATTCATGGGAGATGGATTTAGTCTAGACTCCACAATCTCCGTGGGCAGCCTGTGCTGGTGTTTGACCACCGTCACAGTAAAAAGATTTTCTTAGGTTTAAATGGAATTTCCTGTATTTTGGTTTGTGTCTATTGCTCCTCAATCTCTCTTGGCCTCTGCAGCCTGGCTCCATCTTCTTTATTCCTTTGCATCAAGTATTAGCACACATTGATAAGACCCCCCTGAGCCTTCTCTTCTCCAGGTTGAACAGTCCCAGCTCTCTCAGCCTTTCCACATAGGAGAGATGCTCCAGTCCCTTGATCATCTTTGTGGCCCTTAGTTGGGGTCTCTCCAGTATGTCCATGTCTCTCGTGCACTGGGGAGCCCAGAACCGGACATGGTATTCCAAGGCTGGCCTCACCAGTGCCAAGCAGAGAGGAAGGTTCACCTCCCTCGACCTGCTGGCAACACTCCTCCTGATGCAACCCAGGATGCTGGTGGCCTTCTCTGCAGCGAGGGCACATTGCTGGCTCGTGGTCAACTTGGTGTCCACCAGGACCCCCAGGTCCTTCTCTGCAAAGCTGCTTTCCAGCTGGGCAGCCCCACAGCATCCCTGGGTATGTTCCTCCCCAGGGGCAGGACTTTGCATTTCCCTTGGTTGAACTTCACGAGGTTCCTGTCAGCCTGTTTCTCCATCTTGTCCGGGTCCCTCTGGATGGCAGCATGACCCTCTGGTGTATCAGCCACTCCTCCCAGCTTTGTGTCATCTGCAAATCTACTGAGTTTGTGTCTGCCCCATTATCGACATGTTGATGGAGATGTTAAACAATGTGGGCTCCAGTATTGCCCCTGGGGACACCTTGCTGATGACTGCCCTCCAGCTGGACTTTGTGCTGCTGACCACAACAGTCAGAACCCAGCTGTTCAGCTAGTCCTCAGTCCTCATCACTGTCACATATGTAGTCCTTACTCATCACTTTGTCAATGAGAATGTTGTGGGAGTCAAGACAAGCACTATCCATTCCTCTCTACTTGTTCACCAAGCCAGTCATCTCATTGTAGAAGTCTGTTGGGTTGGTCAGGCATGATTTCTTCTACATAAATCCATGGTGACTATTCCTTCACATGTCTGGAAATTGTTTCCAGGATTATTTGCTCAATCACCTTCCCAGAGATCAAGGTGAGCCTGACCAGCCTGTGGTTTTCCAGTTTCTCCTTCTTGAAGACAAGAGTGACATTTGCTTTCTTCCAGTTTCAGAAGCATTCCCCTGATCCCGGAGATCTTTCAAGGATTATCAAGAGTGGTCTTATGATGACTTTGGCCAGCTCCTTCAGCATTCGTGGGTGCATCCCATCAGAGTCCACAGACTCAAGTCTGGCCAGTTTGTGCAGATGTCCCCTAACCTGGTGTTCCTCCACCGAGTCAGTCTTGTGCTGAACTTTCTTACTAGTCTTGGGGACTCTGGATTGCTGAAGGCAAGTCTTACTGAGCCTTACAAGACTGAGGTGAAGAGGACATCAACTGCATCAGCCTTTTCCACGTCCTTTGTCACCAGATGCCCTGCCCCATTCAGCAGCAACATTTTCCCTGGTCTTCCTTTTGGTGTTGATATAAACGCATAAGGGCGACAGCCATGGAACTGTTCAAAACTACCCAGCTCTGAGTCTTCCCAGTAAAGTGTAAAATATGCTTTTAATGTAAGCCACGTACCTTTAAACATCAGTAAAATATTAAGTAAATACTTTGGAGAACATTACTCTATTAAAACAGCAGTGACTGCCATGTACTTTTGTTGATGTCAGTGTGGGCCTGTTGACATATGCAAGGGTCTTTTTCAAAAATTCATGAACTGAGAAGTCTTACTTTTTGTTTAAATTTTGTGACTCCTGGGGAAACAGGGAGGTAGCAGGGCTGCTATCAAATGCGCCATCAGTTAGATTAAAAATCAAAGGGATGTTTTTGAACGAATGTGAGGGCCCAGAGGGTCTCTTAGACACTTTATGCCAGATGCCAGAGCAGGAGTGAAAGTATGCTCTGTGCCTAACCAGAGAATTTGCATTGCTTTTTGCCTGTGTTTCAGGTAACCCAGCTTGTTGGCTCACACATGGTTCCTAATTTGAAATAATTATATTTGGAGAATACTGACTGAGCATAAATAAAGAACATTAAGTTCCTTAGTTCTTAAAGCTTTCTTGATTTCAGTAGAGTTATGGTAATTTACACCCCTCCAAATGCAGCTGTGAAAGATAGCAGAAGTATACACAAATTCCTGCAATTGCTTTACATCTAAGTCACTCCATCTTATATGTCGGAGCACTGAAACACAGTTCTACATCATCAGGTATTCTGGAAGTTGCCCTGTCACATAACAATTCACCCGTCCTTTTTCTTTTTAAAGCAAAACCAGAAACAACGCGGAGGTACTATGTTTTCTACTTTGCATGCTGCATGGGACATGTGTGTTGATCTGCCATTTCACTGAACCTCCAAACTGTCAGATAGAGGTTTCAAAAAATTAATCCCACCACCACGAGAGCGATACGTGTTTTGCAGTTTCCCTTGCGGTGCTCCCCTGGGCACCCGGGAGCAGCCAGTTCTGGGGTGGCAGTTCCTGGGGTGAAGGGACAGCCCTGTGGGACACCCCTCTGCACCACCTTCGCCGTGTGTGAGCACCCCGCTCCCCTGCAGACCACCACCCCCTGCACTCATAGGGTGCTCTCCCTGAACGACTCCGCTTCACCCTTCGCGTGCTCCAGTCTGGAGCGTGGGCAGCAGAGAGACCATCTGGGCTGGGGAAATACTAAAAGGACCGAGTGCTTGAGCCAAGGGGCCCCCAGTTCCTGAAAACTGAAAACTGCCAGGTGGGTGCTGCAGGCTGTACAGCTCTTCATGTACTGGAGACATTTATTTTGCTAACCTGCTGCTGCTCCTGCTGATTTCTCACCACGTGTAGCTGTGCTCATATCTGGGCACCTGCAGAGACAACTGGGTTTTTGGGTTAGTTAGTTGGTTATTTTTGATAATGGCGCTTGACTCTACCCAAACTATCCCACATACACCAGGATGTGGCAAGAAATATGGAGGTGAATGTATGCCTGAGACTAATGCCATCTCTCCAGGCTTTCTGAAAAAATGGGGATAATACTCCCAGTCTGGGCAACAGCATCCGATCTGTCCAAACTCCCCTTTTTTTCGGCTGAGGATGAAATAACTCTTGGCGTCTGTCCGAAACTGGTAATGCTGCTGTGCGTAGTGCAGTTACCCATTTTCTTCACCCAACTCAGGGAATGGTTTAAGGCTTAATTATTCAGAATCTGTAAAGCATCTTGAGATCTGCAGATGAAAGACTCCACAGAAGTGCAAAGTATTATTTTTATTATAGGTTTCATGGACAGAAGTGGGGGCATGCTTGACCTGATAACGCTGAAAGCCTGGTGGGCTTGCCAAGCTTTAATACGATCTGTTAAACGCAGTATTAGTGGGGTGTCTGGGTCTGAACAGCTACAGTTCAGATGACATGTAATTCACATTCCCTCTCTCCTATAGGCAAAAGTCCTAGTGCAATTACCACTGGGATTTGTGAAAGGAGAAGATATTTTTCATGGATGGTTCTCTTTCTCCTTATTTTTATCCATTTCTAGCATCCTTCTCAATATGCAGACCGAGTGGATGTTTGCAAACACTTGATATAAGTAAAGGGTTTTTATTTTTAAAATGTTTTAAGGAACTAATCCTTTTTTCAAGCTTTGTCAAACATTTGCCAAATTAGACGGAAATATTTTTCCTTCAGCATTTACAGATGATATATTTGTGCATAATTGATACAACTCATGTCTGTGTGTTAGCAAAATACTTGTATTGTTTACCTAATTATATATTTATCCAATAATTTTAAAGACGACTAACAAAGAATATAGGTCACCTTTCTCAATATGTGTACATCTATATATATGCAGACACACTCGTTTATATGTATATATAAGTATGTGTGTGTACGTGCTGTAATGTGTCTGTTTGGGATATTAATAAAAGCTTATAATTTGTACTAGCTTAACTTGCATAAAATCACAGACCCTCATCCAAAGCCAATTCATTAATTACTAGAACAAGAACAGGATAATCTTTCAAGGGAATAATTTTCTAAAAGTCAGAATCTGCAAAGTAGCTTATTTTTGATATCATGAGTGTAATGGAAACATTCATGAAGGTAAGAAGCTCCCCTCTTTCAGGACTGAAATTTTGTTTATCTTTTTGCAGTGGTGGGAGATTCATATCTTCCTTATAAGGATCTACAGTACGTTTAAGGGACTGCTCATGTTTAAAAGTGTTCCTTACTTTAAAAAAAACATGTGCATTTGATGCTTCAGAATTATTTTAGATTGCAAAATAAAGCAAATACATTTAAAGCAGCGCATTCTGCAAAGGCACCTTTCGGGAGAAGAAACCCCCGAAACCATGTTGCGTGCACATAATCCACTGCATAGCTCATGTTGTTCTTGTACAAGCATTTAAAAATCCTAATCAGATTTAATATGCTGGACTAATCTGTAATTATGTGTTTAGTTACAATTCCAGCATGATATCCCAGAAAACAGTGCAAAATAAATAAAGTGCTTGCAGGTAAATTCAAACTTGCGTGTTACTTCCATATGCAATTTTTTACATTCACAGCAGATTACTACATTGTGCTCATCTTCCTACTAGAATAAACTTTATTCTGCATTTTTTAAGATCACAAAACTTTAAATATGTATTTATTTTTAACCTTACTGAGGGGGGAAATAAATCTGCCAGCATCACTTCCATTACCCCTTTTTTCACCAGCTGGGCCATCAGCACCCAGGTGTTTGTTGTCAGCCAGGAACCCTCAGCCTTTAATTGGACATTGCACCAGCCCATTGGAGGTACATGTTTTGAAAATCAGCCAAAAGGCCCAGAAATAGAAATACCTCCCTCAATTTTCTGTGAAGCTGAAAGGAAATAGCACGTGTAGAAAGGGTGCCAGCAACACCAAGAGCCTGAAATGCATCTGTAAAGGACGAGGGGTTTCCAGGAAGGCTGGGCTCTTGTCCCGCTCCGTCCTGAGAAGCGAGGCACTTTCTTGGGGGAAAGCCCGTGGCTAAAGCATCATTATCACAAGAGCCTCAGTGCATGCAGAACAGCATCACCCTCCTATTTGAGACAGGCGATCAATGAGATTTATCTCATCTGACCTTAAATACCCCTAACAGGAGCTTCTTGGTCTAAGCTAGTCATCAAGTTTTCTTCCACAGATAGTGGAGACCATGCTATACCCCTAAAATATCTCAAGATAAACATAAAGCAGTCTTTCTTTTCCTATGGGAGGAACATAAAAGACTGTTTACACCTGCTAGCCAGCTAAAGCTCAGTGGGATGAAGCCTAATGTTAGTGCCTGGCTGGGAGTCTCTGGGGCTGAGCTGTTGGAGGCAGACCCATCAGGCTGCCAGGGACCTCTGCTGAAGTCCTGCCCTGCACTAGTTGCTCCTGCAGCTTGGAAGCTTGCCGAGACTTGGGTCTGCCAAGGTTCACAAGCCTAATTAGTCTTACAAGCCAATGTTCTTCTGGACCAGGTATGTTTCACCTCTTCTTTTGTGTAAACCTTCAAACCAGCCTAACAGTCTTCTACAAGCAGCTGCATCACTTTTTTTATGTGACATACTATATTGATGAATATTTCCTGTTGAGTTAATTTGCAGAAAAGAAGATCCAACTGACCTTCCATCAGTCTTGCAGTGATTTAAGAACTGTAGATTTCAATAGAGTTACTATCAATTTATATTTACTTTTCATATCTTTTTCTGCTTGTGTGACACACTGTGAGACTCTTCATGCCGATCCAATAACATCTTTCTAGTTACTTCTCCCCTAAAGAAAAGTTTTTATTTATGACTATGCCTCCCTCCCCCATGTGCCCTTTAGCTGATGTCAATCCATTTTATGTTACATTTATGTCTATTCCGCTTCCTTTCTTTCTTTAGACCTCAATCTCTGTACAAAGACCTTAATCTCTGATGTGGAACTTTGTCAAATGCTGTCTGGGAGTCTGAATGCGGGCTGCCCGCCGCAGGAAGGCAGAAGTCCTCTTCTAACAGCAGAGGTACGGTTGGGCTAGGGAGATACTGTGGGTTTGCTTTTGCAAAAGTTTCAAAGCGAAACTAGACTAGTGAGTCTTCTCCATCCCCCTGCATCCACCTACAAACACACACATTCTCTGTGGGTTATTTCCTGTTAATGCAAATCACCTATCACTTCATGCAATTTGTTCTGCACTGGGAATATGACATTTACTAACAAAATAGCTCAGCTAAAATTGATTTTTAGAAGGAACACTTTGGTCCTTATATTTGACCGGGTATAGAAGAGATGGTTGTGATCTTGTCTTAAATATGCAACACAATAAGAACAACAAACTTGCTCTTGTGCCAGTTCACAAGGTTAAATGTTTTCAAACATGTTATTAGATACCCAAATCTATTAAAAATGTAAGTCAATTTTAGCATTGCTGGATCCACATTGTTTTGTGTAACTATTTTGTTTTGTAATTGCTATTTCTCTTGATGTTGTGGGTTAACCCCAGCCAGCAGCTCAGCCCCACGCAGCCGCTCGCTCACTCCCCCCCGCTGGGATGGGGGAGACAATTGGAAGAGTAAAAGTGAGAAAACTCATGGGCTGAGATGAAGACAGTTTAACAGGTAAAGCTAAAGCTGTGCACACGAGCAAAGCAAACCAAGGAACTCCTTCACTCGCTCCCACGGGCAGGCAGGTGCTCAGCCATCCCCAGGAAAGCAGGGCTCCATCACGCGTAACGGTGGCTTGGGAAGACAAATGCCTTAACTCTAAACATCCTCCCTTCTTCCTTCTTCCCCCCAACTTCTATTGCTGAGCACGATGCCACACGGTGTGGGACATCCCTGTGGTCAGTCGGGGTCAGCTGTCCCGGCCGTGTCCCCTCCCAGCCCCTTGTGCCCCCCCAGCCCCTCGCTGGTGGGGTGGGGTGAGGGGCAGAAAAGGCCTTGGCTCTTGTAAGCCCTGCTCAGCTGGAATGAAAACATCCCTGGGTTATCAATGCTGTTCCAGCACAAATCCAAACCACAGCCTCATACTAGTTACTGTGAACTCTACCCCAGCCACAAGCAGCACACTTGATCCACCTTTTTCTTCCTTTTCTATGGTTTTCTAAGGAAACACAAAGATACAAATTTTATATAGAATGGAACTGTTGGATGGGAGGTCTTCAAGTGCATCAGCTGATGTATACTTGCAGGTTGGATTTGGTTCATGATTTATAGTGCTGTTAAGTAGATACCAAGTGTTATTTTTCTTGAAGTGTGCTTGTAGGGAAAAGTTAAATTGAGGGCAGGAGAAGTTGTGGGTTTGTTGTACTTTTTTTAAAAAAAAAAAAATCAGATTTAATTTATTTAGGAAGTAAATGTTACCACATTTGTGTAGAGAAGCACTTGATGTCTATGGCATGCTCTTTTGCCATTGCCAAACATTTGGGAAGTCTCTTAATCTTTATGTGCATAAGTATTCTTAAAATAGGTGATGTTTATCAGTTAGTGTGAGGGAGAGGTTTTACAGCCTTTGCATGGGAGACATCTTGGAAGCATCAAGAATTTTGGTGCCTGTGGTTTCTTGCTAAATATTCCTCCTTTCTGACTCATCTGTGATATAAAAAAAAAACCAAAACCAAACTCCAAAACTTCTAAACAATAAGCAAAACACTATCACAAAAAATGCAATAAACAAACCCTTTTACTGGCCTCTAGTTGATCACACCCTGCTCTCCTTCCCACATGCCTGGCCAAACAAAGGAAAAAAACTGAGAAGCTGCTTTTCCCAGAACAGAAAAACTGAGAACGAGCTGGAAGTGAGGCAATGTGGTGCATTTCTCATTACTCATCAGCTAATTGTTCCTTACATTTCCAACCAGTTTCTCTTCCACACCTACATGAGCTCACTTATTCTGCGGTCAAATGCCCCTCTCTCAGGCTGAAGTCTTGCTGATCGTCAGGGTATTGATTCAGCCCACGAAAATATGTTGCATGTTGCAAGTGGAATTTACCCTCTGACCTTCAGCTCCCCCTCTCCTGTGACCAACAAGTATTGTTTTCTCCTCTTTCCCCTTTCGCTGGTGAAAGCTGCTTTTCGCTCGCTGCAGACGCTTGGTGCCCTGCCAGTGGCGGGTTTCCTTCACGCCTCCTCCTTTTACAAAACCGAAGAAAATGTAAAATGGACCATTTCCCTCTGTGGATGGAAACACCCTCACTTCTTTCCAAATCCACTCCAAGTTCCACTCCCAACGTTACTTCTGTGTGGTGGGAGCAGTGGAGGTGCCGTGGGGCCGGCACGACGGGGTAGACCTAGCGAGGTGCCTAAGCTGGGGCTTGCACTTCCAGTTTCTGAGCACTAAGCTAATGAACTCTTCTTCTTCCTCTGGTGTTGAAAGGCATGGCTAGGGCCATCAAAAAGAGCCTCGTTTTACCTTGCTTCGTAATAAGGAAGCACTTCAATTTCAAGTAGAGTCAATTTACAAAAACTTAAAGGCGATGCCTCTTTCCGCACCTTCCACAGAGCGTTGTCAAGTCAGTTGCTGTGGTGGGATTTAGAAAAGGGCTCGGATAATTTTATGGCCTCTAATAAATTTTGTAGCTACACAAAGTAAAGTAATAATAAAGGTAATTAAGTCTCATGCATCAAAATATAAACTGATTGACAGTGAAAATCAAGGAAGGAACAGTATGCCATGTATGCAGCAGAGCACAAGAGGCGACGCTATTTGTATTGCGTTAATTTGCCAGTCCATGTAGGAAGCAGTATTCTGAGCTAATGGGATGTGTGCGGAGCTTCCTTCCACCAGCTTGAGGTGCTGATGGACTAATTGAATTGCTGATTGCTCCCAGAAAGGGATGTGCAGGAGATGCAGTATCTCCTGGCTTGGGTCCTAGTTCTGCTCCCTTGTCTTCCTCACTTTCTGCATCCCTCCTCTCTCTGTCCTTTACAAATACTTAAATACTGCTACAGCTGATTTCCACTTTGCGGTTCCACACAGTAACGTGTGCTGTAAATAGCATGTCACAATCCTCCTGTAAAGTCAGCTTGCAATTTCTGAAAAATTTCACATACCTGTTGAAAAGAAAAACCTCTAAAAGATTCCTCTCTTGACGTAAGAGAAGTTCTTTTTGTGTGATGCTGTTCTATCAGTATTTTGCAAGCATCTAAAGAACATGCTTGGGAGGAAGAGTAGATAAAACCAGAAAAGGGCTCCAGACAATAATAAAAACCCCCACCATGCTGCTGAATATTAGTGAGGAACTGAGGAAGACCGTTCTCGGTTTGGAAGCTGGTGCTGGGGAGAAAGGGCCCTTCCCCTCCTACACCATCACTGACTTCCTGCAGTCATCCCTTCCAGCACTGCCTTCTGGTGGATGCTGCTTTGCCAGGAATTTCCCAACACCCCTACAGATGCCGGGTGCTTGAAGGGGCTCCTTTGCTCACTGTTCAGCTGCTTTTCAGGTAGCAGATGGACTTAAATACCATTATTATTCACCTATTGGGTTTTTGTGGAATTAGATAGTGAAAGTGTAAAATTTGTTTTCAAAGCAAAATGAAAACGCAGTATTTCATCAAGACAGCTCTTTCGTCTTTTCATTATTAGCCAGTGGTCAGTCTTTTGTTGATTTTTTTTTTTACTACTTTACTAATACAACCAAGTTAATCACATTTTGCAAAACTGCTAATGCTAGTATAAACTTGCTAATAAACTGCTAGGTTTTTTTCCACTGAAAGTTTAAATCTCGATGTATTTTTAACTGTAAATTTGATATTGTCATCCTAATAATAAAAATGTTAGCAAATAGTTCATCAGTATTCTGCAGTTGAATAAGAATTCTTTTGCATATTCTTTGAAGTTGTTGCTGCCATTGCTAATTCATGTAGCACAATGCTGCTGTTTTAAACATACGTGCAGAACCCATTCATTTATAGACATGTATTTTTTTTGTTTAGCACATATACATCCAGAGAGAGACACTCTGGCTATAATGAAATTAAAATTTGCTGGATTTCAGAAAACTTTAAGTCAGATCCTATTAAAATCATTCTTGACTACTTGTGGGAACAGTGCATTAAAATGAAATATAATTCCAGAAAGCAGCAACAGGTGAAAAAAATACAATTTGCCATGCTATATTTTCA
The DNA here is from genome assembly GCA_013389905.1 of Sula dactylatra. Classification (NCBI taxonomy): domain Eukaryota; kingdom Metazoa; phylum Chordata; class Aves; order Suliformes; family Sulidae; genus Sula; species Sula dactylatra. The sequence continues at coordinate 178,370 of WEKW01004045.1, forward strand.
TGTGCCACTATTGCTCAGTTTGTATTTAATTCAAATAGAGCCTAAGCCTGTTTCTTTCTTCTGTTATAGTGTTTTATTAGAGAAGATGCTAGCCTGTATTAGCCACTTATTAGATAAATACAGGAAAACTGCTTGTCATTTATGGGTTTATCCATTATCATCTCGAACATCGGATAGAGTAGCCTGATTTCAAAGTGACAGCTGGTGGAACCTCTTCTTGATACATGCTAATCCAGTTTTTATTATGGAAAAATTGCCTGTGCTTTCAGAGAGTGAGAGGCAGTTACGAGATGTAGCTGCTGAGGGTGGAACCTTATGATCTGTGCTGTAACAGCCTAAAAATGAACCATTATCTTCCAGGGTAATAGCATCCTGGTAAAATATGGACATAGGATAATTTATGGCACGAACATGTCAAAATGTACAGTTACTCTTACTGTCTCTTTCATGTGGTAAATAAAAAATAGCTAGTTCTCCAGTGATGGTAATTAACGTGATTAACGATTTTGTGGGAATGGACGGAGGTGCACCTTTGGCTGCATCCGCAGACAATGTGGTGCTGGAACGATGCCGCTCAGCGCTTTGCCCTGGGTAGGAGAGAGCATCTGAGAATGGTACTGTGTGGACCCTGCTGCCGTGGGGAGGATGTGGGTCACGGCGGGTGCTCGGGGTCCTGCAAGCGGAGCACGGGCTCTCGTTGTTAGGTCTGGTGTGATTGAGGCAGCTGCTGAGGACAGGTGGAGTTGAAATGGACCAGGTAAAATTCTCAGTGAAGTCAGTACAAACCTCAGAACCTGGTCGGGAAGGATGACGAGGGGCCAGGCTTTGAAACTGGGGGTAATACATGACTCTGAGCTGCCAAAAAACATTGTGCCTCTTCTTTTCAAAATCCAAACCAAGATATTGCAACTGCTGCTGGTGGAGCGCAGAGAAGCAGCTCGCTGGACTTTCAACTCCTGGATGACAGATGGAAAGATCAGCTGCCTATTTCATTTCTCCCCAATTATTAATATATCACTAAAAATATTAACGGAGTCACTAGATAACAGGATTTAATTTATTTGGGAGGATAATAGATGTTCTAAACCTTGCTTTTTCTTTTCTCTTTGAATTTATCAAATTTCACTCCAGCATGCCTGGCCAATCTCTGATTTAATCAAACATGCTAGTTTAAAACTTGAACTAGAAAAGAATTAGCATTGTGTCATCCATACTTGACTCACTTTCTGAAGCTTAAATAAAGTTTTATCAGAGCCAAGACCTTATGAAGGTTAAGTGTCCCTGAATGTACAGACCCTTAAAGACACTTTCCTTATAGACACTGAAATGAAAGAAATGCTCTCAAAAGGAGTCGTGTTTAAAAAAACAAAAGGGCGGAAGAAAAAAAATTTGCTCTTATCTCTGCCTCTGCTTTTTAGTTTGTACAAATTATTTGTTCTACCTGTGGATATGTTCTGTACGAGTGATACGATTTGGTGCATCTCAGCTAGGTTTGAGGCAAAGCAGCATGAATTCGCGTGTGTGCACGAATGTCTAACCGCATACAGTATTTCGAGACTTTTAGGAGAAAAGTTTAATACAAATTATGAAAGTAAAGATGAAGAAAAGAGACCGGTGGCTTGGGAGGAGCCTTAGTTTTAGTCAGAGTTGGGTTGAGCGGGCCTGAAAGATCAGGTATTTTTCTCCAGTTTGAAGTTGTGTTGATTACATCTTATGCGATGCTGACAATCACAGTTCAGATCAAGCTCCCTCAAAAAGAAGTTCAAGGCTGCACAGAAAACAGAGGAAGCCATTGTTGCTAAAGTTTGATCCCTGCAACCTGATGCAACCTCTAATGCTATAAACAGATTAAAGGAATATACAAGAACATATATAAAGAGTCAATCTGCTCTCTAGCTCAGTACCCCTATTGCTTTTATTGGGTTGTCTGAATTTAACTAAGACCCCTAAGTCTATTTGTTGCTATAGGGAGCTTATACTGTTGTTTAACAAATTATATTGGCAATGATTCGTGAATTTCCCACAATGCCTAGAACCTGCATTTTCCAGAATGCTGTATTACACTATTGGATTACCAGGTAAATTAATTTTAAAGCATGCCCAGTGGGGAGGGAAGATATAAATGAATCTGCACCAGATACAAAGAATTAAATAAACATGCAAAAATCAGTGCCTATAAAATTGATTTGGTCACTATTCCATAAAATGGTTGTCCCATCGTCTCCTTTTCTCTCCCCATTAGAAGTATTACCTGTCCCTCTCAAACCTGTTAGTCATTGCAGTCGTCATTTAAGAGAAACATCTTGCCTTGATGCATTTTTTTTTTAAAGTATAACAAAATTCTCTAAGAATTTAGCATGACACTTAAAAAATAAAAAGGTGCTAGTTACCACTGCCTCTCGGTGAAACTACAATTGATACACTTGAAACCTTAAAAAAATTCCCAGCCTCTGGAGGCAAGCTGTGAGATGTCTCATTGATCAACCGCGTGCTTGCTTGTATGGGGCCAAAAATGGAGACAGAGCCCAGTTCCTGCTCCGAGGGAGCCATGCTGGGCTTTGCTTTATGCTCGGAGGCGCGGTGGAGGAGCTGGGGTTGGCGAGGCGACCGCCCCGCGGCCAGTGGTGGGTCTTTGTGTCAGGGACTGTAGGGCTCCCAGCCTTTGTTGGCGCTCCCGTCTGCTCCTGGGACTTATGACAAACCGAGTAATTAAAACATTAAAGCACCATCCTGCTACCATTGGATTTAATTGCAATGTGAGGAGGATCATGCCCACTCACTAGTATTTCTGGGGAATACAAAGAGATTCTTAACAAATTCAGTAAAAAGCAGGAAGCAGCTAAAAAAAAAAAAAAAAATTTTTTTTTTTTAAAAAAGTTTCTTATGTGTGGTTTTGCTTTTATTTTCTATTTAAAGTAGTTTTGGACTCTAAAGAAACTATTGCCTGTTCCTGCACAGTTAAAAGAGTCTGAGAACATTTCTCCCTAATATTATTTATTTACTGGCTCCCAGCTTCTCAGTTTTGTGACTGTGTGACTGATGCTGAAGACTCTCCCTGCCTCTCATTCTCTAATGTACTTTGATCTCATTGATTCGTGAACATTTACAGTTTTCCCTGGGACTGCTGTTATAAAAACCTGGCTCTGCTGTAGACGAGAACACTTGCAGCTGATACAAGCTGGATTTTTGTTCTGGTAAATGGTGGCACCTGGAAGAGTTTGGAAAGCAAGCTGAGTGTTCCCCAATATCTACTCGCTTCTTATGCAGACACGGCTGGGAGCGCCACAAAAGAATATTGGAAGTCCTCTCCAGAGAGGTATTTATGCTGTCTAAATTAGATTAGGCGGCTGGCTTTGATCTAGAACATCTCAAGTTAGCAAACTGTCTTTATATAGTCGAAGGAGCAATGTAAATGTCTCCCATGTGTAATTCAGAGAGCATGACTTAGGTGTGGAAAAGTAGGTGAACGCTGCCCCACATAAGCATTGAGGACGGACTGGTGAGTTGGTCCAGTTTGAAATTTTCAAAATATAAACAGGGGACATGATTAACTATGACTTTGAAAACATGGTGAGCCATTGGTTTTTGGTGAGGTCATCTTAATTATTTTAAAAAGAAATGAAGTGTGCAGCCACAAAAATAGCTTTTGATGCCTGAAAAGGAGCTGGTTTAAGCTCCCAAAGAAGAATGGGGACCATATATGGGCCATATATGGGACCAAAATTTGCTGTTGTATGCTGGGTGGCGGTGTGGCTTTTGGAGTAGCACAGGAATTTGGGGCAGAAAGCCTCCCTCGTGCTCCTCTTCCATCCTGGTGCAGGTGACAGTCTGGCCATAAACTTTTTAGTGAAAAACATGCTGTGAACTCATAGGAAATAGTTTTTTTGGGAGTGTTGTTGATTTACTGTGTCAGGAAACTGCCTACAAATTGATGTGATGACACTTACTAATAATCCCCGTTCATACAAATAGTCCCATTTACCGTGGTGAATGTGGGCTGCGCACATGTTTAAGGGGTTTTGTTCTGGGTTTTGAAGTTAAAATCTGTTTCATTTTGTAAGAATGTTTCTCATACATATGGCATATGTTATTTTCTGCCTTCACTGTAAAACACAGAGTTCCTAAACCTTTAGAAAAATGCATGGAAAGGATGCTGTGGGTCGAACCGCGACCCATCCCAGCACGGAGACGGGGATGTTGCTCAGCCAGCACCATTGTTCCCAGGGCTCTGGATTGTGACTGCTCTCGTATATCACAGGCTCCTATATATATAGGCACATGGGTGAGCTGAGGATGGCGTTTCATCCGTGATTCTGAATTTCCTGGGTTTTGTGGATTTAACTTATTTGAACACAGTTTTCTGTGATTTAATATAGAATTATTTTAGATCAAAAACTGGTAGGAAAATAGCTGACACTCTTTTTGCTGCTGCTTCCCCCCTCCTTTTTAAAGGAAAGAGCTTTATCTTAATTAAAGTTTAATTAAGGATCACGTTTGGCAGTACTTTTCACACCGATCTACACCAGCAGATTTTCTAAGGCTTAACTTTATCGTGCAGAAAATCCTCTTTTATTACTCCCAACCTGTTGTAAAAGCTGTTGGCACAGAGTGATGGCTGCTTCATTCAGTGGCCTTGTTTGCCGCTGGAAAATTCCCAAGTCTCTAGAGATAGCACCACTGTGGTTCAATTTAATATCTGTCCTATCACTACAAGACTCTAGCTCATTATTAATGATACTATTCATTAATTTCTTGTTGGGCTGATGTTGTTATTTATTAAAATATTAAAGAAAGCTCCTGAGACACATACATAATGAGGGACACCTCCATTTCATGAGCTATACCAGCTGAGGGAATGAATATCGTGTAGATTTACCCACACCGCCATACTATATCCCTCCCTCATTAGTCCTGCTACATCTCTGAGTGACACTGTAAATTCATTTTGTGCACTGTCCAATCGGAGCCTAATACAAATGTGGGGCTCTTTTTTTTAATGAGCCATTCCTATGCAAAATGAATTGACTACTGTCTAACTCATCTAATCTGCCTGTATTTGGGGGAAGGACTAAATTGCCTATATTTATATAGGAAATAAATAAAAGTCGACATATTTTTCCCTTTTCAGTCTTACATTTGAAAAATTTCAACCTAATAAATTCTACATTTTAAGAACCTGCCACCTTAGTTAACTAAAGCCTAGCATGACATTTAAACGCGTGATAGTTGTATTTAAAAAAGCCTCGACAAGCAGTTTGTACACTGCATTGGTCATTTGATGTCTTTCCTCAGGCTCTCAGGTATAGCCTACAGAAATTCCAAGTACACTTGATGTATTGCTCACCCTTTTAATCAGAGGGATTTCAGACCGCATCTGCTTTGAGCGCATGAGGCTGGTCAGAGTCACGTGAAGAAACTGCGTATGGCAAAAATAAATCAAATAAACTTGTAATTAATTTAGCAATGATGTCACACTTTTATTTTGGTTATTGGAAGGGGGGCTATATATTTTTTTGGCTGAACGAAAGTTGATGAAATCTGCATAACAATTGAGGTAGCATCTGAAGGTAAAGTTTTAATTTGTTCTATATGGTGGTTATTTTCACCCCATGCAAATAATTACTGTGGTGAAGAAATACCTCACTGTTTTAAGAGGATTAACTGGGCATAATTGCAGCCTGTTTTGATCCCTCTTTTAATAATGGACGCTCTCAATCCACATCCCATACAGCAGCTTTGTGTGGATCGAAGGCTGCTTCCAAAGCATTTATACGCACCTAGCAGGTCTTTGTACTGCAAATTTATAGCCATTTGTTTCTGAGGAAAAAACTGCGTTACCTTGGTACTTCAAAGCAGAAGACACATGGCACGGCACAGCACCCTTAGTCCCAGGGAAAGACGAAATAACCCCGGATGCCTGGCACAACGAATTACAATGACATAGTAATGGACCACTGAATGCACTGGTTATACGGCAGTGAAAATATCTTTAGAAAACGAACTTCTGGAAGTTCTTCTTCCCTTCCTTCTTGTCATGAAATATGAATTTCCTGGAGTGACCGCTATATTGCTTTAGTAATGTGTCTGTAAATTTAGAAACTCCCCTTGTTTACACACAGTAAGTCCTTTATTATATGTTTCTTGCTAATAGTGTGGTCTGGCCTCATGAATTTATTCTTTACCTTTCATTTCTTTTCTCAGAGTTGACCCTAATTTAATGTATTTACAGAACCTGCATTCATGCATGTCATTAGATAGTTTTAGCTGGCACAGTGTCCGCCACAGATCTGTCATTTGCAGGTGAAGTTTCGGAGACCCGGGCATCAGGATGTCTGCCTCAGCCCTGCAGCCACGGCGGTCAGGGTGAAACACTCCTTAAGAAGGTTGCTAGTGGAAGTGTTGCCTTTAATGTGGTTTTATAATCCCATGCAACGGATTAACGCACAGACCGCTTGCACTGCGTGACGCATTATGCGATCATGCGGTTAAGCGTTCGCGGGGAGCTAGATTGCACGGTGACGACCTGCCCCGCCAAGGGCAGCGCGCAGGTCCCGACCCACCGCCCGGCGCGTCGCGGTGGCTGCTGGTCATTGATGCCAGACAGATAGGACGCGGTTGACCATGCTGCAGCCGTGGGGGCTCCTGTTCGGGACACAGGCTGTGCAACCCTCCTGAAGGAAGCCTTTCCCGCGGCGGTGCCTGTCGGGCCGGGACGCCCGCGCTGCACAGCGAGGCGCCCGCCTGCATGCAGCGTCCTCGGGTCTGGCCTAGCATAACTAACGCTCCTTTGTGTGAGGGGGGTTTGGCTGAAACTATTGCAAGTGAGCATTTTTTTATACTTTTTACTGGTGTGGTGGCAAACATGTTGAAGGTGTGCCAGCCTGAAGTGGAAAGTTCAACAAATTTGTGGTTTTTCCCCACATTTCATCACATTACACATAAAGTATTTTGCTGGGCAGTCTTGAATTTGTTATTTGAATAAATGTTGTGAGAGGATATTTCCTGAAGATGCTCCATGAGTGTTTTCATAAATGACATTTAAGTTTTGAGGTGACCAAGGCTCCCTTGCAGGAGGATTTTCCACGTGTCTTTGAGAGCTTGATCAAGTAGAGCTGTATTTTTGACAACTTGCTTAATACTCTGTTCACACTGTCAAAATCACTCTAATGTGCATAGAGAGATGTGTGTGACTTGAGGTCACCAAATGAGATAGTTATGGACGGGGAGGATCTGTGGGTGAAATTTTAATTTTGTCTGGACTGAGAAAAAGTCTGTTCTGAACCTAAAAATGAAGGCATGCCGCTTGGCTTCACAAGGTATTCTGGTGCTCCTGTAAGAACTGTAACCTGTACTTTGTGCTCAAAGTCAAAGCTCAATATTATTAATGATAATTAAAAAGATTGGAAAGTCTGGAATCCCCCAATAGCAAAGGATAGAGCGGATTGAATAAAACTACTGAAAGGAAATGCGTTCAGAACGCTATGTCCCTGAGATCTGAGAAAACTTGAGGAAAAAAGAAGTATCTCTCCCACAGCCTCCAAGCATTGACCTCTCTGACCGGCTGGAGTGTTCAGACAAGTTTCTTCTTGTATGTTAAAGACACTCGGACTCTGATCATCTATAGTAGTAAGGGTTTTTTGGACTAATGGTTGAAACTCAGTTGCACAATCAGCATTTTTGGTCTGTTTTCTGGTGTTATCTTTTCAACGCCGTTCCCTCGTAGGGTTTTTTTTGGCCCACCGTTGGCTTGAACAGGTACAGAGCTGCAGCACTGCCAAGTCAGCTGTAAAAAAAATGATGGGATCGCACCCACAAATTTGCTCAACAATAATAAAAAAATCTTTGCATGCTTTTGTTCAAATAATACATTTTATTCTTTACATTTATCTTTTCAAGCCATTATAGGTTGCTTCAAGCTTCTCTTGTAAAAAGGAGCCCCAGAATATGCTTGTAATTTGTCATATTCATATCGCTCTAGAAGCATCCATAGTCATGCGATATTCCTAGGCTTATGGTTAAAAGTCAGTAGCGCTGGAACTCTTAAGCACCAGTAAATCCCCGGCTCGCCTCGGAGTTGTCTGTGCTGTGAAGCTGCCAGCGCTGCACCCAGAGTCCAGCTGCAGCGTCCACGGCAAATCCGTATCAGCAAATGCATCTGGAGGGCAGTCCTCACTGTGAAATTAAATAACTACTGTTGCTGCTTTCAGAGGGACCGGGGTGTTTAGTACAGTGCTGTAATTAAATAGTCCCATCCATTTGATCATGGAAAATCATCTGTGAATTGTTCCACGAGAAACCATCACAGCAATATAACATCTTTATTTCAAAGGCTGTGATTTTTTTCTTTGACTTCTTTCAATTAACTGTTAAAGGTTTTAATCTGACTCTGTGATGTAAGCTTTTACTGAAAATGTGTTGCCAAAGCCAATGGAGCCCTCAGCACTGCTATTGCATGTGATTTGTGGGAAGGGACAATTTGCTGGAGGTCTCCGAGGCTCTGTGGGGAGGGTTAATAACTCCTGGAGAGGTGGGAGAAAAGAAAGAATTTTTGTCTCCTGCAACCTGCGAGACTATGAAATGTTTCCAAGTGTAATTTTCTTGAAGTTAAAGTTGAGGTTATTAAGGTTCACTTAGCAGATAAAGTTTGCCACAATTTTCTTGGTCTCTATGATAAGATGACAAGATTTCTAATTTATAAAACCAGAACAGTATGTTGGGGGCTATGAACCATGCTCAAGGGATACACAGAGGTACTTCGAGCTCTTCTCTTTCACACGTATTTTTATTTACGAGGAAATTTGAAAGCAATGTGCTTGAACTTCACTCAGTAACCCCTCAGAGCTGGTTTCAATTTGTTTGTCTTTGTAAATAGCCTGTGGTATCTGTACAACCGCCATGAAGGACGGGACGCTGGGAGTCTTGCTGACAATACGGCTCGCTTTAGGCTGCTGGCATCCGGTCCTGTGGAGTTCCTGTATCTCTGACCAATTTATAAATGGTCTCTTTATTGAAACTGCTGTGGAAACAGGTTACCTTTGAAAGAAGAACAAGTTAATATCAATGCGGAGGAAGAAAAGTGCTTTTATATGGAATTTGGAAGATTATTGCATTTCCGGCTCCATGACTTTCGTTGCACTCAATGTTCCGGTGCTTTACATAAAATGAAGGGGTGCCCTGTGTAGATGTGCATTTATTTCATTACAAACATATAGGAAAAGCATATCCAGGATTTCTGGGGTGCGTTGCAGATGACAGAGATCTCTTGAGTTTGTAATGGTATCATTATAAAAAACAACCCAAACAGAAATGTGAAAGTTCAGCCCAAATCTGCCTCGTTTTATGCTCCCCCTTACGACTGCTAGCAAGAAAAATCTTGCTGCTCCCTTATGGAAAGTATCAAGCCCCAGAAGTAAGAGCAAATAGGCTTGTCCTAACTCCTACTGCTGTGGGGTTAAAAAGTTATAAAAGGTTATAGTTTATTACTATAAAAGAGATTCATAAACATATATTTCCATTGTTTCAAATTTATTGGAGACTGAATAACACAGATTCTACTGGAATTTATAGGAGGGTGCATGAATTCTGCTGCTTTTCTTCATCCTCTGTACACAAACATGTACCAGGTAAGGTGCTGTACTGTTAGCAGTGTACCCTAACAAAATCTGTTCGTGTGTGTCTTGAGGACAGCACATGCAGCTAGAGGCCATGATCTGTCATGTTACTGAATTTCTGAGACATAGACCAGTTACATCAGTACAGCGTTTTAACAGTAAGTTTTACAAAGGCTCTGGCTTCGGTCTCCCTCTGCCTCCTGCCACCCAGACCGGGAAGCCCTCCTTATTCAGCCTCCTGCCCCAAAACTTCTTCATCAAAATTGCAGGTTCCATTTGATCTGAAGGACCTCCCTTACGAACAGGCAACTCCTGCTTTAGAAACTCATGAGCTGGGGAGGCAGCTGTGCCACCCGGAAAGTTTTCCTAATTACTAATTACTGGTACTTAAAAAGGTGCAGTTACTTCTACTCCAAATGTATCTACCTTAAAACTGGTGGTTGTTCTTGGATCTTTTTAGCCTTTGCCTAGCAAATTAAGGAATGCTTTCCTCTCAGGAATTTGTAACTCACACAAGTCATTTATGATCAAGTCAATTCTTAACCTTCTTTTGAATAAACTAAGCAGGCTGAACTCCGTCTGTCTCTCTCTATGTAGCATGTTCTGCAGGCTCTAGTTGTTCCCATAGCGCTTCTTGGGACCTTTTTAATTTTCCAACATCTTTTTTTGAAATGTGGACACTAGAAGAGGATAGATTGTCCCATTAATGGTCTAGCTAATACTGTATACGTTGATAAAACCACCTTCTTATTTCTGCTTGATATTCAGTTTCCTGTCACTGACAGATTAAGAACTAGAGAGAGCACAAAAAGTTATTTCTGTCTTCTTGCAGTTTTATTAGTGCAAGAGAACACCTACCTTTCGTATCAGCTATGTTTGCTGTATTAATGAGGGAAAAATAGCCATTAACTGGCCTTAAGCATGTACTTGAATTTCAATAAGCGGTTTCTTTGCATAACCAAGGACAGTTTACAGGTCAGGCTTAGCAGCTACTGGATATGGCCAATCTTTAAAACATGGACACTTAATTTGTAAGGTTTTCAAATGCTAAGGATGGATATCTTGAATTAAATACCCGATCATTTGAACTCATCCAGTGTTTGATTTTTAGGTCTTACTGCTTCATCCAAGCTAAAGATGAAAAGGCAGGTGTTAAAAAATGTATAAATATGCTCAGTTACTCAGCCATCTCTAATTGCCTAATAGCCCTCCACACATTACTTAAAAGAAGTGGATCATGACTTAAGAAGACTTAGGTATATTCCACAGATAAAATTTATTGATTTCTTGAACAGGTCTCATAGTAGAAGGAAGCACAAAGGCCGTAGTATGTCTAATACAGCTATTTGAATTCTCCAGAACACCGTAGCTTTAGATATAACACAACCTTCTTGATCATTGCAATACACTTAAATATTGAAAAACACGCATTGCCTCTCCTGTTCTGCAGAAATCAGTTACAAGAGCTTCAGGATGGGAAAATAGTGGCCGAGACTCCCTGGGGCAGGCAGTGCCTACCTTGTTTTAAATCACACACATTAGAAGCTTTGCTCACTGCTGCAAATTGACTCTGAGTGCACCTCTATGTTTAAATCCTGCCTCCCCGTTTCCAGGTGCTCTCAGTCTCCACTGGAACGTGGACATCCCTGAGCACGCCTGTGCCTGCTTTTATTGTCCGGGGCAAGACATTTACATAAGAAACCAATACAGCTTCAGATCCTTTTTGTTGCTTTTGTATCGCTAGCAGCGCTGTGTTTCTGGCTTTCTTTTTCCATTTGCAAGCTGGAATGGGAACATTTTTCTGTATTTCACAGCTAAAGCCTTTCTGCTGTGGTTTGAAGTCACCCTGACAGCGCCAATAAAATAAGCTTATGGCCTCAGTTTCTAATGTGATTGAGTTGCAATCAGTACAGATAGAACCTGTTCAGCAGAGGGAGGGACATGGCTGTGTTAATGTGTCCTGGTTATTATTTTTTTTCCTTCTGTGACTGTAACATGTTATCCATACTTAAATTGGTAGGTGGAAATAAACGGAGCCTCTTACTGAACTCTAATCTTCCTCAGTCGCACGTGCCCTGAAGAATGTGGTGCTGCTTTTCAGGAAATAATAATTACAGCCAAAACGATGTTCTGCGAGCTTCCCTTATCTTAAATTCGGATAAGATTAAGGTCTAAGGAGTATGTTTGTGCTAGGTTTTTGGAAATAACGGATGTGTAGGTCAGATTTCTTCGGCTTTCCAGAATATTTGTTTATTGTTGAGTTTTTACTTCTTGCCATGCACTCAACCTCTTATCTTTCATAGCTGAAAAAAAGTAAAACTATGAATCTATGTTTCTCAAGTTAAAAATGTGGTCGATAGATGTTTCAAAGTGCGGATTTATATACGTTATATAGGGGATATATAGAGTATGTATATATAGCAGTCCTTCTCCCAGGCATATTTGGTTCTGAAAGACATTTTTACCAAGAAAATATATAAAGATAGTAGCTTCTCTGTTTAAAGTCACTCTATTAGAGTTATGCAGAAATATGTAGGTTCATATTCAGGAAACATATCTGTTATATGTAAACTCTTCATGCCATCAGACTCTAATGCTCTCCTAAATTTTAAACTAATAAAGAAAAAAATGCATAAAACTTTTGGAAAGTTGCAGGAAAAAAAACCCACGTGACTTTGCCTATTTACCAAAGCCATCTGTATGAAAATCATTTTTATTCCTTTCTTTTCAAACTCAATGTACATATGTTATGTGACTGTAATTATGCTCCTCAGGGTGTGCAAGGCAAAAGGTGGTAGTCAGGTGAAAAACAGCACTGGGAGATTGATGATACTGTGTTTTGCTAATACAATGCAAAAGATGCTAAAAGATTATGACGCTCACATTTGCCTGTTCTAAGATTCCTTGTATTAGTTTTTTAAAGTCAGGCACTGTGGCCTAAATGTTGTTTCCTCAGTGAGTTCTGAACTGATATTTCACTTATCTCAACTGTCTTTATTAAAAAAATGATTAAAGCCCCCCAAGAAAAATGAAAACAGAAGAACAAAATAATCTCACCCTCATTTTCTATGAAACCATTTTAAAGGCTCTCAGGACATTGTTTTTCATCTTCAGATTAGAGATGTGTGCTTATTCAGATAATCTCTTCTGCATACATGATGGGCTAATACTACCTAGCAAGATGCAGAAGGGAGATTGAAGATATGAAGACAACCGAGGCAAGCAACATTCCGATGTACTTTTAACTGGGCAATAATGCATTATTGTCCATTAGTTTCCTCACAACAAGGTCAGGTAAAAAAACATTTAAAAAATAGATTTTAAACGTAAGCAAGTGGTTTTACTTGCAGTGTAATTAAGTGGTTTTGATTAGCAGTAGTGGATTATAATGAGGTTCACACATCAATTGTATCCTGATGATGGACTGCATTCTTGGTTCTGTAACATACTTGAAGGCTGGAAGATCCATAAGTGTTAATCTGGGCTGATATTTTATAAGCATTATACATTTCTCAATTGGCAGGAGTATCTTCAGTTACCTGATCCTGGGGTGGATTGAATTTAGTGGCCACTCAGCACAGAAGAATCTTTGCTTGGTGTGGTTGGACAGCTTTCACTGCTTAGCCTCCAGCTCAGGAACAGCCGACTTTCCCACTTCACGCACAGTTTTTCCCATGTTGTTTCCCTCTGCTCCAGGTTTCCGTGGATCCGCTGCTCTTCAGATACCTCCTGCCCACAGCTGTGTCCACCCGTGGCAGGTTGAGGGTGCACCCCTCCTCGCCACAGCTGCGCCTGAGCTACAGCAAACCTCCCAAGTCTCTGAGATCAGAAAGAAAACTCATTCGATAGGGAATGGGTCACTTTGAATATGTTGCCTTGTGCCTCCTTGCTTTTCAGCATCCTGTTGCTGACTGTGTTGTGCTTTCTCCTTCTTTGTCCCCTTTCTCCCCTCCCCATGCAAAGGCTCTCCAAGAAACCAGGCTTGGGAGCACACAAATAGCGATTCCAGGCCATTAGGTACTACTCTTACACCTTTTTCATCATTGCGTGTTTTCTTCTAACGAGGAGAAATTTTGTTTCCATGAATATAACAATAATCATTCACTGCATTCAAGATATATTCAAATCACCTTTTTCTTGTTGAGGACATTCGGCCAGTCAAGGGGGTAAAGGGTTTTGTTTGGTTGTATCTTGGAAAATGGATCAGTTTCTCCTGTGACATTACAAGTGGTCGGGGATATTTGGGTGAGGACCAGCTCTGTAATGGTCTGGCTGGTAGTGGAAGAACATGGTGTGCAGAGAGAAAGGGTGGGAGGAATGTACGTTATGGCTTTTGCATCTGCTGTTTCATTTGCTTTTATATTTTGAGTTCTTCGCGGGCAGTAACTATCTCTGCTGTAAGTTTAGTGTGTTACATAGTGGATTTCAGGCCCCTTTGACGGTTTTGTGTGCAAATATTGAGCAACAATGATAGTAACGAGCTGGACGGAAGAACAACGATAGTTCTTAGCATCATTTCTGAGCCTGGAGAGACACTGAGTAGAGGACCATGGTGTTATGTCTTGACAAAATGCTGTAAAATTATTGCAGCTACATTTGTTTTCTGAATAGTTTGACAACACATGTATGGAAAACTGTGGTTTTCCTGTTTCACAAATATTCCCAGGTGAAGACTGATGCCTGGGTATATTTGGAGTATCTTGTTGAGTCAATCATTTGGGAAATTGTTTGCCCCCAACACACAGGTCATTCATGTTAAAAAGTGGGGCAACATACCTCAAGATCTTCATACAGCAGAAAGTTGTGCTGGAGAAGAAGTAGTAGCCCACTGATATAGGATACAGCAAACAGCGCACAAATGCAAACTTCTGAAATAAATTTGATGAAATATATGGTTTTCTTTCACCTTATTGTTTGCTGTAAAAACCTTTCACTTCTGGAATTTGTTGATAAGAGTGTTTTCTTGCATTATACCACCTAGCCTTGCCACGTGAGCAACCTGACGGTTACTAGGCCAGTTTTGACCTCATGGCATTTTTTTTCCCCCAGTTTAAGCCCACGGATTTACACTGGGAAAGAGAGTAACGGCAGGATTTGGTAAGATCTTTTGCAGCTCTAAAACTGTCACCTATGTGTGAGTCTATGAGGTGACGAACTGCATGTTGAATTCACAGGGCGAAAAAAGTCAGTAATTCTGTAAGGAACGCAATGCCTATCTCCTCTGGTATTGTTTCAAATACGCTGCAATATCCCCTTTTACCTTTGAACCCTTTGGTCTGCTCTGGTAGCAAGGCATTGAGGTTCCCTCCCGAGCACCGTGGACAGGTTTCGCTGCCGTACCAAGGGTCACCATTTCAGCAATCTCCTGTGGTGTCAGTCACCCCGTTTTGGTGATGTTTAGCTGGTTCACAGTGGATGGGTTGGCTGTGGATCAGACCCAGAGGTAAAGGCACCTCTGGAAAGAGGAGTCCTAGAGAGGCTGGTTCGTTTGCACCTTCTGGTTTGCCCAGTTACTGGGAAGTGTCGGCTTTCTTGATAGCCCTTGCATTGTGGCTATTTGTAAATTGCTTAACGTTACCGTATGTTAACCATTTCATCAGAGGTCATGATTTTCCTAAGGGAATTGCAAAGATGTTTCATTTGATGATGCTATGAAACACTCCATTACAATTCTTTTTTAACTTTTTAACTACTGCATGTGAATGTCCTGCTCTGGCTTTCGTGATAAATATTAACTAGGGCACGGCTTAACACACAAGTAACATTCATTTTGGATTCCTGTTGCTTATTTGCAATGAAGTGGAGTCACTGACTGAATTGCTATAGATCCATTTCATGAGCAGCCAGATTTCAATAATGTGTTTATAATAGATGTCCCTAAAAATCAAAAAAAGTAGCTCACACAGTATAAGCTGCAAAATTATGAAATCAGGATGCACTTACACGAGAAACCACGTCGTTTCTTACAGGTGAGGGTGCAATGTGACTTTTAGTTTACACAGAAATAATTTGGAATTTCTTGACAGGTTGCAATTGTGAATTTTTATGATTTGCTCTTTGATGAATGGATATTTCTGTGCACCCGGTCACAAATATTACATGTATTTTGGCTGGGTTTCTTTGTTTAGTTTTTAATGAGACATCCTTTTAATCTGCTATATAACAAATAGGTTACTCTTTCAAAATACTTGGTGTCCCACAGTTTCTCATTTTGCAACATACGCCGTCTTTTTCTCATATTTTAGTTAAAGGGAAATTCCTAGAACTGAAGAGTGGGCAATCTTTTCTGTTTCCTCAAAATCTGAAGAGCTAATATGCTTTAAAAAAAAAAATCTCCTAATAGGTATTCAATTCCTACTGCAGGCAGGCATTTTTTCTCTATTTCTGATGTTGGTCTAAAAGAGACCCTTTCAAAATTTCTCAGTAGCTTTGCACCCAAAATATCAGTGCCCTTATTTTGACTCAGGTTTGATTAGGACTGCTGTCACTTACTACAGATTAAAATCGCATTCAAAGTCTCTGCGTTTTGAGCTTTACAGTAATCCAGGCAAAATCGCCATCACTCATCTGATTCTGCACCCCCTTTTTTTCTAAAGCTTTTTGCCACCTGCGTGGAACTCCTGCTATCTGATTTTTTATATGCTACTGCCATTAGACTGAAATGATTTTTCTTCAGTTTGCTCAAAGACAGATTTAAAGTCAGGTCCCAGAGGTAGCAGGAAAGTCGATCCCCTAAGCTACTCAGTCATTGTTTGCTTTTTTACATGTAATATCCTATTTCTAAGCCAGAGTGTAATTTAAAATACAACACACACTACATAAATAGGTCCTTTGGAAATTTTGTAATACGGCATTTAATAGAAATTAACTGCTTTTATTGTCATGTTTTGTTGCACCCCAACCTGAAAAATGGATAAATCTACTTCATGTTATTTAGAAATATTTCTCAGTCTTCTCTTTTTGTCAGAGTTCCCTGAGTTTAAATCAATGTAGCTGTAATAATGCTGTTGAGCTCATTTAAAATATATCCAAAGACACAAAATTTTAAGTACATTACTCCACCTAACAATTAAATCTATATCTCTTACCCATTAGTTATGTTTTAATGCCACTTGAAAGCACACAGATCTGTAGGGAAATACCAGTTAAACCTTCGTATTTATTGCAGAGCTGAGAACAGCAAAGGGTTACTTTAGCCCAGGCATTGTAAGTACAAGCAACAGGACTCCATTGGCTTTAATTTGTCCATGTCTTTCATTTGATACTACCAGTATTAATAGCTTTGCAAGGAAATTCTGCAGTCATTAATCATAATAATTAATCAGATCCAATTATATTGCATATAAATGCGAACAAATTGCTGAAAAAATAATGATCTATCACCAACATGTCACAAGGAAAAAGAGACTAAAATAGTAATTAGAAGCAGGGATTTAGTTGTGTACAAGTACTCTGCAACTGATTTTAGCAGTATGATGATCTGATGATGTAATTAGTGGAAAGAAAGTCTAGCAGGCTTTTGCAGCAGACCCCTTAATGACTGTGCAACTCAAAAAAAAAAAAAAATCCTTGTATTAGTGACTGCTTTTACATTCACCACTAATTCCTTGTTTTTTACAAAGAAGATTAGAAAAATATGGCTTCAGGTATTTTAGACCAAATTTGCCTTGATACAAAAATTTTCAAAAGCCCCTCTAAAATTGGGGTGGGGCAGCAGCATTTTCCCCAGTAAAAAAAGGTGTAATCTAGTATAGATTTGTACAGTTCAATGGAAATATTCAAGTGGAAATATTCTGTAAAAGGGACCCATATTTTCATTTCACTGCCATGTGCTGCATAACCAATTTCTGTTCAAAGCAGCAAGTTGGTTTGGGGATTTTTCTTTAAATCGTACTTGCTTGTGGCACAAGATGCTCCACTGCAGTTTGTCAACTCTCGGCCCCCCTCTCCCCCAAATCCATACAGCTGTTCCTTTCCTTCCAAGGCAGATTTTCAGTGGGGCTTTCGGTCCAGCATAGCTTTACAACGTGCCCTGCTCTTGTTATGCACAGTGCTGATTAGCACACATTTAATGAGTATTAAAACATTCTTTTTAGGAAAAGCACCCCCAAATCTTTAAAACATTCTGCATTGGTCCAGTGGATTACACTTGAAACAGTTAACTGAAGATTGATGAGCAGTTTTATGACAGATTTTCTACTTGAAAATAAATGTTAAGTTCATCATAGTTTTCAATACTAAGCACTGCACTTTACTGCCTTTGATCTCAGTGTTGTGACTACTACAAAGAAATAAAACCTTATCTTACCTTTTCCAGCATCTACTGCAGAAGACCTCAATAATGCATAAGAACATCTGGAAGTACGGTAATTTCAGCTATCAGAGATAAGAATTGACACAAAACAGGTAAACCCTACAAAGTCATCATGTTGAAATGAGCTGATTAAGGTCTGGTAACATAAAACATCATGTATAGTGTTTTCATGCTTGCTACATCTTCCCATTTTATATATAAAAAAAAGGACTGCCAATTATTTAATCCTTTTCAGTATGTTTAATAGGTTGATTAGCTGGAAGCTATATTATATTTTTACATAAAGAGACAGAAGTGATGGCAAATCTATTGCCATATACATCTATTTAGAGTTAACTGTGAGTTCATAGAAAATACATGGGCATAGTAAACAGGGTTTTGAAATGACAATTTTTTACTGGTTGCAAGTGCTAATTGCTAGTTTCTCAAGGGTATAGAATTAATCACCTGCTAGATTTACAGTCTCTAGGTTGAGACCTGAGGATGGAGGCAATAAGAAAAGCTCTTGAGGGACATATCATATGGTGAGTCTAAATATCAGTCTCTATGCATATGTAAATTGGCAACAAAGTTTTTTCAAAGCTCAAGTATGCTAATTTCAAACAGGCAAGACTAAAGCTAGCTTTTAGCAGCTGTTTAACGTCTGCCTGTGGGTGGTAGAGAGAGCTTAAAATACAAGCAAACAGTGGTGCATAAGTAATTAAGCAACATTTTGCTGGGCATAAATAATTCTGTTTATATTGCTCTTTGAAGAGTATAGAATACAAAATAACAGATCAAGTGCACCTTTGGTCACCAGAGATTAACTGTTCTTCCTCTTTACCTTTGCTTTGGTTTCACATTTTTTAGGGAAGAATTAAATGAGGGTCAATGCTACCTACTGTCATTTGTATATTAAAGAACTTCATCCAACACCGCGGCAAAACAAATGCTTAAAAGTTTCTAATGTATCGTATTAACTGTTCAACAGCTATTCTCAAATAATTTCACTTCCTAGAATAAACTTCCCTTATGCTAGGAACTGGGTCTGAAATGGACATTTATCTATTTTTAGAGCACTGCACTTTCACCAGATTAGACAAAGTTGATAAAATTATGCTATATGCGCTATTTTGTTAAATTGTAAAAATCAGTGAGTCAACTCGACTATTTTCAAGGTCATAAGGCTGTTGATAATCCATAAAACAAAATAGCCTGACTTTTGCAGTTGTTATAATTTAAATTATTGCATGCATTAAAATAATAAGATAGTTGCCATTACGGTATTCTCCTAAAATCGAGAGTTACTGAAGTGACTGAACACAAAATGGTCGTGTAATTTTGATAGCTGCTCTGAACTAGCAGAATTGACTAAAAGCTTGAAAAACTAAAATGGAGAAATTTAAAAAATATCTCCTTTGATTCAGTAAAGACCTTGAAATTAATCACAAGGAAGATGAAAGATGTAACGTGATTTGGAAACATCTAGTCTGGAAAAAAGGATTATAAGTACTAGCTGTGATAAGAGTCGGGGTTTTAAAACTTGGTTTTGATTAAATGTTGATGGTTTAAAGAATTAGTAGTTAAAAGAACTGGTGGTTAGTAGAGGAAATCCTCTGTACCTATGTGCTGTGTTGCTATAGCAAAAGCTAATGCAAATATTACCACTGTTTCAACACAACTGCTGTTACTGGTTTGTTGTCCTGGGGAAGGCAGACAACTATGGGAGAGGAAAGAGATGTGCTCGTGCAGCAGAAGTGCTGACTGCAGAAGTGTTTCGCATTTGCAAAATGGGGCTCGTGTCTGTGCGGTACCGGAGATCTCTGCCGTGCGGGGTCGTGGGGGACTGCAGCTGCTGAACGGGAGGTCTTGGGAAAGCTGGCACAGGCAGAGGCGGGAGGCCAGCATGTCTCCTCAGGTTTTGACATTTCCATATTTCCTTGGAAGTTGGGTTTAGTGGATTTCCAGGGGAGGTCCTGGCTGCAGTGTCCTGCACCCCGGAGGGTTTGTGCAGGGCAGGGGCAGTACTGGGGGCTCACTGCTGTCGGGGACCCCCGCCACCGCTCCCAGCCCCTCCTCACCGCGCACCTTGCCTTTGCCTTTCTGAGTGCCTGCAAGACAACTTGGCTCCCAGTTTCTTGTAATTCAGGCTTCCCCCTCCCCAGAATCTCCTCACCTATTTCTTTTAGTTTAATTATTCATTTCCTAATTCACTTGCCTCTGCCTGCAGAACTTGTCTGGCAATTTGTCATTGTGGCTGAACAACACTGCGTGGGTCAGAGCCGAGGTGTTAATGCCAGCGTTGAGACTGATAGGGAAAACATTGTTTGAGCCCAGCCACCAACACAGCTCGTTAAAGACCCCAGACTGGCCATACCTGTATGTAGTGTTACAGAAATATCACTTTATGGGCTCTGAATCACAAGCAAGAAGTGGCATGCAGAATCTGGAGATTCCGCATCTGTACCCGTACCTGCGCCTGTAGCCGATCCTGCCCAGTTCTGAGTGGGGGCTCTTGCCTGCCGTCGTGGGGCCATCCCACAAAATGAGCATCAGGAGGAGGATTTTGTCTAGTCACGAGGATCAATGGTGCTGAAGAGTAGATGAACTGGAAATTGAGTTGCATAAATTATTCTAGGTCCCTTACTGGTGGCCCTAGAGAGGTGGCGGCTGTGGCGCCCCGCGTATGGACAAAAGAAAGCCTCAAGAATGGGCAATAAACTCTCTACAAATATAATGAAGCACCAAAAGGAAATACAGATGTGAACGGTCCTCAAGGTGCTGAAGAAAACAAGCGAAGCAGGTTGGCTATGCCAGCTCCACAGTGTTAGATATTAAAACTCTGAGAGAGTTGAAAATTTAGCTTTTTGCTGAATTGCTGTCACAATGCTCGCTGTGTCAGAACAAAGCTATTTAAAGCTGTTCACACTCTAAAAGAATATTACGTTTCTCTGTGTGTACTTTCAAAATGCCTAGATATTTAATTCCTGAATGAGCACCCTATATTTGCTGCTTTGGTTGTAGTTGTTATTTTCTACCCCTTTTGCTAAAGTTTCTTCTTTCTTGCTTATAAATATTACTTGTTCAGACTTGGTTTTGGCTCTGACCCTCTTCTCTTTCACCTCCTTTGGGTGGTAGTAGCTGTTCTGCCTCTGCGGCTGGAGGAAGCCAGTTTTTCAAGTATACTTGCCTTTTGGTACTCAGCATCGAGAAGGCAGTAGATAGCACTAAGGACAGTCTAGCAATTGAGATATTTTTGGTTTTGTAAGTACTTGGTTAGAGGAAGAGGTGATAGTTGTATTCATATTTATTTTTCGCCTTAAAAAAGACTTGGTTATAGCCTTCAGTCTCCCCTCCAGTAACTGAGCAGATACCTTTTTTTTTTTTTCTGAGTATTTTTGTTCTATTGAACAAACAAAAAGGACCCATCTGTCTGAAAGACAGTCTGTTCCCTCCATGGCTTTTTGATTTTACAGGGTGCCTCTCTCTGGTCACAGATGTCAAGGGGGTTCTGAAGCCTCCCCTGCAGCCAGACGGGTTGGGGGCGATTCCTCAAGCCCTCTCGTTTCTGTACTCACGATGGTCAAACCTGGCCTGCCTCGCAGAAAGGAGTCTGCTTCTCACGTGGCTTTGTGAAAAATCAGGCTGTGTTCACCTGGGAAAGAGGCATTGATTGATCTCCTTAAAGATTTTCCTTGTTAATCCATGGAATTTATACTGAATATAATTCCCACTTTCAGTTAGCGATAAGAACCAAACTAACAAAAAAAATAAGGAAGAAGAGAAAAATATAATTTGTAGCCAAACTGCTATTTACGGGACTAACAGAACTCTTGCAGAAATATTTCATATAATCAGATTGCTTGGCAGATTTATGTTCTGGGCTTTCACTTTTGCAGTTTTTAGGGGATCTCAGAGAACTTTTGGGTGTTTTTCGTTGACACTATGAAATCCAGCGATACAGGCAAGCTTTCCTTGAGAAATTTCAGCTTTGGTTCCTGTCCATTTAGGCACCTTTCTTGGCAAAGCACATCATCGTATTCAGGCTGCGCTCTCCTATGTGTGTGCGGGTGGCTTCCTTCAGGCTCAGTGGGATTTTTATACATATGAGAGGGGAGGATTTGTCCTTCAGCTTAGCTTAGAGTAAAAGGCTCATCCGTTACTGGGGACAATAGTGCAGCTCTGGAATACTACATTTTAATAGTATATCTGGAGGACAACATCCTGTATTGATTTTTCATTTTATTTTGTTTTTCCTCAGGGCTTTTTTATTGGTATGATTATATGAGTTTGCTTCCACCTGCTACCAAGCACTTTCTTTCATCTTATAGGCACTAATTTACATAAAACCTAAAAGCAAGAGATAATAACAAATATTTGGCTATTTCATGAATTTTAATTGTTTTCATTATCAAGTGGAAATATTTTTGCAAAGCCTTTATTTCTTACTGAATTTTTGACTAATATCTGTAAAGTAAAAAAAAAAGGAATTTCCTATTTCTCTTCTTTTGACTAGTATTTTACATTTGCTTGAACATAAATGTTTTACAGTGAAAGCAATCCAATTAAAAGAAAGTAACCTGCTGCCAGTGTTTTTAACTTCCCAATAATATTATGGGATTCTACAAAAATCCAGTAAGCTAACAGTCCAGTTAGTTTCCACCAATCCTAGAAACAATTCTTTCAGCTCTGAGAAACTTGCGCATTATATTAAAAAAAAAAAAAAAAAAAGCTCTCTTCAGCTGTCACACTGCTGTGGCAGAATTTAGTTCTGTTCTCAAGAGCTTCCTTGTCCCATGAGTGCAAAGACAATAGTACACTATATAGAGAGCCAATAAATCAATTAGCTTTAACAGCCAGCGTTCAGGAAATGCATTTATTCTCTTCAACGAAAACACAGTTTTTACTTGTAGCCATACTTCATACTGTTAAGGTCAATTTTTCATGTGGAAATTAAATCTAGTGGATGAAAAACTGCTTGTATATTCCATAAAGCAGGAAAGAACTGTTCTTACTGATGTGGGATCACAAGTTTGTTTTATTTGTAATTATCCTCCTTTAGAGTAATTGAGATTCTAAACAGTGGCTAATAGCTTGGCTGTCTCAAATTACTACTGCCTGTAACTTTACCTTTCCAAAAATAAGTGAGCTTTTCAATTGCAACACAACTACTAAAGCCGGGGTCATTTTAGAACAATTAATTGAGAGAGGTGATTAATAGCTTAATAATGGGTTGCCCTGTAAGCGCAGGGAAGGCGTAGAAAAGGAATATGCAATTTTGTATCCCTAAAACATTGCCTAATTGAAAACTCAGTGGTTAGCCTTCCATGCCTGCCCGAGACTTTTCTTTTGAGACCCTCGCTTGATGTCATCCGAGGCAACCATAAATCTCTGCTTCCACCTCTTGGGTGCTGTGAGCTGGGTGATGCAGAGGAGTGCAGGGCTTGGGAGAGTGGCCTGCGCCTGGAGGCAGGGGATGCTGGAAAGCCTTAAAACACACAACGCGCTGGCTACGCAACGGTGCTTAGAAACGGGTAGGTGCTATCAGTCCCATTTTACAGATGGAGGCATGAGGAAGAGAAGCCAGAAGAATCGACCTGGGCAATGAGCCTGGAGAAGGGGAATTGGGATTCCCACTCTTGTGTTTCTTCCTCTGCTTCAGAGGTGCTCAACATCTGTATTCATGGGACTGAGGGAAGTCTACGAGTTGCTCCTAAAGGGGAGGAAGGAAGCTGGTGAAGTGAAAATATAAAGGAAAAAGAGCAGGTTAATTAGCAATGGTCTTAAATTCTTTACATGGGAACCATCAGCTCCAGGTTGCAAATTAAAAAACCCTAAAAAAAAAAAAAAAAAAAAAAAAATTAAAGGAGAACCACTACTCAAGATCATGCTGCCCAGGAAACCTCTGTGAAACAGAAGAAACCAAGGTATGTTACCTTTCTGAATGTACAGGTGCTCCACAAGCAGATGCTGATGCCAAGCTGTGGCTGTGAAGTGGGGCTGGATTTGTAAAGAGTTACCAGCCCACTTGTAAAAACTGGGAGTCATCAAGGGAGACAGAGCCTGTCTGAGCGGAATAGGTCAGGACCCTCCCTGCAAAGTGTTTTAGGACCCAGCCTGGTGTAGGTGCGAGTCCTGGCTTCCACCTATGCCCGCAGTCAGGAAAAGCAAATTCTATGCCTGAAAAGCAACTTCTGGTTCACTTTCCTGTTTCTGCCACTTTCCTGCTACAGGTCATGGAGGTACAAGATAAAACGTGTCTTCTCCATGGCCATAACGCAGCATGAGTAACGTGTCCACACTTTTTATGTCCATGAAGGTAGTGGCATTATGCAGACACGCTTGTGCGCAAGATCTTTGCTTTCTGGGGTGAATTCAGTAGTTTTTGAAAATGTAGCTTCAAAGCCCCAGCCGCGTGCCTGCAGAGGTTAGAGGGACAGTGCAGAGGTCTGGAGCTACTGTTGTATGCACCACATGCCACTGTGTACTGATTCACACGATCCGTTCTGGGCTGCGACACACGGGGAGTGGTGGGTCTGTATTTCTGCCTCCTCCTTTTTGTAGATTGTACTTGACTGAGATGTACTGGTGAGCGTGATGGCTTTGGTTCTTCCTCATCCTAGATATACAAACTGAGCGGAATTGCAGTTTGAAGCTGCACTGGTTTATCTTACATAAACCATGGTTTTGGGGTCTTACACTGGCTGGTTGTACAGCCAGCAACAGGCGACCTCCCCAGCTTGCAGCCCATTTTAGGGGAAGTGCTTGGGCACTGCTGAAGTTACAAGTCCTGTAAATTTTTTAAATGATTCTGCCCAGGTTATCACTTGCTGCTGTGTTTAATCTTTCTGGAACAGAGGGCTCAGGGCTGTTGCGAGTTTGGACAATTAAAAAATCTTTTTTAAAGGAACATAGGCAGTGTTTATGGAACAAAAAATTCTGTACAGTTTTTGTTCTCAAACTTTTGCTGATCCTTTGTATCTCTCATGTTTATAGATCTCTGTTTCTCACACAAATTTATCCTTGCTTGCTGCTACCGTGCTGTTTACAGACAGAACAACACAAATCCTTCCAGGAGTCCCTTCCAGCACTTGTTCCTTGGGTCTTTACTGTAATGCAAAAGCCAATGCAAGAGAGAAGAGCAGAGAGACAAAGTGAAATTGAGTCCCTTCTTCGTGCTTACAGGGAGAAGTGGAGAAGGTTCTGGTCCTGCTTCACCTGCAGAGAAGCAAGACCTGAATCCGTGCTACATGCTTCAAAATGATGAGCTATAGTAAAAATATCCTCTCTGCTTGATAGAACTTTGAATAAAGTTCATTTTAAAACCAGATAATGCATTCATTTACATTAATTAATGCATCTTAAGCTATAGTAATTAGTTGTAATTATCATTTGGCTGGAGTACAGGTAGAATTTGAAGTGTGACTGTTCAGTCTGATATTTTTGCATTTTCCATAGACAAAGCAATGTCTCCAACATGTGAAGACATTCTTGAATAGCAGATATGTCTGTATAGATTTGCATATTGGATATCAATGGAAAGATTCTCAAAAATGTGATGAAAACCAATTCAAACTGCCTTGCAGCATTACTGGGGCAATATTCTTGAAATGGTGAACTGGTCTTGGGCAGTAGCTCCAGTACACAAGCAGAAAGCCTGTGTTTTGCACCAGTTTTATTTGTGCAAGGTTTAGGAGAGCTCGCGTGGCGGAGGACAGTGAGAAGCAGCAGTCTGGGAGTCCCAATGAGAATGGTAGAACTTGTTAAGGAAGCTGAGCATGCCCTAAGTACTGGAGCGTTAGAAGTCATACTGGCACTGAAAGGGGGAAATTGGGTGGGAAGGGATTTTGTAAATCTCCGTTGCAGTAGTTGACCTCATGCTGATTTTTGTCAGACTCAGGTCAATAATGAACACATTTATTCTCTCCTTTTTTGTCTGAGAAGTCCATCAGAGAGAGTGAATGGAGGTAAATAGAACAGGGCTCTGAAAAGGAAGCAGAAAATAAGATTTTTGTTGTAGCATTTGCATAATAGTCATCTTGCAAAATTGCTTGGAGATAATAGGAGGAGGAGATGGGGATGAATAGGTTAAGGAGAAGGACAGTCAATTTTTAGTCATGTTAGAAGTGGTAGTGTTTTCTCCTCTCTTTGTAGTACTCCTCATGTAAAGAGTGGAGTTTATGGCAAAGCTACGTGAGAGATATTAACTGAACAAGGTGTGACAAGCTAGAGGAACAGTGTCCTGTGATGCCAGCCCAGGAGATACCTGGTCAGGAGAGAAGACTGCGAGGTCATTATTAACTCTTCAAAAAAAGTATTTTAGAAACCCTTATGAAACCCTGGTGCTTAGGGCTTGGCTTTAAGACGTCAGAGATCCTCCCAGCTTAGTGAAGGAATGAAGTTTTACTTCGTCTGCACGTTGGGGTGTCCCTGATTTTCTGTGGATGAGAGGTGTGACCCCGTCGTTCCTGGGCTGGACCTGCCTGCAGTTGGGCAGCCGTTGCTGCAGGATGGAGGTGGTGATGGGTCTCGCCCTGAGCCATGCCTGTCCCAGGGCAGCTCCCTACAACCCCAGCACCTAACAGCTAGAGACGGGTCTGTTTTTCCTAACTGTCAGAATACACCCCAAAGCAACGCGTTTGTGTTGACCAGCCTTGTGCTGGTGTCTGCTGTGATTTGCACGGGCGGTGTGAGTGGGCAATCTGGCACGAGGAGGGTCTGTGTGGGCCAAGAATGGTGCATGAATAACCAGTCTCAAGGACAACTCATGTTGCCTGTGCGTAGGGATTTAATTTTTTGTGTGTGTGCAAAAGGTGAAGAACCAGGTACAAAGAACTTACTATACTCAGTACGTTTTAGTAAGTATGTTGACTATTTTACTGATTAATTGCCAGCTGACTTCCAGGTAGAACTTGCTGCTCTGTTCAAAACAACTTCAGCTTAATTTTCCCATTTTTTTTTGCATTTGATCTGTGCTTACAAATGGTGAGTGGCTTAGCATGCGCTGCCTTACCCCTCTGAGCTAACACGTGTGGGTGGGTAGTGTTGAGCTCAGGGAACACGGTGCCTGGCTCCAGCGTACGGACCCTCTGCTGTACTGCAGACCAAGGGAGCAGGAGACCTTCCGTTGTCGCATTACGGGCACATTCCTCCACTTGTCTAGAGTGTCTCTGAGGCCGTCATTTACAGAATTTTTGTTTTCTTTGTGTGTTTTTGTTTTCCCCTATTATTGTAATGTCAGCAAAGAACATTATTTAGAGAAAATTAGCTCATTTTTGAATCCTTTAATTATTAGCAAATTCATCAGGCACCTGAAGTTTCACCTTATGCCATCAGAAGTATTTAATTTATGTAAAAATTTTAGGATTAAATATAAAGATAACGAGTAACCACAGCTAAACTGACAGAAACATGCTTGTTTATTTTATGCTAATTTTTTCAGGACAGTGTAAGGTTTGGAAAGAATTTAAATTTGTGCTTGAAATGTATTGATTAGCGAGACTTAATTTTTCTTTAGCTCTTTCTGATAGCGTTGTAAATATTTTCATTTGTTACGCATAACAGAATATACATTAATCTGCCAGAATATAAATGGTTTTCTTCTGGCCACTATGGCTTGAGGGATTTATTCCAAGTCAGTCATGTTACTGTTTGCCCTCAGGATGTATAATATATATTTTAAGGGAATGTGGATTACTGTAAGACACTTATATTATTTGTGTGATTAATATTAGTGTTACAATGAATGAGGTCCTGTGGTCTTACTTTGCTCTTATAGTGACTTAATCATTTCTCACAACAGTGAAGTCATCTTAATAAAATATTCCATATAGTAGTTTGTTTTTTCTCAGATATGACAAATGTAGCTGCAGTAAGATGTGAATTTTCAGTTATTAAATATATAGTATCATGACTTTAATTTACTGTAAGACACATACATGATATCATTATGTAGCAGAGTGAAATTTGAATTCAAACCCATTTCTCCTAGCCCGGGTGGGACTGGGAGGAAGACTACAGTGAAACAGTATGTTTTTAAAGTTCATTTCTCAGCACAACCGACTTATTCCTGAAGTTCTGGATGTGGAATTTCACACGCTGAAAAAGGTCAGCCCCGTAGAGGTGTATTTAAAGTTTCATGTGTGTGATTTGCCACGATAGGCGCACACTTGGTCCTCTACGTCCCCCGGGTTACAGCACTGCATCTTCTCTTTCTTCACTCGCCTCCGAACGCGTGGTCCGTCCGTGCGGGGATACCCACCCTCCTTCTGCCAGCAGGTGTGACACGAGGCAGCCTGCCAAAGGGTGGACGTGTGGAGTCTGGTTTAAGCAATGAAACCTGCGGTGGGAGGGAGATTAAGGCTGACCCTTCCCCTCCGTGCTGTGCTCCTTTCTACACCGCGTCAAGAGCCCTGCCTTGCTGGCCGCAGGGTGGGGAGAAGTCCCAGCTCATTGCGGACGCTTTTGGGGGATGAAACATCCCGAGCAAAATTTGGGTCCTTGGCATAGGCTGAGCGGTGGCCGACAGGTAGGCTTCGCCCACCACCTTTCCCGAGCAAGGTGGGGGATAGCTGCTGCAGTGGCGTCGTGAAGTCCAACCACCGCCGCGTGTCTCCTAGCTGGTAAGCCGTTCTCTGATTAAATTATTTAATCACATTACTTCCTAACCGCCGTCAAAGCCTTCATGGTTAAATCTTAAATGAGCTAGTTCTGGGATTACATTTCTGCATGGGGCTTGCAGAGATGCCCCAAAACTGGTGGTGGAACCCAGGGCAGGGGAAGCACATGGGAGTTACCACTTGTTAAGCAGTGAGCATTTGTGTATTGTTTTAATTAGCCTTTAGGTATGGTTACTATGACTGTAGCAGCACAGCAAAAGGTTGGCCTGGTACTCTTACACTTCTTTAAAATCATTATGTTGATAAGATGTATTACACAC
Source organism: Sula dactylatra (assembly GCA_013389905.1). Lineage (NCBI taxonomy): Eukaryota > Metazoa > Chordata > Aves > Suliformes > Sulidae > Sula > Sula dactylatra. Next base: position 207,213 of record WEKW01004045.1, read on the forward strand.
AACCGCACGCCGTGCAGTTCAGTATGCCGTGTTTGCTGTGATGGACATTGCCATGCCCCAAAACCCCAGTGAAACGTGTATACTGTGTGTTGTAAACATTCAGTCAAATAAACTCCCGCCTGAATAGGGTATCTGTACCCTTTCTGCGTGCCTGATCTCTTAGGGAAAAGTCTGAATAGATAAATCACCTTTGCCCTGTCCCCAGGTTCAAACCCTTCTCCCCGGTGGGGGGCAGGAGCCCCCCGCCTCTCCAAAAGCACCATGTCCCCAGCGAGAGATGCACTACAGCCCTAGAACGGGCTTGGAGCAGAGAACAAACACATTTGTGGCAGAGGTGGTCAGACCTCGTGTCTAAGGTGCACAGATATTGCCCCTAAAATTTAACCCCCGTTCTGCTGCGGCACTCCCTGCCCCCGGCTGCGTCATCAGCGTTACCTTACGGTGCAGCGAATGATGGATGTCCAGAAGGCAGAGCCCCTTCTCCAAAGCTTTGAAAACAGCTTCTGTAGTGCAAACAGGATGCTTTATGAAAGAACGTCAGTAAAACCCTGGCCTTCTTACATAGCAAATATATATCATGCATTTTACGGTTTAAAAATACTTAAAAACATCATGCTTCTAGCGAAAGTTGTCTACAGTGCGAAAGAATGATGTTGCTAATTACAATAAATTCAGCTAGGATACGGTGGACAAGAGCTTTAAAAACTTCAGAAACATCAATTAAAGCCCAAGTTCTGTGCAATAAGCATCAAAAATTGATAAAAACTCAAATTTCGGTTTTTAGATTTAGTGTTTAAATCAATCAACTGCAAACAAGATTTAATTAAAGAATATTATTTCAAAGTGTAATTACCTACTGGGATTAGAATGAACCTCTATTGCCCATAATGTTCTCCTACTGTGATCCCACACTGAAAAATGTTGAGTTTTAGATTAATATGCATCTTGTAAGTACAAGTCCTAATCTCAATCTTAAAGGACATTTAAAACACACTTGGAACCTTCTATGCAATCAAGCACAGTGTGACTACAATGTCCACCATGCTAAATTTGTGATTACATTTTTTATGTGCATGATTTAAATCGCTTTAGCAGCCGTCCAGGGAGCATTTTACCCTGCATATTAATTACACAAAGGCTTTGTCATGTGAGGGTCTCAGTGGTCATGGTCTGTAATCCAGCTCATTTGAACTGTGAGTACAGTTTTTGAGCATGCTGTGCACATCAAGCTCAGCTTTAAAGCTAGAATATGCTGGGATGGTTAACAGGTATGGTTCCTGCTTAAGGAATGAATGCCATTTATTTAGTGACATCTGCAAACTAATTGCTTAAAAATCTGAAACCAAAAAAGCGTGCTCACAAAGCTATTGCAAGTACACAGAAAGACCGGGTTCAGTATTCCAGTATCTTGCCATCTCCAAAAAGCAAAATCCCAGTAAAAAATACTAGAGGCCAACCACAATTCTTACTCAAATGGATACTTATGTTATTCTTTTGATTCAAACTACTGGGAGTTAAAACTACTTAGTACTTAATATTTTTCAATTACTTTACATCCTTTTCATCTGAATACCCTTTCCTCTTTAAAAAAAAAATCTCATCTAGTCCAGTTTTTTTTTTTTATTTGTCCATCTTATTTGGATCATAAACTCTTAGTCTGCAAGGGATTTGCTGTTGCGTACAATGCTGCAAATCAATCAAGTGTAAGTATAATGAAGCCGTAGTAAATATTTTGATACACATACCTTTCTGTTCATGCATGTATTTTTTTAGAATCTGCTTTAGTCATTTTTAAGTCTGTCACTATAGTACCTATGAAAAAAAGCATGTCTCATGGCTAAATTTAGGAATACAAGAGATGAAAGAGCTGATGGGATGTCAGAGTACCCAGTTCTAGTGCAGGAGCCCAGGCTGGACCCTGTCTGCCAGGTGCACTTGTACAGGCCTATTCTGATCAATAGACTTCTTCTGTCAACAAAGAGACCAGGAGTTGCTTTTTTAGTTTAGTCATAGACCAGATTCTGCAATCATTAATTATTTCTCACTTAGGAAACATTTAATTGAAGCCATAAGTAGGCCATATTTTTATTATTCTAATGAGATTCATGGGACTAATCACGTAGCAGAGACAGACTTAGAACCTCCATTCCCTTTCCTTTTGCGCAAGAAGAAAATGAGAATAACGATATGTAAAAATGGTGCTCAAACCTTCAGAAAAGGTGCTTTTTTTGACAAATCTGTACGAGCGGTTTCTGGAAGGTGTTGCCGTGCAAAGCCAGCCTACCGAAAGACTTGTAAGGGTTTGCGAGAGGGGTGTGTTTCTCACTAAAAGTTTCTTCCGAGTTGTTATGATGAACGCCAAATTTTTTTGGTAGAGCTCCCAAACCTGGTCCCCCGTGGCTGGCTGCCAGGAGCATCTCGCACAGCGCTTGGCCAAAGGGCCCCAGTGGCTCCGTGTGATGAGCTCTGCCCATTCTCAGGAGCAGATGCCCCGGCTCCAGAGGTGGAGGGGGGTCCTCGCCTGCCCCTCCCACGGCCGGGGGACCAGGGGCAGGGGTGCGTTAAAGGGCAGCCCAGCACAGAAGGTTTGTCTTTGCCGATTCCTTCTGCAGCTCCTGCACCTAACGCTCGCCCCACGGGATCCCCTGTGCAACCCGGTCTCCCTCTGCAATCCTTTGCTGGGAAAGACAAGGAGCTACGGGCATCATAGGGAGGATAGATCAAAAAAGGTCACTATAGTGAATCATGCAGAATTCCATAGGATGACTGCTGTATTCGGTGCTTGCTGCATGCAAACGTGCAGGAGACCCTTGCCAGGCTTTCACGCTGTGCAGAAAGGAGGAGAGCGGACGCTGCACAGTGACCAACAGGATTTGGAAAAGAGAGTTTATGACTTGACTGCAGATGGACCTTTCACTCTTTGTCCGGTTTTCTTCGAAAGCAGAGATTGCTTTTATGTTCCTGGAGGTTTGTACAACTTCAGATTTTCTGGAATCTGTATTCAGAAAAATCAACTGTGTTTCAAGTTGTAGGAGTTCTCTGTTACTAAAAGGCAGCTCTTTTTCCTCTCAATTTCCTCTATTTTTAAACTTGTTTTTATTAATTTTCCAAAAGTACTTTACCAGTAAGAAGAAAAAAAGTGAAAGCAAATCAATTTGGAAAATGTATTTGTGTTGTTCTAATCCCCATCCATAGTTGTGCACATTTTGTTGGTCTTAACCAGCAGTAACAAAACCCCCTAAATCCTATTCTAAATAATCTGGAGTAGGATTTGTTATAGTTCTTCCACATGAAATCTGGAGAGCAGTTCGCACGCCAGATGTGGTAGGGATGCTGGTATGACTCTCCAGCTGGTGGAAGAAGTAGGAGAGTGCTGTCCGTGACTGATTTCTCAATTCACTGAACCAACTTAAAAGAGAAAAGAAGTCATTTCAGTTGTATCATTTGAATGAAAACCCTTCTTCTTCCATTTTCATAAGATTTTGAAGACTAGATGAGTAAGCAAATTGGAAAGGAAAACACTGTTTCGAGATAAAAAAACCTGCATTGTTTAGATTTGAAATACCTGTATAAAATACTTGATTTTTTTTGTTGTTTTTCACAGTCAAAGCTGTTCTTCAGATTTAGCCAAATCTGTGAATTCAGTGTTTTCCTGTTTGTTCTTTTGTTTTGTTTTTCCCCAAAATATGGTTACTCCAATCAAAGCTCACACGAATTTTCAATATCTATTCTTGTCATTCCTACTTTTCCGGTGTTTCCTGATGGGAACATGTGGTGACTTCAGAGCCACAGGTAATTTCCCCTGTCTGCTGGCGGATGCTCACTGGTGAGCGGTGGGTGCGGCTGGGACAGCTCTGTGCCGAAGGCAGAGCTCACCCGGTGCCGCTCTCCCAGTATTCCAACAGAATTCTCTTGTTCTTGAAACTTATGCTAAAAGACCCGTGCAGATTTTTGAAGCGAAAATGCCATTTCAGTGCTCAGGCCATGCCTCTGATGTGTTTTATAGTGCCTTCTAATAGAGATGCACATTAATGAAATCTACACTCTCAAGTTGGGATGCTATTTTTCTTGAAAACCCACCCCAAATCTGTGGCCTTTTACATTAAATTTTAATCAGTCTCGAATTCTGAAATCTCAGCATAAAGCTGTTGATATCGGTCTCCTTTGATAAATTATAAAGGTAAACTTTAATGAACAGTGAATAGAATCACCTTTGCTACTTGGGGGTAATAGAATAAAAAAGCAAACAAACATTTTTCTTACTGCCACATGCCTCTCCTTAATAATAAGTTTTGTGTCTTCTGCAGAAATAGATGCTGTATAAAGTCTCATTAAATTAGCTGACTGATGGAATAAATACACAGCCCATGGCTCTCCAGTCCATAGTAAACTAAGCAAGGGTCTTGATATCTTAGAGTTCTGCTTATTTACACATGCCTCGGACTCTTCTCACAGATATGTAAATTATTCTGGTTAAAACTAAATGCTAAAGTCTACACCATTAGTCTTCCACTTCATGATCTCCACATGGGGCTGTTAGAGGGATAATGTACCATACAATACACGGTTTACTTTTAATTAATAGAAAAAAAATGTGAAATGAATATTAAATGTAGCTTAATGTGAAAGAAACCTCAAAGCAGTATGGTGGTTATTTTTTTTTTTAAATATTCAGCTCTGCTTTGGCATTAGAAAACAAGAAATGTAGTAGCAGCCTGGAAGCATCATTAAAGCATAGGAAAAGAAGGAGAAACAGGTAAAGACAGTGGGAGAAGGAGGTCAGCCCCAGGCTGTTTGCCCTGGAGGGGGGATATTCATCTGGGGAAGCACGGGGGGGGCTCTGCTCAGAGCCCCCAAAATACCGAGAGCGGTTATGCTCACAACTCCCCAGGCACCCTGCTGGAATCGTACCCCTCCACGTAACGCATGAATTGCAGAATCTGGTATTAAATCTTAATATAAAAAAACCTCATCAAATAGAAGCATTTAATTAAAACACAAGATCTGTTTGTCTGCATTATAATTCAACGTGTCAAAATTAATGCCCCTGTTTTTAATAAATAGAATTACCAATTCACAAACAGTTTATCACACTGTTCTCAACAACAGAATGGAATTTTAATTATATACCATTATTTATTGCGATGAAATGAGTGTGTTCCATAATATTTGCCAACTGTACAAGTTAGGATTTAAGAAGAAAAGCTCTGTTAAGTCATGATTTTCTCGGTGGCATCCCCTTTGTCTCATTTGGCTCACCTAGGATAAGGTACGAATCTTGGAACGAGACAAAGACTGTGAACCGCCCTGCGGAGGCTTTAGGCGATAACAAGGTACTCACTGAAGGCACTTATTTGTAAGATTAAAGGGTTTGAACTAAAGCCTGAAATTAGTAACTTTTCATCCCTTTTACCAAGACAAGCCAGTGTTTTGCAATAAAATAAAGACCCTGCATTTTAAAGGCTCTTCAGCAGGCGGAGTGTGAAACTAAATGCTACTTGCTCATTTCTAAATTATTCATACATTCTTAATTGTGATGTTATCCTTATAAATGATAGTAATGGTACCATTTAAAGCCTAAAAACCGGCAAGCACCTGCCAGTGAAAAGGGTTCATTTAATGCACGGCAGCTGAATCTTTAATACAGGGGATAAATGAGAAGGCTCTGCTGGCAAAAATACAGTAAGACACTTGATTTTTACAATGAGGCATTAAGTAACCTGAGCCGATTGCTGGGCGGGATGGGAAATCCAGTGCCCGGTTCCTGAGGAAAACTCGCAGGCAAGATACGTTATCTGTCCCGGGCTCTGGCTGGAAAAGGGGGCCTAAAATATCAGCTCAACCTCCAAGGAATATTTCTGCCTTTACTGGCAAAATGACGTAGTTTGCTCACCTGCATGGGATGAGGTACAAGCATGAAGCTCAGCTGGGGAGCCGTGGTTTCGCCCGAGGGGCTCAGGCTGGGCTGTTGTCTCAGACCGGGGGTGGTCTGAGGTGGTGGCTTGGGGAAATTTCCTTGCCGTGACCCTCACTGTGTCCTGTCCTGGGTAAAACCCCAGGATGTACCATCCTGCAATCAACTGCACAGCGTTTCTTCTGGGAAACAAGAAGAATTGTAGAACAAGTGTGGTCCCTAAAGAAGAAGTAGGGCCTGGAGTGGGTGGTGCCAAGTCCTCTTCCAGGCACCTGGAGTTAAGCAGGGCTGACCTGGATAATGCAACAGTCAGTGTTGCTACTTCAGAGAGGGTACAAGGTATGTTTAGACAGGTAGCATCCCTTCTTTTGGATTGAAATAACAAAATTTTTCTGAAACTTGCATTTTTTAGGGGTTGGTTATTGAAAACAAAAAAATGAAGGTAATTTTTCACAATTTCAAACGCTTGTTTATTTAAAGTGTGCAAAAACATGTTGGCTCAAAAACTTTAAGGAGGTGCAAGATGGGATATTTTTTTAAACCCACTGATCAACAACTGAGCAGCAAGCTTTTGTGCACAAAGCTGTATTGATTTCCTCGCGATTCCTGAAGTGGGTCACAGTTTGGGAGGCTTTTAAGGGCTTTTACATCCTCTTATTTTCCCAGAGTCTTGTTCCTACCAGGCTTGTTTGCAGGCAACCCAGTCACGTTACTCTTTGAGACAGCTGCTGGGGCTTTAGCTGAACCCCACCAAAGCTGATCACATCTTTCTGCAGATGGTGGTGATGGTAATCACCCTCCTCCTTGTCTTGGTGTGGCCACCTGGGTGGGAGGAGGAGGAGCCGAAGAAGGGTGACTGTAGGGAAGAGGGTCCTGGGCAATTTCCTTCATTAGCTGGTGGGGTTAGAGCAAAAACAACTCTCAGAAATGCAAAGTAATGTGCTCTGGCGGAGTCCAGGGGACAAGAGCATTTAGGTAAGCTCTTGGTGAGTGGAAGTGGAAAAAAGCTGTTATTTTGCCATGGAATGCCTGTAAATTATTTGTAGGTTCTTTAAAAGCAGCAATCAAGAAAAATATTTAAAGTATATTTTTTTTGTGTCATGGTGTGTTTTTGAGAATCACTGAGGCTGCTGATAGTTTGCATTTTACTTGGCTCTGATGGAAAGTACATTAGTGTCACTTTTGCTTCTGTTTGGTTTTACTTTCTGTTTCTTGTACAAAGGCCACCAAGGCACAGACAGAGCTGATGGGGCTGGGCTTGGGGACTGTGCTGTCCTGGGGAAATGTTGTAATATGCCTCTGTTTCTTGATCCTTTAAGAATTGTTGCTGCTGGTTACTAAAATGTTAAACTGGGGACAAGGATAGTGAAACCCTGGAACTGTTTTGGTAGAGCCTGAGATTCTCTGAAACTCTTTTAGTGACAAAATGGGCTTGAGAAAACCTTACGTGTTCTATTTTCCACAATATATTTTAGGCCCAAACCGAACGGATGCTGCCTTAACAATATTCGGGATAATTTTTGTAACTATGTTTATTGGACGCTCCTTTGGGATATCTCGGTTTGTCTCTTAGGGTAAAGTCCCTGAGACTGGCTATGGCTGGGACTTTCCGAGTCTGACACAGAAACTAAGGGAAAGGTCAGACTGTCCATGAAAATGCTTTTTGTCTCTTAAGATATGGCTGTAAAACTCAGAAAAGAAGCTTGTTTATTAGGGTAGAATAAAATATCTGCTTCCAGAGTAAGCTGTGAACCTGCTCTGTGTTCACCTTTTTCCACACAGGCCACACTGCAGGGGGAAGTGTCTCTGTAATTAGATTCTGTATTTTTAGCTAAAAATCCAGAAGGTTTTTGTCTCCAGAATTGGTATTTGGAACCTCACCTGCATCACAAACCTGGTAATGCTGGGGGTGTCGGTGTCTGATTATTACCATTAAGGTAAAATTTACCATGAGCTGCCAATCTAAGGGGAGCGGGGCCAGAAAAAAAAACCAATTTCTTTTTTTGGTGTGTGTATTAATACACTGTGTCTGCACTCTGCGACTTTAATTTCTGAGAGTCGTAGTTCAGTGAGTACATTGGTGTTTTGCCAGCCTCTGCCGATGGCTATCTCAGCATTGCCCTGTGTTCGGCACAGTTTGCGGTCGCGGCATCCCCGTGGTCCGAGGATGCTGTAGGATGGGGCTGCTGGTTCGGGCTGGTGTGAGTTGCAGTCGCTCTACAGAAATCCACTGCTCTGGATGAGATCTGCAGTGAAATTATCACTGTGAATCACGAGTTTTCCTCAGAATTAAAAGCAAACAAACAGCAAAACCATGCAAATTCCTAGTGTGCTCCCTAATATGTCATTGGACCATAAACTATAAGCTGAAGATAATGAATGCATTCTCGTATTTTACAACAAACTTGCAGGAAAGTATTACTAGCATTTCCAGCCTCTGTGTTGCAGGAATACACTTAGCCCAGGCTTATTACAAACATCACATATAAGATTATTCAAGATCCCAAAAGCCAAAATAAATATATTTACAGATGAATATGTCCCAGCGCTGTAACAAATGCAGCAAATTCCCAGCGGGATTCCTTTTCCATGCTCGCTTCAAAGCGTGAGTCACAGACAATTTTCTGTACGGGTTATGCCTCAGGGCACTGTTATTAGGGGGGAAAAAGAAAAGTAGATTCATTTAGTTAACCAGTCTTTTATACCTTTTCTTCATAGTCTGCTCTAGGTAGAATTTTCATTTTCTAAATAACAGGGCCCAAAGCTCTGGTTTGGGAGTCTCCTTGATGCTGCAGAGTTTAACTTTTGCATAGAATAAAAGAACACTTTCTGTTGACTTTGAGTAGTGTGCGGGGTTTTTTGGGTTTTGTTTTTTGGGGTTTTGTTTGTTTATTTGTTTGTTTTTCTTGTTTGCTTTGGTTTTCTTTTAGTGTTTTTTTTGTTTTGGTTTTTTTTTTTTTTTAAATTTCAATAGAAGGAGAAATACTGTCCTAGCAAACACAGAACAGTAGGTAAATACGAAAGGAAATGTGTGCAAAAGCTGTTTTGAGAACAGTTGCGAGCAGCTCGCTTACGACGTTAGCAGGATGAGCGGATGGAAGCAGCTCTTGTTCCTTGGGTGGGGTGGGATCGCTAATGCTACGGTTTGAGGGGTGTCTGGGTGCTCACCCCTCGGACCGCGAAGGGATGCTGAGCCACTGTCTTCACAGCTTCCTTGGTGTTCTCCATCCCTGATGTTGTATGGCACCAACCAGTCTCGTATAGGATGGATATCGCATGGTGTAAGCTAATCGTATATGGGGTGGTTCGATTCCCCTATCCTTTCAGTGAGGAAAAGAAATTTATTTCACCATGCCTTTAGTGAAATCTAGGCAGAGTGGTTTTATAGACAGCAGGGGCAGTCTTAATTCTGTAGATGTGAGCATTATTTGTGAATAAATGCCCTTCATAGTCTCTAAAAATTATTATTCAGGATGTCTTCCCATCTCACAGATGAACTATGAACTAATGGTTCCTTTTTGCATAGTTCACTTGACAAAGAATTGGTAGATTTTCTGTGTAATTTGCTATTATCCTAAAACTCTCAGCAAACCAAAATGCCAACCTGGGTTTTAAAATGTGATGTGTTTGAAAATGGAAATTTGACCACTCCAAATAGCAAAATCTTCATTTCCATTAGGATTTTTATGAACTGTCTGATTATAGATCAGAAAAACTCACACTGTTCTACAGCCTCCTGCGATGCACTAGACAAAATGATGAAAACAAAGGCAATTATTTGTACTGGGAATGGCGTGTTTCATTTAATGCTTTATCGGAGAATATAGTCACATTGGAGGCTATTACATTTTCAAGGATATATTTACTTTAAAAGGCTCTAAGTCCCTCTCAGACCCTGTACTCTCCTTTCCTTTCCATGGAGAGCAAGTGGGAGCTCCCCAGAGCAGAAAGCACCGCGGCAGACATCACGCCTGTTACAGTTAGGATGCACCCGCATCTCCCTGACGTGTCCACCACCCCGGGGGCATCGGGGACGCTCTCCTGAGCAGAGGCAGCGACTGCGGGCACTGCCACATCCTCACCTTGAGCTGGGTTACCGTGTCACGGCAAACATCTGGCGAGGCACTGGGGGAGGATGGGAGGGGTGGCAGGGGCAGCAGCCCTCAGCCCGTTCGAGAGGGCTGCCTCGCCTTTCCAGGTAAGCCTGTGATGAAATTTTGGAAAGGTGCATTCCTTCAGTAACAGTTTTTTTTTGCCCCCCCCCATTTTGTGGATTTTTCTTCAGTGTATTGGTTACAGGGGAAATACGCTGTCAGTATGTGAGCAATAAATCTTGCTCCTTTGTAATCCCTTGTGTTTGCCATTCAGGGTGCTCGCGTACTTTGATGGGGAAGGTGCGAGGGTGTGGTTTTGGATCTGACCAGCGGCGTAGCTGATGGTGTCTCTGGTAAACGGCTGTCCTGAGCCAGGCTATTGGCAGTTTTATGTTAATGTGCTCCGTGTTCGCCCCCTCCTCTCCAAGTGAGGCTCTGCTGTCCCCGGGGCTCCCCAGCCGGCTGGATGCATTATTGCCTAAAGCAACCCGGGCACAAAGGAAGCCGAGATTCACAGTCAAGTGCGATTCTGTCCCCGCAAATGTGCGGCACAGCTGGAGGAGGTCTCCAGCAGCTCATTTGTATCTCTCCTCTCCCCCAGGGCTGAGCCCGTCTTTGGTGTATCAGCAGTGTCTCATCAGCGGTGCCAAGCCTCAAGGTTCCTGCGCTCTCTCACTGCAGCACAAATCCCGAGGACTGATTTAGGATCCCTGTATGCTCCCTGACCAGATTCCAACATCACGAGCAGACTGCAAAATTATGATGCATGTCAAAACTGCCAATGGGCAGAGACAGGAGCAGCAGGAGGAGGAAAAAAAAAAATACAGTTCCACACTACTCTGAAAGCTCACTTTGCATCAAATGCTCGTGCCAAATTGTGCTACGACATGTGTGTCCATTTCTAAGTAGGTCCCTTCACTTCATCGCTAATCTATACAGTCTGACTAGTGTGAACATACATGAATACTGGGAAGGGGTGCTTTAATTTGTTGGAGGCAGGTTTTGTCTACTGTTTCTTCTTAGCACTGCTCTCAGCGTTTGGAACAGTTCCACAAAGAAAGTTACATTCAGATCATAAATGAATTATATTGCAGCTCTCATCACGTGGGCGCCCTGGGTTTGGCAGGATGCTTTGACTTCAGAATGAAATAGCGTATGGAGCAGAGCCTCGGTAAGACGAGGAGGACACAACTCACAACAAACAGCTGTGCAAACAAATTCTTCTAAAACAGCCATACAGATCTGATGCCACACTCTAATATTGTGACAAATCCATATCTACGAGCAGTCTCATGCCTGTCACCACCCTGCAAACCTTGCAGACGTGGCGCCTCTTCTCAGTGGTTGAGTGGGACGTTGCCTGCAGCCTTGCAGGCTTGCTGGGGGGTCAGGGCTAGTGCTGGGGGTAGGAACTGAGCATCGCTGCCTCTGCGTCACTCAGCGGGGAGGGTGAGCCGTAAAATAAATAAATGTGTAAATATGCATATATGTATGCAGGAAGCTCAGAAGGGAAAGTGGGGGATTTTTTGAAGGTATTTTTTTGCTATTAATTATTTCATTGTCACAGTATCCAGAAAGATTAACAATTGTAGAGGGCTTTTTGCCTCTTAGGAACTCTGGGGGTATGGTCTTTAGAAAATAATTTCTACCTGTGCCTTCATGTGGGATGGAGCAGTAGGGGTTCTAGACCAAGTTTAGGGATAATTAAACGGAAGTGTTTGGAAGTTCTAGGTATTTAGGTGGCAGAGGTGGGAATTAAGTGTGACATTCCTGGCTGCTAGCCCTTAATCTTTTCTCAGGACCAGCCCTCCAGGAATGGGTGCTGGTTAACCTCTGGAGGCAGCTCCGCTACCTGTGGTCGGAACTCCCCTCTCCAACAAAATTTTTGAAAATAGCAGAACAATGTGTTGACACATTAATAAGTCGCTGTTTGTCTCGCACACAAAAACTCTTCAACATATTGCTGGCTTTGTTTGTAAATTAAAGTGTTGCCCAAATGGGGAGTGTTTGCTGTAATCCCGCTCTTGCTAGCGAGAATTTCTTTAAGTAGATGTTTTCTCCGACTTTCTCTTCTTTTCACAACTTAGTTGTCCTCGTAGTTTCTGTGGTATCCATCTCTTATGACCCTTGTGAAAGACCCAGAAGTGTCATAATCTGATCCCCTGAACAATTCTTACAAGTAATCTGTATTATCTCTGACCACGGTTTATCTCATCTTCCCTTCTCTCCCTCCACTTTTATTCCTTGCCACTCTGTATGTTTCTGGTTTTCCTCTTTTCCTCCATTTCCAGGCTCTGGCTCAACGCAAATGTCAGCAATCAGCATAGGTGTGCGAATGCAGACGGGCATCAGAACGGCAGCCGTGGTCCTTGCAGACGGTCTAAGCACCGATTTTGAACAGAGAAATTAGACGCTGAAGCGGGGATTTACCTCCTGTGGAAAAGGGTGTCTTTTCATACTGTTGCATGGAAGTGGAGCTGGTCTAGGATACAGATATATTTCACAAACAGTTGTTTGGTTTTTTTTTAATAGGTGCAATAATTTACATGGGGAAAATATGGGGCCTTAAGCCAAAAATTTATTCTATCAATTTTTTCTAGTAATCTGGTAAAGAAAAAAACCTTGAAAATATTTTCATTTGGGTTCTGTTCTCTTTTTGACTCTGTAATGGCAGATTAAACAGATGTCTGTTTAAGATGCAGTAGGAAAACTAAGTGCTGCAGCTCAGTCTCGGTGATTAAAAGTGGTTCTGCTCTTAGTGAAATTCTAGAAATAAAAACTCTGAGTATTTGTTTCTTTGTAATTATGCTCATGTAGTTTCATCTTGTTGCCAGAGTAGTTTTATCTAAACATAATCCTAATAATCTAAAATCTAAACATAGCGATGCTTTTCCTAATCGAAGAGATATGTTGCAAAACGTTAGAAATTACAGGATACAGCAATAGTCAGTTTTACAGTATTTTAATGTTGTCAGGAAGAATCTTCCGAAGTGTATACAAAGGCTTGTGTCTCGTTTCCGTTGACTTTCACTAACGGTGGCCAAGGACTAGAGCGCCTTTTCTTCTTACGCTGCTGGGATACAAACCCCGTAATTTGCAAAGCTTATACTATATCAAAATTCAGAAATGCGATAGGCATAGGCTTGGATCTACTCCAACAAGGACAAAAAAATCCAAAAAGATAATTACTATGGAAGACCAAATTCTGTTCTTTGTTTGTATCTAATGTGTATTTAGCATATTTTTGCTAGTCCTAAGAAGCAGTTTTGCCAGACAGAAAGTGCTAGATCTGACTCTTTCCATATTAGGATGGATTTTAAAATTAAAAAAATGGATTTGGGGCAGAACTCCAAATCTGGAGCAGCAGTTTTTCGAAATGCACCAATTTCTCTGAACAGCTACCGCAGCGCGCTGGCACCAGGTGCTGCCCGTCTCCTGAGCTGCTGTTTGCTCTTTGCAGATTAGTGCCGTGTGTTTTGCAGGTCGAGCCCCTTCCTCCATCTGTGGCTCCTGCATGCGGCCCCAGCGGCAGCAAACACTGACCCTTTGTCACCGCCAAGCAAAGCGTTGGCGTTCCCGTCCTGGGGCCAGCTCACGCTGCCGGAGTGATCGTGGCGCCCGCCGCTGCTGACAATGCGCCGCTTGTGCCCACTCGGGGTGGCGGGGGCTGCGGGGGGCTGCCGTGACTCACCGTCATGCATGGGTGCCACGTCTGCTTCTGAATGACTGCTCGCCTCTTGCCACCCCTCGGGCCACGGTCCCGGCAGGGTGAACGATCTCGTCCAAGAGAATTTTTCAACTGACCCAAACTTCCATGCGAAGCTCTGCTCGACAGAGTGTTTCTAGAGGTCTGAGAATGCAGTTATTTTCTTCTGTGTTAAAGGTTGTTTCAGTATTGTTTGGCAGTGGAAGCCTGAGATTCCTGATCTCTTGTGTTTCTCTTTTCCCAATTAAATAAAATTGGGAAATAATGCCAGAGATGAACTTCTCTCCTGGTGGAGCTGGCTGGGGAGGGGGAGGAAGAGGTGTGATGGTGCCAGTGGGTGCTGGTCAGGACCCCCTTGGCCTTGGGTGCCGGCCACTGCTCCCCATGGACTGAGCTGTCCCAACGCCTGCACAAGCGCTCACTCAGAGGCAACGGCGCTCGCTGCTGCGGTGGAGCGATCTCTCTTCCACCAAAGGGATTGCAAGATAGAAATCCCAAAGGTTAATCTATCCATTATTATAAATATTTATAAATGGGTTGGATAAATCATACTGTGTAATTATCTACCTAACTAGTCAAGCCATTAGGACATTAAATAGCACAAATCAGAACTCATTTGGTTCATCATGAGCCTGATATTGTTATGAAACAGCTGAGCAGTGCTGTGAACCTTTAAGGGGTTTCAGGGCAGGGAGTCATGCGGCAACTTCATCCGCGAGGTGTGGCGGGACTTTAAACAATGGCAAACCTGAGGTATTTGGTTAAAAATGAATGTCTGCAATGGGAGGGTCCTCAAACACTGAAGTGTTTCATCGTTGTTAGTAAGTCAAATGTTAATACACCAACAGAACCACAACAAAGCTAAAATACAGCATTGAAACATCAAAATGCTCTTCTGTGTTCTTAGCGTTTTAATGAGAATGCTTATACTCGGTATGTTCCAACTTTTTTTTAATTTACGTTGTTTGTGGCTACGTACTGCTAATGGGAGGGACAGCACTCTCTTTTGCCTTGAAGACTTTCAAGAATAGTACAACCAATTGCAATTGCAGAGAAATTGTCCATAAGGCATGTTTTCCCCATGTGCTTTCCATGGAGCTAATTACTAAACTCTTACAGGATTCTCCAGCGAGTTCTTTAAAGTTCCTAGCACGGATGGATAAAACCGAGGTGTGTGGCTCATGCTGCTGAGATTGGTTTTTAGTCCGTAATTATGGTATTCCTACCACTGTAATGACCAAGCCCTTCTTTCTTGTGCCTTCTCCATTCAAAGGTGAGATAGTAGGGAAGGGGGAAACAATGCAACTTCATGCAGCCCCCTGGTTGGTGTCGTGTAGCCAAACAGGCTCTTCAGGCGGCTGAGGGCTCAGGACAAGTAGGCATCTGCGTTTTTCCCAGCTCATTCTCCAAGCCCAGTGTGTAGCAGTGAGAGAAAGGTACAGTTGTTTTCTTGTTTCCCTTCACTTTTATGTTGCAAATAACTCCCAGCAAAAAAAAAAAAAAAAAAAAAATATAGAGGATGATTGTGGGTTTTGGAAGTATCCAAAACAGCAGAGTTCAAGCCTCGTGGATATGGAAGTGGGGGATGAGACAGAAGTTGAGTTGCTGTGGGTTCCAGCCCAGCACTGGCTTCATGGATGTGGCAGAGGAAAACCCATGACAGGAAGCATGTGGAAATGGTATTGGAGTAGATTAGCAGGATTCCTCAGTAATAATCAACAACCAAAATTTATCTTGTCTATTGAAAAAAAAAAAAAAAAGCCTTCATGG